>CM054179.1:71052390-71652390 GCA_028829895.1 Sinotaia quadrata
CTTTAATGTCACAGTGCATTGGTAAAACTGGAAAAGTTCAAGGAGTTGCAGCTAATGGCGATGCAATAGTGGCTTTTGGCAACAAAAAGTTCCGACTTTTTCCTGGCGCTTTAAAAAAGGTAAATACTTTGTGTCTTTGTGTTTATCATTACAGATTAGTAATTATCTCGCTTTGAAACAAACAAGTATTAATTCCACAAAGTTACATAATCCTAGGTTCAGTAATTTACATTTTATACAGCACTTACTTTCCAACACATACGTCCATTAATACTGAAATCAATTTGAAATGACACATTTCACAACTATGCAAAAGAATAAAGCATACAGACACTCAAACACACATATACATACACTCATATACACACTCATATAAGACGTGCATGTATAAACACACATTAATCATACATGAAGAAAATACAGATTTTTTCTCCATATTTATACCTGAAAACATCCTTTTAAGGGAAGTCGTTGTCTCAGTACTGAAGTTTTTTTCTAATTGATTGGATGATTGGCAGGTGGGAAACATCGCTGTGGGTGACAGGGTGCGTGTCCTTGATGATGTAGAAAAGGTCAAACAGTTTCAAGACGGACATGGCGGTTACAATGAACACATGCGCTCAGTGAGTTGTGTGTGACATTAACATATCTCATTCGGTTGTGCATGAGTAACAGAGTTCAGTGAGATGGTGTTACACCAAGAGTGCAGGGAGTTTGTGAGACAATAAGAGTTCAGTGAGATGGTGTTACACCAAGAGTGCAGGGAGTTTGTGAGACAATAAGAGTTCTGTGAGATGGTGTTACACCAAGAGTGCAGGGAGTTTGTGAGACAATAAGAGTTCTGTGAGATGGTGTTACACCAAGAGTGCAGGGAGTTTGTGAGACAATAAGAGTTCTGTGACTTAATGTGTTATGGCGACAGTTATGGGTTTTGTGAGATAGTAACAGTCTGTGAGTTGTGGGTGACAGTAAGTGTTCTGTGAGTCATGTGAGACAGAAAGTGAAAGAGTCATGTGAGTTTTGTGTGACAGTAAGTCAACTGATTTATCTGTCGGTATGTCATTTGAATAATAGCCCGAATATCTGGCATGTTAGCAGAAGGATAAGTCAGGCTGTCCAGCAGTTACTTATATTGGAAGAGAAATAATAATCTAATATTTATACTTTAGAGTCTGATATAGTGGCAGGGTCGTTAAATGTAACTGGACACGTGACACTGACACACACGGATGTAGCATTCTGTTCACTTTAGGGCTCACAAAATGTTTACTGAAAATGGACTCACAATGACCGACACACCCTGAAACACAACGGATCATGCTGATTAAATTACATTAATACAGAAAAGTGAGATGATGTAATGTTTAGTAGGGAAAACTTCACGTAATAATGAGATTTGCTATTATGTCTGTATATAGACAACCCTGTCCTATGTGACAAAGAACACTTCCAAAAATTCGATCGATCAAAGTGGCAATCTTTTAATAGTTTACTTGTAAACACATATTGAATATAAATGAAATTAAAGAGTTAAGAAAGTCGCTGAAGCATGCCATAACAATAAAATGATTAAGTAAAATTATACATCTCTTCACGATATTCATACAGAAGTCATTTGACTTCATTCACTAGGAAAAATGGAGGAAGTAGCAATATTCATACAGAAGTCATATGATTTCAGTCACTAGGAAAAGTGGGACAAGTTAAAAAGATCGACGAAGATGGTGACATCGTGGTGAAGTTTGGCGGACGTCACTGGGTGTATAGTCCTGCTTGTCTCGTCCCCGCCCCAGGAGAAGACATTGATCAGATTGAGAGAGATGATGTGGATGATGTACTGCTTGGTAATTATAGCATTGTTTGCTCTAAACTCCACACTCCATCTCTCTCCACTCCACACCCTATCTCTTCCCACTTCCCACTCCATCTCAAATTCACACTCCATCTCTCTACACTTCACACTCCACCTCTCTACACTTCACACTTCCATCTTTCTACACTTTACATTCTATCTCTCTACACAAGTCCATCTGTTCACTTCACCTCTTACACTCCATCTCTCTACACTCACAATCAGCAAGCAAACAGATTCTCTCTACAATCTACACTCAGCAAGCGGACACATGCATTCCATTTCATCAACCCCCACACTCAGTAAGCGGGCATTCGTACTCCATCTCTACATTCTATATTCAGCAAGCAAACACTCTATTTACACTCCGCACTCCGCAAGTGGTCATGTGCATTCCATCTCTTACACTCCACACTCATCAAACAAACATTAATATTTTCTCTACACTCAAAACTCAGCAAGCAATACTCGCACTCTATCTCTCTACACTCCACACTTAACAAGCGAACACGTGCTCTCCATCTGTCTACACTCCACACTTAACAAGCGAACACGTGCTCTCCATCTGTCTACACTCCACACTCAGCAAGCAGACAGGCACTCACACCCCATCTCTCTTCCTCATAGAAGCACATTCAGTGGATAAACACGTGACCATCTTTCTGTACACTTAGACACACTCTGTGTCATACTTTCTTTCACCCGACACATGTAAGTGATTATTGTTGTACACTAACAAGTGTCTGTATATCGTTAACTATTTCAAACATTAATTTTATGACAAATATAGGTGTGCATACAATTATTGTGATAACTTCCATTGTGTAAAAGGTTACTGACGCTGATTTATAGATGATTATTGGTACAAACTGTTGACATTTGCTAGTGTGCAAGTGATTAGTGTTGTTGCACTCTTGTGATAATTGCCGGTGTGCAAGTGATTAGTGTTGTTGCACTCTTGTGATAATTGCCGGTGTGCAAGTGATTAGTGTTGTTGCACTCTTGTGATAATTGCCGGTGTGCAAGTGATTAGTGTTGTTGCACTCTTGTGATAATTGCTGGTGTGCAGGGAGCAGCTCAAGCAGTCAACTCATGGGTCTGCTGGCAGCAATGATGTCCACTGGACAAGTACCAATCTTCATGAAAGCCATTGCAGAAAAAGAAGAAAGTATAGCACTTCGAATGTTAAGGGACGATCCTAAATTGGTAAGTTGCTTGAATGCTAAGTGGTATTGTCATGTGCCAGGTTTTATTTAGTGACCCTGTTGCAGTATCAGACTCTCTCGCATCATTGATCGGAATGCAAATGTCCATTTAAGGGTGTCCCGTATCCTGTCAACAATCACCCATCCTTACTGTCACCTCTCCCCTTCTATACATCTCCACTGCCCACGCGTAATCAATGAACTTGACCTCAATCCTTTACTGCATGTAGCTAGGTGGGTACGGCAAATTACATAATCGGCCATTTGGAGATCAGCCGTAACTAGTAGTTATCAATTACAAATTATTAATATAGAAAAGGATAGAAAACAAGGAGCACAGTTTGCCCACAGCCCAGTCATCTCAAGCATCTTATCTAGAATGATTCTAAGCTGGTAAGCTGTTTCACGCATTCTAATGACCATTTATTGTAATACTTAATAGGTCATGAATTAGTCATTTATGAAAGAAACACTTACGCTACATAAATAGTAATCCGAACATTATTAAACTTCCTGAATATTGATTTATTAACGACTTAGTGCTTGATAATTTAAATCAACCTCTAATTAGAAATATCCGTACCAATATGCTAGGTTCTTTGATAGCTCTGCCAATTCACAAGTTGAAGGTGAAAAGTCACCATTAAAGTGTTTAAAAGGGTCTCTATGTTATACCAAAAATCCTGCACTTCATTGGGTAATGTTTCGTCATAACCCAATGTCATTGTGATATTCTGCTCACAGAATATTTCTATTTTGATGACGTAACTGAACCTCCAGCTCAGTTTCAGCAACATTCAGTAACTGAACCCTATCCTCATCTTCAGCAATCTGTTCAGGGGGGGAGGTCAAACGCTATCACTTTGCTGGCAGACGATCTTGAAGAGGCCTCGGATTGATCCTCTGTTGACCTATGAGTAAAGCCAAACTAAAATGTTATCACGGTCAGACTACAGTAAACAAAAATGTTATCACGGTCAGACTAGGCAAACATTAAATTATATCTGTCACTAAATATATCTACAGCAAACTAAAATGTTATCACGGTCAGACTACAGTAAACAAAAATATTATCACGGTCAGGCTACAGTAAACAAAAATGTTATCATTGTCAAACTATAGCAAACAAAAATGTTATCACTGTCAGACTACAGCAAACAAAATTGTTATCACTGTCAGACTACAGCAAACAAAAGATATGTTATCACTGTAAGATACAGCAAACTAAAATGTTATCACTGTCAGACTACAGCAAACAAAAATGTTATCACTGTCAGACAACAGTAAACAAAATGTATTTTATCACTGTCAAACTACAGCAAACAAAAATGTTATCACTGTCAGACTACAGCAAACAAAAATGTTATCACTGTCAGACTACAGTAAACAAAATGTATTTTATCACTGTCAAACTACAGCAAACTAAAATGTTATCACTGTCAGACTACAGCAAACAAAAATGTTATCACTGTCAGACTACAGTAAACAAAATGTATTTTATCACTGTCAAACTACAGCAAACAAAAATGTTATCACTGTCAGACTACAGCAAACAAAAATGTAATCACTGTCAGACTACAGCAAGCATAAAACATGTATGCCACTATTAGGCTACATCCAAATGAAAATGTCCCTATCATGCTACAGCCATATAACAAGTATATCTATCCCCATCAGGCTACGGCCATATAATAAGTATATCTATCCCCATCATGCTACAGCCATATAACAAGTATATCTATCCCTATCATGCTACAGCCATATAACAAGTATATCTATCCCCATCAGGCTAAAGCTGAGCTACAGGGATTAACAGCGCTGCACGTGGCTGCAAATCGAGGCTTGTTAAATGTCACCAAGGCGCTAGTGGAGAGAGGAGCACTGTTGGATGAGCGAGATAAAGATGGAGATACCCCTCTTCTTGCTGGCATGTAAGTCACTCAATAGTAAGTAGATAAATTGCTGGCATATAAGTCACTCAATAGTAAGTAGATAAATTGCTGGCATATAAGTCACTCAATAGTAAGTAGATAAATTGCTGGCATATAAGTCACTCAATAGTAAGTAGATAAATTGCTGGCATATAAGTAACTCAATAGTATGTGAGATAATTATTTTGAGGAAGGGATCGTATGTTTTAGAAAAATATATTATTTGTAAATTATTACACTCTGGACTGAGTTTTTGAATAATAATTATTTGCACATTGTTACTGTTTGTCTGAAATGTGTGCTTTTAAATAATATTATTTGTGATTGTTACACTTTGGTGTGCTTTTAAATAATATTATTTGTGATTGTTACACTCTGTCTGGACTGTGGATTTGTAAATAATCATATAATAATAACAGTAATCACACTGCTACAAAACTATATACATCAAGAGTAGCAGTATTACAAAGACATACACAACACAACTGCATTGTTACAAAATTATATGCAATAATAATTACATTTATTATAGTCATGCACAGCAATAACAACATTGTTACAAAGCTATACACAGCAACTGTAGCATTGTTATAATTTCATACAAAGAAATAATAGCATATTACAAAGTCATATAAAAAACAAAAATAGCATTGTTATAGTACTTGTATATATTCAACTATAGTAGTATTGTTACAGTCATACACAAAAAATAAGATTGTTTCCAAGTCATACTAAACAATGATGACTTTCTTATAAAGTCATATACTACAATAATAGCTTTGTTACAATAATAACATTGTTTCCAAGTCATACTAAACAATGATGACTTTCTTATAAAGTCATACACAGCAATAATTTAAATGCTTTGTTACAAAGTCATACACAATAATAACATTGTTTTTAAGTCATATACAACAATAAAATAGATTTGTTTCAAAGTCATACACAACAATAACATTGTTTCCAAGTCATACACAACAAAAATAGCTTTGTTTCCAAGTCATACACAACAATAACTTTATTACAAAGCCATACACAACAATAACATTGTTTCCAAGTCAAACACAACAACAATAGCTTCATTATACACAACAGTAACGGCTTTGTTTTAAAATCAATACTATCATATTGTCTAGTATTGTTACAATTACACTCATACACAGCAATAATAGTACTGTTACAAAGTCATGCACAAGAACAATAGTATTGTTACAGTTACAAAATCATGTGCATCAATAATGTGATTAATATAAAGTCATGCACTCTAATAATGGTATGCTACAAAAGTAATTGCTTAAGCATTTGCTGTGAACAGTAATTCCATTGCTTGTTTATTACAAATACTAATTACATTTTTTTCTTTACTAGAACATCACAGCAAAGAGTAATTGCATAATAGATAATCACAGCAAACAGTAAATGCATAATAGATAATCACAGCAAACAGTAAATGCATAATAGATAATCACAGCAAACAGTAAATGCATAATAGATAATCACAGCAAACAGTAAATGCATTGCTGAAAATCAAAGTAAACAATAATTGCTTTGTTAGAAAATTGCAGAAAATATCAAGTGTATTGCTAGAAAATTAGAATAACAAAAATTGCATTGTGAAAAAATTGCTGAAAATCGTTTTCTTAAAGTCTTAGAACTGTTTAAATTGTTGTACTGAAAGAAAATCATTATGATAAAGTAAATTTGTTAATAAAAAGAAATCACAGGAAACCTTAAGTGAATTGTTACAATATTGATGTTAACAGTACCATTATTACTAGCTATAATTACATTACCATATATATCAATGTTAATATTACTACATTACTATCTATTAATGTTAACAATAATTGTTAGCAAATCATTAAAGCATTATTCAAGTAAAGCACTAATCCAACCTCGCAATATTACATATGTTAAAATCATTTATTAAATCATTTGAATTTATGTTTGTAATTGAATGAGATTAAATTCTAATGGATTAATTAATCTTTCAGGTCGAACCCAGAAGTAGCAGAGTTTTTGATCAAGAAAGGTTGTGACGTCACTGGAATCAACAAAGAGAGACAGACTGTGAGCCACCAGGCAGCTCTACATGGCCACGCCCAAATTCTGAAACTCTTGATGGCTCGTGGAGCTGACTTTAATGCACAGGTAAAGTTTTCTTAAAATAATAATAATAAAACAACAAAATAAATATTTAATGACTGGAAAGGCTGGCTTCAATGAACTCTTAAAGTTTTCTTAAAACAATAATATGACAAAATAAAGATACATCAGAAATGTTTTCTTAAAATAATATTATAAAAACAAAATAAATACTCAGTGGCTTGACTTGACTTACTTGACTTATCTCCTTGGATTTCCGTGGAACAAAGGGGTGATGTCCTGTGGGGGTTTCGCAGGGTGTTCTATCTATCGCCATTTCCGCCTGGCAATCTACTGATTGATAGGATCTTGGTCCACTGCCACAAATCAGTGTTCTAGTTTGTCTCTCCACCTGATCTTCATAATGTTGTGACGGCAGCCGTTGACGAATACTTGGAGTTTGTTGGTTACGGTGTTTGTGACTCTCCATATTTCTGAGCCATAGAGAGGAAGGACAACGTTGCTTTTGAAAATTCGTAGTTTGTTGCGGACAGATATGGATGTTGACCTCCAGACTGGTCTCAGGGTAATAAAGGCGTATCTAACTTTCCCGTTTCTGGCTTTGATGTCCTCGTCAGAACCCTCTGTTACTGATACGATGCTGCTTCATATCTGTCAGGTTCTTTTATCCAATCTGTCAAACTCTTTGGTCCTTTGTCCTCAACATAAGTTAAAGTGCTGGAGGACATGATGTCTGTAATTTGTCAATCATGAAGTGAACCCTAACATCTTTCCCACTGTCAATTTTCACCTTGTTCAGCTCTAAACACCTCGTCAAAAATTGTTGTACTTTATTAGCTGACTGTAAAAATGTTTGGTTGATTCTCATTTGTACTGATGGACCCTCTGTTTGTACATCTTGCTAGTCACCTTAAAGTAAGCTAACAGTTCGGCTTTATAAGTCTCATATGTAGCTTATTCCACTGGAAGTCTGTTAAACTTACATACTGTTTTGACCTTTCATACCTGCCACTAACTAGGAGAGCCATAAACATTCTGGTAGTCCTAATCTTATGGCACACTGTTCAAAGCTTAGTACATAATCCTCACTAGTTTCCTCTTTCCTACTGAATGAACAAAAATGAAATTTTATGTTGGCTTCCTGAACCTTAGCTGCCATCTCACTTATACTATCTTCCTGTTTCTTCAGTTGATTTAAGTCAAGCACTGTATTTTATCAGCAGCTTCTAACTGGGCAAATGCAACCTCTCTTTATTTCTTTGATCTTTTTCACTTTCTTCTCTTTTTGTTTCTAGTTCTTAAAGTATGTAATGAAAGGATAGCACTGAAATATAAATGTCTGTAATAAAAGGATAGCACTGAAATATAAATGTCTGTAATAAAAGGATAGCACTGAAATATAAATGTCTGTAATAAAAGGATAGCACTGAAATATAAATGTCTGTATAAAAGGATAGCACTGAAATATAAATGTCTGTAATAAAAGGATAGCACTGAAATATAAATGTCTGTAATAAAAGGATAGCACTGAAATATAAATGTCTGTAATGAAAGGATAGCACTGAAATATAAATGTCTGTAATAAAAGGATAGCACTGAAATATAAATGTCTGTAATAAAAGGATAGCACTGAAATATAAATGTCTGTAATAAAAGGATAGCACTGAAATATAAATGTCTGTAATAAAAGGATAGCACTGAAATATAAATGTCTGTAATAAAAGGATAGCACTGAAATATAAATGTCTGTAATAAAAGGATAGCACTGAAATATAAATGTCTGTAATGAAGGGATAACACCCTCTTCAGAATAAAGTGAGAAGAGGAAAAGTTCCACATGAATCCACCAAAAACCGAGAACATTGAAGAAGATGAAAAGTTTTAATGCAATTCCTGTGGAGCAAAAGCAGTTGACGACACAACAACAGATAACACTGAATTAAAGTTGTTTGCAATGAAAGGATAACACTGATATTTAAATGCATGTAATGAAAGGATAGCACTGAGATATAAATATTTGTAATGAAAGGATAACACAGATATAAATGTCTAAATGAAAGGATAACACAGATATAAATGTCTAAATGAAAGGATAACACAGATGTAAATGTCTAAATGAAAGGATAACACAGATATAAATGTCTAAATGAAAGGATAACACTTATATTAAATATATATTTGTTATAAAAGGATAAAGCGGGTGACACCCCACTACACGATTCCATTTCCAAGAGTCGGGCAGAGTGTGCAAGGGTAATTTTGTCCTGGCCTCGCCTTGACCTCAGAATTCAGAACAAGAAAGGTTTCTCTCCTCTTCACTATGCAGCACTGCGGGACGAACCAGAGTAAGTGCAATTTAATGTGCGTTAAAAAATATATCTGGCTAAACCTTTTTTTTTTTTTTTAGAGAAGATTATTAACAAAAGCATTTACTGTGTAACCATTTTATCAGAACTGTTTTACTGTGATACATTTATTTTAACCCGTGACAAGGTTAGTTGATACAAACGAGAAAGTCACCAATTGTGTTTTATCAGAGAGTGAAAATATCACTCTCTCTCTTTCGCACGCACGCACACACACACACACAGGCACACACACAAACACAGACACACACACACACGCACGCACACACACAGACACACACACACAAACACAGACAGACAGACACACACACACACACACACACACACACACACACACACACACACACAATTTGGGGACTTCGCTATTGAGCGGTTCAGATGAGACCCCGGAATGTAGTGAGGGGAATCAGGTCCCTCCAGGGCCGGGAATATCGTAGGATAAAAATAGCAAATAAACAAGTTTTGGAGAGGAAGGAAGCTAACGGAACCTCCACCTCCGAGTGAATCTGAAACACACTTGGTGTATGTGTGTGTGTGTGTGTGTGTGTGGGCTTCGATATTGAATAATTCACTTGGTGTGTTCGGAACCCCAACAATATACATTGAGGGGAATCAAATCCCTCCAAGGCCAACTGACAAACTAAGAACGTCTAATCCACGAGAAGTTTTTGAAGGCATTAAAGGTGAAACAACGCTAATTAAACACAGACTCTCATTCTCTTTACCGTACTAGTCGGCACTCAAGAATCTAGTGAGGGCAACTAATGGTGGTTGGTGGTTCAGTTAACTTCTTTTGCTTCACAGGGATTGTATAAAATCATTTCATTTTTCTTTCTTGTATTCAGGGAGGTTAGTTGGAGGGATGCGCTGCCGTTTTTGGTTGTTGCGAGTGTTGCAGGTCCTCAATTCTTTTTTCCTGTAGTACATCGGGTTGTTTTAAGTCGTGTTAAGTTGGAATTTAGGGCCGTTTCAGAGCCACCGTGTATTTTCTTGTTTGTACCACGTACACTAGAACAGTAGTTTTAAGACCTACCAGTCTTTGTACCACATACACTAGTTTTAGACCTACCAGTCTTTGTACCACATACACTAGAACAGCAGTTTTAGACCTACCAGTCTTTGTACCACATACACTAGAACAGCAGTTTTAGACCTACCAGTCTTTGTACCACATACACTAGAACAGTAGTTTTAAGACCTACCAGTGTTTGTACCACATACACTAGTTTTAGACCTACCAGTCTTTGTACCACATACACTAGAACAGTAGTTTTAGACCTACTAGTCTTTGTGCCCGTGTATTCTGCCGATCTCAGTGTGTACTCTGTAGTGCTGAGTATTTGTCGCGTTGTGATTATATTATATTATATTATATTATATTATATTATATTATATTATATTATATTATATTATATTATATTATATTATATTATATTATATTATATTATATTATATTATATTAAATTAATGCTGAAAATGATCGTCTACTGGCCTGAAATACTTTGAAGCTAGATGTGTTATTAGAATGTCTGCGCATTGCAGAATTGCTGACATGTTGGTAAGCAAGGACCCGACCTTAGCTGATGAGACGAAAGACGATGGCTTCACGCCGTTACACGTGTGTGCTTGCAACGACCACTTCAAAGTATTGCAGATACTCCTGGAAAAAGTTCGCATTTCATTTATCTACTCCTAGAAAAAAAATAGCATTTCTTTATTTATCTACTCCTAAAAAAAAGTTTACTTTTCTTTATTTATCTACTAGAAAATTCGCATTTTTTAAGTTATCAACTTTTAGAGAAAATTATATTGCATTACTCAACAATTTCTTCTAGACTTCCAACAACTTGACTACTTTTAGAGAAAACTAGATTTCATTATTTAATTATTACTTTTGTAAAATAAATTTATTTAATTATTCAAAAATTTGTAAGTTCTCTATTTGTACTTACAGAGAAAACAATGTTTCATTATTTAGCATTTTTAGTTAAAACTATATTTCATTATTTATCTTATTATGCATCTAAAGTTCTTAATGTAACTACTTCAGCAGAAAACTATCGTCCATTATTTAATATTTCTAGAGAAGTTAGTGTTTTTCTGTTGATCTCAACACATGAAAAGTTAATGCATTTTATTATTTATTTATCTATTCCCACAAGAAAAGTATTATTTCATTATATACTTGCTTTGTTTGATTTATTTATTATTAATTTATAACATATATTTAAACAAACGGATAGAATACATCAGCAGAATTTGTTTTTCCATACTATAGGGTCGCTCAAATGTTGAGAAAAGAAATCTCAAAATGCAGGCCCCAATCCACGTCGCAGTTTACGGTGCATACTTGAAGTGCACAGAGCTACTTCTAAAACACGGTAAGGTCTACTAGTCAGTTAAACATGGTAAGGTTTGTACACATTCTACTAGTCAGTTAAATATGGTAAGGTTTGTACACATTCTACTAGTCAGTTAAACATGGTAAGGCGTTGTACACATTCTACTAGTCAGTTAAACATGGTAAGGTTTGTACACATTCTACTAGTCAGTTAAATATGGTAAGGCGTTGTACACATTTTACTAGTCAGTTAAACATGGTAAGGCGTTGTACACATTCTACTAGTCAGTTAAACATGGTAAGTCGTTGTACACATTCTACTAGTCAGTTTAACATAGTAAGGTGTTGTACACATTCTACTAGTCAGTTTAACATAGTAAGGTGTTGTACACATTCTACTAGTCAGTTTAACATAGGCAAATAGCTGATATTATTTAACGTCTTCTAAATTTGGCCATGTGCAATTTGCTTGTTAAACAGAAGTTGTGAAGATGTACATATTTTGTTTGAACATACAAAAATGCCAAACATCATTCTAGTAAAATAAACTTTGTATATAAACACAAACACAAACACAGACAAGCATACACACACACACACACAAACTCACACTAAAAATTAATATGATGAAAACACATTTCCCTGGCGAAACAAACGTAATGAAACATGTACATTTTATTGTTGAAACTTCCTAGATAAAATCAATCATTTTGCAAGCAAAAATTATTCATTTGCAAGCAAAAATCCCACCACACTAAAGGCACTTCCATTTTGATGGACAAATAAAAATTCTAGAGACTCGCTTTGTTTTATAACAAACCTGCCCTGGTAGAAACATTCGTTTTGTTAGAAAAACAAAGCATGATAAACACGAATTGTATTCATATATTTTTAAAATTACGTCCTCGATAAAATAATATTTGAAAGAGAAGAGCCGTTAGATGAATTGATTTGCAGAGTTCATTGTTTGTTACATCCAGGAGCGAACGTCAATGCGAAAGACAACATGGGGAACACCCCACTGCATGTCTTGCTGTCTGCGCAGGCGGACAATGACGGTTTGCAGTTGGTAAGGCCCGAACATTTGTATACATGTATGCAATTATTAAGTTGAAGGCCGGAACATTTGTATACATGTATGCAATTATTAAGTTGAAGGCCGGAACATTTGTATACATGTATGCAATTTTTAAGTTGAAGGCCGGAACATTTGTATACAAGTATGCAAAGTATTAAGCAGAAGATTAGTAGAATTAGAAATAAAGTGTAAAATAATTAAATTTTCACGATTTGCATATTTTTAAGATAAAAATACAATTATTTTAAATTAAAAAATAATTTTGTTAATTAGTAATATATTTAAATGACTTTATATTGTTGATATCGGAAATGTGAGAAATATTTTTTATAAAAAATAATTTTGACTATAAACCCCTCTCTTTAGTGTGCTGAGGGTTCATTACCTATTTCAATAGTATTCGTTCCATTTTCACGCTAATATTTGTGTCGGGGGTGGGTGGGTGGGTGTTCATTACCAATTTCAATAGTATTCGTTCCATTTTCACTCTAATATTTGTGTCGGGGGTGGGTGGGTGGGTGTTCATTACCAATTTCAATAGTATTCGTTCCATTTTCACGCTAATATTTGTGTCGGGGGTGGGTGGGTGGGTGTTCATTACCAATTTCAATAGTATTTGTTCCATTTTCACTCTAATATTTGTGTCGGGGGTGGGTGGGTGGGTGGGTGTTCATTACCAATTTCAATAGTATTTGTTCCATTTTCACTCTAATATTTGTGTCGGGGGTGGGTGGGTGGGTGTTCATTACCAATTTCAATAGTATTCGTTCCATTTTCACTCTAATATTTGTGTCGGGGGTGGGTGGGTGGGTGTTCATTACCAATTTCAATAGTATTCGTTCCATTTTCACGCTAATATTTGTGTCGGGGGTGGGTGGGTGGGTGTTCATTACCAATTTCAATAGTATTTGTTCCATTTTCACTCTAATATTTGTGTCGGGGGTGGGTGGGTGGGTGGGTGGGTGGGTGTTCATTACCAATTTCAATAGTATTCGTTCCATTTTCACTCTAATATTTGTGTCGGGGGTGGGTGGGTGGGTGTTCATTACCAATTTCAATAGTATTCGTTCCATTTTCACGCTAATATTTGTGTCGGGGGTGGGTGGGTGGGTGTTCATTACCAATTTCAATAGTATTTGTTCCATTTTCACTCTAATATTTGTGTCGGGGGTGGGTGGGTGGGTGTTCATTACCAATTTCAATAGTATTCGTTCCATTTTCACGCTAATATTTGTGTCGGGGGTGGGTGGGTGGGTGTTCATTACCAATTTCAATAGTATTCGTTCCATTTTCACGCTAATATTTGTGTCGGGGGTGGGTGGGTGGGTGTTCATTACCAATTTCAATAGTATTTGTTCCATTTTCACTCTAATATTTGTGTCGGGGGTGGGTGGGTGGGTGTTCATTACCAATTTTAATAGTATTTGTTCCATTTTCACTCTAATATTTGTGTCGGGGGTGGGTGGGTGGGTGTTCATTACCAATTTCAATAGTATTCGTTCCATTTTCACGCTAATATTTGTGTCGGGGGTGGGTGGGTGGGTGTTCATTACCAATTCCAATAGTATTCGTTCCATTTTCACGCTAATATTTGTGTCGGGGGTGGGTGGGTGGGTGTTCATTACCAATTCCAATAGTATTCGTTCCATTTTCACGCTAATATTTGTGTCGGGGGTGGGTGGGTGGGTGTTCATTACCAATTCCAATAGTATTTGTCATATTTTCATACTAAACAGTTTGTTAGAAGGTTTATTACTGATTCCAAATAGTATTTGTAACATTTTCATAATAATTAGTGTGATGGAGGGTTTATTATTGATTCCAAATAGAATTTGTTCCATTTTCACACTAGTTTGTGTGTCGGAGGTTTGGGTGGGTTTTTTTTTTTTTTTTACTGATTGAGAGAGAATGGACTTAGAAACAGTTCATACATTTTTTCTATTGATATGTTATACTCATGTTTTATGTAGAGATGTGAGTTGACTTTTATTTCTACAAGTGTTTGAACTAGGCTGTTCACGTGTAGTTTGTTAGAATCTTGACATTTTTTGTATGCTGTATCATGCTAATGAATACCATTGCAGGAAACTGTAAATTAAAACTGGAATGTAAGAAAGAATGGAGTGATAAACTAGAAGCTTAACATGTGTTCTCTGGTAAAATTTTGCAGAGACAAGTACCTTTTTCTATTTTCATTTCAATGTTTGATTTGAACATCCTGATTTACTGTTTGTAAACCACAATGACTGACTGAAAAGGTGAGAAGTGGCTTGTAAGTGTAAGAATACACTCCACCAATGTATGGCAGCAAGATATGCTGGCTGCCTGAGCAATTCCTGATGTAGAGGTGTTGGACATTGCTACAGTTATTATTCTGTTTGAAGAAGTTGACACAGTGAAAAGAAGGACCCATAACTCTAAGAAGCAGAACAACATTTTTTTAAAGTGTGAGTGAGGCATGTGGAGCTGATGTAATAACTGCTGACAATAACTTGTGTCTTTGTTGCAAAAAGTGGGTGGAAGGACTACTGAGACAGCAGTTAATCCAAGTTACATAAATAAAACTATTATTGCTTACCTCTAATAACTCCATTTCATTTCTTTGATAAGAACTCCCTGTGATTTGTATTGACAATATTGGTAAATTGTATTTGTAAGAGATAGACTGTATAAAACATAGAAATTATTCTAACATGGTTTCGTTGAAATATTGATGTCAAGTAACCTATTTAATTGTAGTTGTCATATTTATATTTGATTGCTGACTTAATAAATTTATTGACCTTCTTATTGTTATACTTATGTTGGAGAATAAAGTGGGTATATGGGGTTCGCTAAATATAGATTAAAGATGGATGTGCCTTTAGTAAGAAGTTTTCCACCTTTGGAATATTGTGTGATGGTAAATGTTTGTCTTTAAATGTGGAGGAAGAGAGAAAACATTTACAGCGCCCGCATATCCACCAAGTGAGATAGACGAGTGGTGTCTACTGGAGAATTATTAATAACATAAATCAAGATTCTTATCACTTGTAATTATTTTTGAAAGATTAATTATCATAATAATCATAATCATTAACTATGTGGCATTGGTGTCACAAATGTTATGTTCAACAGTATAATATACAAATCTCAAAAAATTACAAGCCATAGAACAATAATTCTAAATACACAAAAACATCTCTGAATCTAATTACTAAACCACATAATCAATTATTCTAAATACACAAAAATATTTCAAAGCCTGTTTTTCAGCATTATTTCTCTATCAGTCAAATAACTCACCACAGCTCTCATTCAGCCTTAAGACTGGACTTGATGAGAGCAAAAATCGAAGTGATAAGAACAAGGGATTTTTCTAACAGGTCACGTTCTGCCTGAATCCTATTGGTTAGATTTATTGTCGGTCAGTATCAGGCCATTGTTCGATTATAACTGGCTAGTTTCTTAGAACTGCTTAGTGTTACTGGACGAACTATTTATGGTCGATTATAACTGGCTAGTTTCTTAGAACTGCTTAGTGTCACTGGATGAACTATTTATTAATAAGAAGCTCTGCAGCTTGGTTTGCTCACTTCAAAGAAACATCGACCCTGAAAATTTCCGCAAAGGGTGACATGGTAAATTTGCTTCAGGCTATCGTTTAGCTATGGTTCTAGAGAATTCTGTCTTCCTTATATATTGTTCTTAATGTGCAGTGAAGTCTTCATTCAAATTCTTGCTACTTTAAATATTAACAGCATATATATATATATAATAATTATTTCCTTAACATGTGCAGTGAAGTCTTCACTTTAAATATTAGCAGCATGCATATAATAATTATTTCCTTAACATGTGCAGGCAACTTTGCTCTGTTACAAGTTTCCCTATGAGTTTTGGAAAATAGTGCATAAGCGTGTTAAAAATATTTGAAAATTTGAAATGGAGAGTAAACAGATGATTTCAGAGTTTGTCATATGCATGTCTTTATTTGCGTATATAACTGATTTTTGGAGATTTTTGCGACTGTGATTTGTATGAGGTACAAGCAGTGTTAAGAAAAATGAGAATATGAAATATAAATAAATATAATTTTGTTTACCAAATAGTCATTATAGAAACGGAAAGAAAAATGAAAGAATTTTCTGTCACTGCAATATAATTTTAGTCATAATACCCACTTTTATTTTTTAACTTACTTTTGCCTGCAGCTTCGCTTGTGTAAATAGCAGCAGAATATAAACGGTTAACTAAACTTTCTGTTAATTTGTAAAGGTTGACTTAAATCGTTTTTCTGGTGGCCCAGCAATTAGTTTTAAACAGACTTTATCACAAGAGCAAAAACATTTCTTTTGGCTCACCCTTCCACTTAAGCTTGGCAGTGACAGCAAATAATATTCATGAATCCGTTGTGTGACTCACTAGGGTAATCGATCAATGGATAATATAAAAATCGTTTTGTTTTGTCCTGCCAACATTAAGATTGGCTCACTAGGGTAATCAATCAATGGATAATATAAAAACACGTTTTGTTTTGTCCTGCCAACATTCAGATTGGCTCACTAGGGTAATCAGTCAATAGATAATATAAAAACACGTTTTGTTTTGTCCTGCCAACATTCAGATTGTAATGGCCTGAAAAAAGCGTGATGTCTAAGTTATGAATATTTAACTATTGTTGTCCTGAATATGTTTTAACAGTTTATGCAGATGCTGGGAAAAGGCCAGAATTCCAGACCTGAACAACGAATTCAAATCGTGCGCCTGCTTTTGAACAATGGTGCTGACCCAGACCTTAAAAATGATGACGGACTGACTGCTCTAGATGTTTGCACAAATGACGCGCTCAAGGAAACCGTTAAAAAAATTATCTCTGAAAGGTTTGTTTCAGTTTCATTCTACTTTGCCTTTATATGTCTTCATGTTTCCATTTTATCGTGATGTATGGTCAATTATCCCCATTCTGTCCATTGTGTCGAGTTGTTTGGCCATTGTCAGTGTAGATCTGTTGTATAGGTAGTGTGTCAGTGTAGATCTGTTGAATACGAAGTGTGTCAGTGTAGATCTGTTGAATACGAAGTGTGTCAGTGTAGATCTGTTGAATACGAAGTGTGTCAGTGTAGATCTGTTGTATAGGTAGTGTGTCAGTGGAGATCTGATTAACAGTGACATTTGTCTTTGTATAAATCTCTATAATACTGAGCTGCTAAAAATCGTTCCGAAATGGACAATCTGACCTTAGTGATTTCCCATTGCTGGCTCTGGAGATAGGCACAAATTAACCTTGGAGTAGCTTTCCCGTCAGATAAAAGATCTGTCAATAATTGTTGTGCTAATGTTTAGCCTGTTTTATATCTTTAAACCCATTTTTGCATTTTGTAATACTATTTTATTGAAAACAGTATATAATAAGGTACTTTATCCATTCATTTGTGTCAGATGACTTGTTTGACATCTTCATGTCTTATGCTATTTGTTTGTAGTGTTTTGTAAAGTAATTAGAACTTCAAGAAGCTTTAGTGTATTATATGATGGCCGTTTGTATTTGATGAGGTGTTTTGTATTATACGAATTGTAGTGTATTATATGAGGTGTTTTGTATTATATGAATTGTAGTGTATTATATGAAGTGTTTTGTATTGTATGAATTGTAGTGTATTATGTGATGCATTGTATATTATATGAGGTATTGCATTTTATACATGGTTTTGTGTATTAAATTAGCTATTATGTATTATATGAGGCAACATTACATTATTAACCGTTTACAACAAGTTTTACAGAGAATCTTAGTTCTGAAGGATAATTCAATTTAATTAATTTTGTTTAAAAGCTGGATTAAGATTAATAATTAAATAGAAAACCATAATTGAAATGGAATTCTAAACTGAATCACCTGTTCGAATAGATAATTGATTCCACTCAATTTTCCATTGTCAGGCGTGCCCCGAACGGCGGTTCCAGACTGCAGACAAATATAAAAGCCATGAGTCAGGAAGGAAATAGTACACCGTGCACCATTTGTCGAACCAAAGATGCAGAGGTTCTGTTTGTGCCATGTGGTCACCGTGTAATTTGCAGAGAGTGTTGTCCAGTAATTAGACTTTGCCCCCAGTGTCAGTCACCCATCAAAAACATGTTCAATAAAGGTTAGTAGACAAATTGTCCACAAATCATCACCCAGCAAAAATGTGTTCACTAAAGTTAGTAGACAAGTTGTTCGCAATTCATCACCCGGAAAAACTGTGTTCAGTAAAGTTAGTAGACAAGGTGTCCACAATTCATCACCCAGCAAAAATGTGTTCAGTAAAGTTAGTAGACGAGTTGTCCACAATTCATCACCCAGCAAAAATGTGTTCAGTAAAATTAGTAGACGAGTCCACAATTCATCACCCAGCAAAAATGTGTTCAGTAAAATTAGTAGACAGTGCTGCCCGCAATTTACTTTGTCTCAGGTCAGTTACATATCAAGAATATGTTCAGTAAAGTTCAGAATGATACGTCATTTAGTTCTGACGCTTTTTAAATGCATGTGGATAAATACGTCATTTAGTTCTGACGCTTTTTAAATGCATATGGATAAATACGTCAGACGTTATCGATCACTTGTTAAGAGCAAATAGACTGGTGAGTGAAATACTATCTGTCAGTCTGCCTGTCTGTCTGATGTCTAATTTCCTACGAGAAACAAACACTTAACAAGGGCAATGAATGAATAGCACATGCCTCAAAGAATATTTAGATAATGCGTGTGTAGAATTAGTTCGTAGATGTGCAGTCAAGTGCCTAAACTGAGATAAATACCTGTATAAACATTTAATGAAACACAGTTATCACACGGAAACACTGGAACGTGTTGGTCCTTTATATATGCCAGATAGAATATGTAAAATCGCTGCATGTACACACATTTCTAGATAGCAGTCCTCTAATTATGTCTTCTACAGATGGCAAAGAATGCTAGAAATGTAATTGATCAGCCACTAAGTAACCAATGCCCTCACCTCTATCTATGACAAACATAGGCACCTGAGCATTTATCTGCTGAAATTACTGATGATGCATGAACTAACATGCCACAGACGCAAACCTCGTAAAAGATCTTTATTGATTCTGAAATGTACACAGGCAGCTATTTACAGTATGCAGACAAAAAACCGCTACACATGTCGTTATTTACAGTAACATACCAGACAGTTTATATATATATATATCCAGACACATATCTCTACACAGAACGTACGCTATTTACAGTATCTAGACATTATCGACAGCAAACTACAAATGACGGATAGTATTATACAAATGACGGACAGTATTATACAAATGACATTCAATAATATTCTACAAATGAAATTTCCACAGTATTCTACAGCTTATATTTCCACACTATTTTATAGCATTTTCACAAAAGACTTTTCCACAAATCAGTGAATAATTCCACATTCTTCTGCAAATGGCAATTGGACAATATTATATAAATTATATTTTCACTAAATTCTTAAATGGATAATCTATTTTATTCTATAAATGGCACTTTCATAATATTCTACACATGACATTTCTTCAATACCCTACAAATGACCTTTGTACATTACTCATTAAATGAAAATTGGGATTTATTTTACAAATGACAGTCCTTATTTATTTTTAAAATGCATTTATAAGTGCGTGCTGTTTTATCAATGAGAAATACTATAGTAATACATGTCCCATTGTACTATGCACTTGGAGTACTAAAATGATCTAGAAACGTTTATGGATGGAGAAAAATGCTTTACTCCCCCCAAAAAAAAATTAAACAAAAACAATGTTACAAAAGCTATAAAAATAAATGCTTTACCCCCCAAAAAAAATTAAACAAAAACAATGTAACAAAAGCTATAAAAATAAATGAAACATATAATAATTACCATTATGAAAATTCATTCATCCTATCATCAGAGAGAGATTGGTTTCTGCTAAATGGGGCAATTCACTTAACAAGCCTCTCAATCATGCATTATATAATAAATATTTTCTTTTGAGGAACATATCTTTAATGACCAAATGTCACCTGTGTACACTAAACATCTGCAATTTGATTTAGAACCTATCATTGAAAAGAATTATTCATGGTTTGTTTGTTTTTTTACAAACCACGATATGATTATGAAATAGAATAAGAATTTGAATTCAAACTGCCAAAAATGTCTTTAATGATTTTTTAATTTTTGCAGATGGGAAGAGTATAAAGCAGAATTGTGTCGTTATGTAAGCCAACATACCTGAGTTTCACTTGAAACGAATAATTTATTTATGTCAGAGAAAACGCATACCAAACAACTCTGATTAATTAGAAGTCTACACCATACAACAAAACTGGTGATAAAAAAAATCTACGACACCGGTCTGACTGATGAGAAAACGCATACCAAACAACTCTGATTAATTAGAAGTCTACACTATACAACAAAACTGGTGATAAAAAATCTACGACACCGGTCTGACTGATGAGAAAACGCATACCAAATAACTCTGATTAATTAGAAGTCTACACTATACAACAAAACTGGTGACAAAAAAAAGTCTACGACACCAGTCTGACTGATGAGAAATCTACGCCATACAAGACTGATTGGGCAGAAATTTGCACCACTCGGTACTAGTTGGTCAGAGATCTACACCAGACAGATATGGTTGATCAGAAAGCCACACTACACATCACTGGCTGACCAGAAATCTACACCACACAGTTATTGTTAGTCACAATCTACACCACACATCACTGCATGGTAAAAAAAAATTGGTTGTAAACGTTCATTGAGCGGGTGTCACTCAAATGCCTGCTACATGTTTTGCAGCCTGAGATTGAAGTTAATATACAGCAGTGTACTTTCATTATAACCAAATTGTTCTAACATAATGAACTCGAACTAACTTGAATTAATTATTGTGAAATATTTATTAAATATTTCCTTATTGTTTAACTTTCTTGGACATGATGCTGCATTTAAAACTAGAAACAAAATTATCTGATTTTATGAGAGAGGTGTCTTATAAAATATAACAAATAGTGATGATGAATTATAATTACGGATTATTAATATTGTCTTTCACGAAGGAAGTCATGTCAAAACCTTCATACCAGTATAATGTTGTCTAGACCTTGATGATAGTGTAATTTTGTCTAGAACTTGATGATAGTATTATTTTGTCAGGACTTTACTGGGCATGAAATGTTTTCATAAAGATTATGCATATATTTGTATCTGGTTTGCTGTGGTGTAAAGTGATATATGGGTATGATGTAAAATAATGTACTTTTGGTGTGGTGTAACATGGTGTGCTTGGTGTGATGTGCAGTAGAGTGGTTTTGTGTGATGTAGTGTATTTCGAGCTCATGAAAGTGCTGAAGAGTGATATAAAGTGTTTTGGGACATAAAGTGCTGTGTTTGGTGTGACGTAGTTTGAGGCGATGCAAAGTAATGTAGTGATTTAAAGTTCTAAAACATGATGTAAAATAGCGTTGTATAGTGTGATCTAAATTGATATAATATGTACAAGAAATTGCTCTATGTAGTCAGCATACCTTGCCAACATACATCGACGGAGTGTAGAGTGTATTCCTTACACTTAGGCAATATGGCAAATTCTTCCCGCGTCAACCACAGTGGCAGGGGTCTATAATCAGTAAACCAGGAGATTGAGATAAAGCAAGGAAAGCTGCTGTGTCCCTGTAAAATTATAATCAGGAAACAAGCGCGAAATTTCCAGTTTACTCCTTTTTTAACTCCATTCTTTCTTACATTCAAGTCTCAACTTATAGTTTTCTGCAACATTATTTATTAGCCCGATACATGCATACATCTTAATAAATAAATCATTATAGTTTTATGAGCAGTTTCTACTAGAATAATGTCAAGTGTTTAGCATACAACATACTAGCATCATAGTACAATCATTTGTAGAAATAATAGTCTACTCACATAATACATCTCTATGTAAAATACAAGCATAACATATCAATGGCAATAATATTTTTAAGTCCATTCTCTCCTCCCCCAAAAAGGAATCCAAAGATGGGGGGATAAAATACATTTGAAATCTGGCCAATGTGTTTTTAACGTTTTTCCTTTAGAACTAAGCAAGGTATTACGAGTGTGATGGTCGATATCTGTTCGATATCGATCTATAAGAGAAATGATGATTAGATATTGATCTGGTAACAAAGTTATTTGTGAGAAATGTATAATGGGCTTACCCTAGATAAGATCCCTCCAGTGTTAAATATTAATTGACCTTGACTCATTATCTAAGATATACCAATATTTAATATCTAGGAAAGATAATCGTTAGTCAAGAGAGAATGACAACCATACCTTGTTACAAAGTGTCACAAACATTTGTAGATATACTGTTAATCATACGTACATAGTATAACTGAGATATTGGGGGTGAATCGTTTGCATAGGTTATTTGACTTATGGTCTGCAGTACCAAAACTATGTGGCTACAGCCACAGTCTCACTTAACACTTCAAGAACAATCAACCATCAAAGTCACTGAGAATAAATAGAAATGACAGGAAAGTCGAGAATAGCTAAATAGCAAAAGCCCAAAGTTATGCCTCAAATACTCTGATAATCATACAGCACTACTCATAATTACAGAGAGAATTATACAGTCAAATAAAAGTTTAAGGATATTATTTTAATGTGATATGTTACGAAAGTGATTATATATGTTAGTTTCGTATGCCACTCACACACTTTTCTCGCATCCAGCAGCGTAGATAGGAACAAAGTCAAATACTTTTCTCGCATCCAGCAGCGTAGATAGGAACAAAGTCACACACTTTTCTCGCAACCAGCAGCAAAGGTAGGAACAAACACACACTTTTCTCGCAACCAGCAGCGTAGATAGGAACAAAGTCACACACTTTTCTCGCACCCAGCGGCAAAGGTAGGAACAAACACACACACACTTTTCTCGCAACCAGCAGCGTAGATAGGAACAAAGTCACACACTTTTCTCGCACCCAGCAGCAAAGGTAGGAACAAACACACACACACTTTTCTCGCAACCAGCAGCGTAGATAGGAACAAAGTCACACACTTTTCTCGCACCCAGCAGCAAAGGTAGGAACAATGTGTGTGTGTGTGTGTGTGTGTGTGTGTGTGTGTGTGTGTGTGTGTGTGTGTGTGTGTGTGTGTGTGTGTTTTATAGAATGCATGATCTATGTACAATAAGTATTTTAGGTGGTGTCCACGAGTAATTGGCACTACATTCAAATAAGCAAATATGACTGACTGACACAACATTCAAATAAGCAAATATGACTGACTGACACAACATTCAAATAAGCAAATATGACTGACTGACACAACATTCAAATAAGCAAATATGACTGACTGACACAACATTCAAATAAGCAAATATGACTGACTGACACAACATTCAAATAAGCAAATATGACTGACTGACACAACATTCAAATAAGCAAATATGACTGACTGACACAACATTCAAATAAGCAAATATGACTGACTGACACAACATTCAAATAAGCAAATATGACTGACTGACACAACATTCAAATAAGCAAATATGACTGACTGACACAACATTCAAATAAGCAAATATGACTGGTTGTCACTAAATTCAAATAAGCAAATATGACTGACTGACACTAAATTCAAATAAGCAAATATGACTGGTTGACACTATATTCAAATAAGCAAATATGATTGGTTGACACTAAATTCAAATAAGCAAATATGACTGGTTGACACTACATTTAATAATGTAATCACGACTAACTGGCACTACACTCAAGCAAGCAAATATGACTGACTGACACTGCCTTCAAGCATGCTTATGCAGTTGACTGGCGCTACATTCAGTCAATCAACAGATTAAATATTAGACGAAACAAAACTCTTCAGAGTAAACATTTAATTCATATTACCTTAAACAAATTTTACTGCACTATACGTATGCAATATAGCTGTTGTTATATAGTATTCACTATTATTATATCATAAATGATGTAGCATATATGTTGCCACGTGATTACTTGATTATGTGATTGAAGCTGTGAATTCATATGTTTTAGCATAAATTATTGTTGTAATAATGTTGATTGATAGTTAATGAAATATAATTGTTGTCACAACATGTATTATGTTGTACTAGTATGATATGTTATAAATTAATTAATAATATTCAATGTTGAAACATGTCATACTATCCTATAAGTTGGTGTTTTATCTAATTTTAAATTACACCTTAGATTATCAAATACACATGTTGCGACTTAATACATTGTCTCAAACATAATTACAGTTAAACACATCATTGTATGTCTATGACACAATACAAAAGCTGCTATTTTATACAGTCTAACTGAATTATAATTAAGCACGTCATAGTTTATCTTTCTCTTGTATTGTGGAAAACAAATTATGTTCATTTATACATTGTCGAACATAATTATAATTAAGTACGTCATAGTTTGTCTTTCTCTTGTATTAAATATTATCCAAACAATTGCTGCTAATGTACACACTGTTATACACATAATTATGGGCTAATGTGATTGGAGTATTCTGACATTGACTTTATTTATGAAGGGTTTACGGTTGATTTGTGAATATTATATACTACTTCCTTCTTGTTTATTAATCAAAGAAACAAGTTTATATGTTCCAATGTTAGTACATGTGACTATACAAAACAGATAAATGTTCATGTATAAATGCTAATAAATAAGCGAGACACAAAGAGATAGATAAATGTTACCCTGTGTGATATCTAAAAACAGATAAAAGTAAATATGACATCAAATGAGAGCACGTGAGCTTTGTTGTTTATAAGATCACTCGATAGGTTGTGTAGATCATGTAAAGGACCACGTGGTAGGGTAAGTGTAGATCATGTGACGGACCACGTGGTATGGTAAGTGTAGATCATGTGAAGGACCACGTGTAGGTTACATGTAGATCTATAACAAATTATCCAAAGCGAGTGGCCCAAATTATAAGTGCGCATTTAATTAATAGTTTAAATTTTTAATTCAAAATAATTTTTATACAATAATTTTGGCCAAGGGCAGTCTTCTCTTGTATATCGTTAACAAAAGCATTAAGCAAAGTGCAATAATTTTTCTCTCATTCTGTGTGTGCTTGTGTGTGTGAATTGTATGCTTTCATGAATGATGCCATTACACGATATATTATTTCACACAGCGAGTTATTTTAATGTAAATCATTTCACTGAACATACATTAGTCTACGTATGAAGTCATACGTGTTTTGAATATGCTTTTATTATGTGACTAAATTAAAATCCAAACCATTACAATTTTGTTCAGTGTCTATACTCTCAACAGTGAAAAGTAGTTACCTTTGACCAGCAAATAGTAACTACTGATTTACATAACGAACAACATGTTACTGTTACATGAACATAATGCACGCCTGGAAATACCGACATTTGTTGAAATGACAAAAATCAGCCGTGAAACACTACTTGCAGACAACATCATTAACATGGTTACAAATCTTTAATTTCCGATCAAAACTGGTTCCCAGGGGACAGGCCATACGAATAGTCCGGTAGCCTGAAGGATGTGCTGTGACACAGATGTTAAAATGTTTGCATGATTTTTCGTCGCCGTAAATTCCAGCGCCATGTATTCTGCAGTCTGTGAGTCCTGAAAAAGTAAAAAAAAAGAATTATTGGCATATCTTCTACTGCAAGCAGATTAGCGCCTTTACTTCTGCTTCAGTGTAAATATCATATGTCTCATGACTTCTGTCTTAGGTTGCATGATTTCCGTCTCAGGTTACATGACTTCTGTCTTAGGTTGCATGTCTTCTGTGTCAGGATATTCTCTAACTCTCACCCAGATCCCATCAAGAAATATTTAAAATTAAATATAGAAATGAATACAATTTTAGTGGAAAATGAAATCTAAATTTAGATGGTAAAAGGCAGTTTAACAAGGGCATATACATATGATGTGTACATTACATCAGCAGTGAGATAGGACGGATTTTGTCAGAGAAGTAAGTAAGTTGTGTCGGGAGCATCGGTCAGGTGGAGGTCCAGCCAGTCCATTAAAAAGTAAACTTGCATAGTAAGATCATAAAAGGGTACTGAATGAAAGAAGGATGGAGGTGATCATTTAGCGTATGCAAGTTGAATGAGTTAAACTCCGCCTTTGTGACTGAGTTACATAACAGTAGTACATTGGCCAGGAGTGTGAGAACAATCTATAGCCATGTAGGAAATATTCGGAACATTGTAAAAACAGTGATGTTGAAAACGTTATGTAAATCCTAGGAGAACTGAGAAGGAAACTAAAAGACTTGCTCAGGGAAATATAGTTAGGGGAAGCTAATGTTTCTCTGATAGAGATTACGAACATTGTGCTAAGTGTAATTTTGTAATTGATTGATTCTGTTTATTTTCTTTATTTGTTTAATTTTCTTTTATATAAATAATTTATTAATTTTCATCTGTCTTGTGTCAATTCTTATTCTCTCCATTTCGTGTAAAATTCATTTAAACGTAGACATCATATCTGTCCATCTGTCTTTCTGTTTGTGTGTTTGTTTGTCTGTCCTGTCTGTCGTTTTTATGTGAGGACTAATCCTCTGGGGCCTTAAACGAGTCAATGGAGTGATTGACCTGAAATTGTTGTGTAGTTCGTGTCGTCTATCATATGGGGTACCAGCATTCTATCACAGGTTGTACGACCTCTGTTTTAGGTTGTATATCTTCTGTCTTAGGTTGCATGTCTTCTGTCTCAAGTTGCACGACTTCTTCTTAGATTGCACGACTTCTGTCTCAGGTTGCATGACTTCTGTCTTTGGATGCTTGTCTTCTGTCATAGATTGCTTATCATGTAGTTCAGTGTGCATCTGTCTTAGATTGCCTGTCTTGTCTTAGGCTGCTTGTCATCTGTCTTAGATTGCTTGTCTTGTAGCTCAGTGTGTTTGCATTCTGTCTTAGGCTGCTTGCCTTGCAATTCAGTGTGTTTGTCTTCTCTCTGAAGTTGCTTGTCTTCTGGCTAGGTCAGTTACTGATTTTTTTGTTTTGTTTGAGGGAATATTTAATTTCTTCACTCATGAACATATTCAGTTGTTATGTACACGTACACATTCGTTTTCAAAAATATATAATGTGCATGGAACATATACATTAATTTAGTTCACCTGCATTAACTTTTATTCTAGCATATCCATAACCATATTTATTTGAAAATGCATGTACATAATTATTTAGTATATACATGAACATATTTATTTAATATGCACAAACGCAGGCTAAAGAATATATTTTAAAATAATTATTGTAATTTTGACAAAGTTATCTGCTGGTCATGCATGTTTCACTTTGATGTTAATAATCTATGACTACTGAATTCAGTCTATAGTTTATTAAAATATATGAAAATGATTTATGCAATCAATTACCATTTTGACCAATTGGCACTAGTTGTTTTGAGTCTTTTCCCAAAGTCCCGGACGTAATATGTCCTCCAGCCTGCTCTCTCTGCTTGTCATGGGTTTTATTCAGAATAGATGATTTTAATTTTTCCCTATGACCTTGGTCCTTACGCTGCTCGTCGAAATGGAAAGTTGCATCATTAACAGCAGTGTGGCTTACATCTGACTCAGTAAAGCATACGTGACCTTTGTTCCCTTGACCCACAGAATCACTTCGACTCCTTTCTTCATGATTGAAATCGAACGAACCTTTGTCACCGTCAGTAGAATCGGATCCAAGAATATATCTACCTGTCTGGGTTTCAGAGCTGGACTCAAACGATTCCAAGTAGCTGCCATCAGAAATGGATTTGATTTCTACGGAATCAGAATGACCATCTGCTCTGTGATGAGAATGAGAGCCTCGATCTGTGTTGCTGTGGTTATCGCTCAACTCATAGGGATCTTTATTAACTTGCTCTCCATTATCAGTATCAAGAGCAGGATATCTTTCAGGAATATCACTGATTTCAATGGAATCATACTCAGAAGTCTCTTCAGAGCCCTCGGATTCCAAGAGAACATTATCGGTTATGTGTTCATTGAGAGCATCAGTCCCTTGAGAAACATCATGACCTACATCACTGTGTCTGGATTCCAAATCAAGAGAACTTTCACGATCTACATCACTGTGACTAGATTCAGATTCAAGAGCATTTTCGTCACCTACATTAATGTCCCTTTTATTAGAACTTTGGTCATCTACTTCGCTGTGGATAGATTTGGATTCTAGAGAACAGTCATGACCTACATCAGCGTGGCTAGATTCAGTTTCTAGAGGACTTTCGTGACCTACATCAACGTGGCTAGATTCAGTTTCTAGAGGACTTTCGTGACCTACATCAACGTGGCTAGATTCAGTTTCTAGAGGACTTTCGTGACCTACATCAACGTAGCTAGATTCAGTTTCTAGAGGACTTTCGTGACCTACATCAACGTGGCTAGAATCAGATACAAAAGTAATTTCTTTATCATCCTTTTGACTGGGGTGGGATCTAGCGTAGTCTTTGTGATCCTCTTTCTCCTGACTAGAATCATGACCAGAGACAATATGACTAGAATCGGACGCAACAAGGTCTCCAGGACTGTTTTCTCCATGACCAAAATAAGTCCCAGTAGAACCGTGATGAACCTTACCTACCTCATCAACGTCTTCATCGGAAAATCCATCACGATCCTCACTGCTATGTAAGAGATCTTCATCAACGTCTGTACTGTGACCTGATACAGAAAGCAAACTTTGTGAGTCTTTATTTTTAACACTAGTGCCAGACGAGGGAGTAACTTCATGGACTCTGTCACTGTGATCTGAATCAGAGAGGGAACTTTCAAAACCATTATTTATGTGATCAGATTCAATTGAAGATGAATCTTCATGGATCTTGTCATTGTGACCATATTCAGATTCAAACGAACCCTCATAAGTGTCTTTACTCTGTGCTGAATCCAGTTCCGAGGAATCTTCATGACCAATGTCTGTGTGTCCGGATTCAAACCAAGTTAATGTTTCCTCACCTTCGTGACTGCTACGAGATTCGTGCTTCTCATCATCGTGATCCGAAGAGGAACCTCCGTGATCCAAATGAGAAACAAAGGAGCCTTCTTGTCTCTCATTACCGTGATCCAAAGGAGAAACAAAGGAGCCTTCTTGTCTCTCATTACCGTGATCCGAATTAGAAACAGGGGAACCTTCGACAATCTTTTCTCCATGACCAGATTCAAGTGCTGAGAACTCTCCATGATAATCGTTGCGGATCCCATGAGTAAAGACATCTCCATGGTTTGCTTCACTGGGGTCTGATTTGGACACAGAGGAACTTAAATTCAATCCGCCCCCTTTATCTGATTTGGATGCAGAGGAACTTAAATTCAATTCGCCTCCCTGATCTGATTTGGACGCAGAGGAACTTAAATTCAATTCGCCTCCCTGATCTGATTTGGATGCAGAGGAACTTATATTCAATTCGCTTACCTGACCTGTATCGGACGCTGAAGAACTATCATAAACATGATTCACATCAGTACGTTCAAAATTCGTCAGCAGACTGGGTCGATCTGCTTTAACTTGAGAACCGGACAAATGACTAAGGGTGGAGGTTGAGTTTGTAATTGTTTGAGTGTCATGAGAGTGTACATCACTACTCATGCCCAGTTCAGTTTGACCTGAACGGGCCCTCTGACCCCTTGTTACTAAGCTGGACGTTTTGGCATTGTCTCTAAACACGCGGTACACAGTGTGGATTAGCGGGTACCTTGGTCCTCCGCAAAGAGCATTGAAATCATCCATCTCTAAAGACCAGATGAATGCTCCAGCAAGATCCAGTCTCAAAATAAGTTTTGCCTGAAAAAAGAAATACACAATCCGCTTAATTGTTGAAAGTGATGTTGATTCATTTTACAATTTTATTAGTGCTTTTATAGTTTTCTTTGTTTTTTATTTTCGCTTTTATTTTGTGTATGGTTATATTTCTAATTTCTAATTACACTTAATTTCTATTTATATTATTATTTTCTACGTTTTACACTTTTATTTTGTGCTTGCTTCACCTTTATTTCTTGTTTCAACTTAGTGTGTTAACACTTTTTCTTCGTGGCGATTTCTGTGTACTTTTCTGCATGGTTTCTAAGAACAGAAATTTACTGACACAAAGAGGAAGTATGAAAATCACTGTCTGAAATCTAGTGAAGAAAACATGTGGCTAAAATTTAATGATACAAAATTGTTTCTACTTTAAAAAAAAACTCAGTTATAACAGTTTTGTTCAAAATAAGAATCACGAATGCATGATATAAAATATAAAAGTAATATATTACAGCAATCCTCTACGTCATAAATGCTTTAAGATTGCGTAAAAGCCGTGTACAGCAATCCTCTACGTCATAAATGTTTTAAGATTGCGTAAAAACCGTGTACAACAATTCTCCTTTACAAAATGCGGATTTAATTAGCTCATTATATCAATAGAAGTAGGAAACATCAATTAGAATTACCAAATACCTAGTTCCTGACATGAGAAATAAGAAGCATCAATTGGATATGTGGATTTAATTATCTAGTTCCTGTCAGGAGAAAAAGGCAGTAGCTAGAAATACGGCTTAATAAGCTAGCTCCTTTCACGAGAAATAAGAAGTTAGAAATAGAGGTTTAATTAGCTAGTTCTCGCAACGAGAAATAATAAGCTATTAAAAATACGAACTTAATTAACTAGTTCCTGTCACGAGAAATAAGAAACTATTAAAAATACGGACTTAGCTAGTTCTCGCAACGAGATTTAAAAATAAAAAATAAGGACTTAATTAGCTAGTTCTCGCAACGAGAATTAAGAATAAAAAATACGGACTTAAGTAACTAGTTCATGTCACGAGAAGTAAGAATAAAAAATACGGACTTAAGTAACTAGTTCATGTCACGAGAAGTAGGAATAAAAAATACGGACAAGTAACTAGTTCATGTCACGAGAAGTAAGAATAAAAAATACGGACTTAAGTAACTAGTTCATGTCACGAGAAGTAGGAATAAAAAATACGGACAAGTAACTAGTTCATGTCACGAGAAGTAAGAAGCAGCAGTTAAAAAAACGAGAAATATATAGCAGAAATAGGGGCTTAATTAGCTAGTTATTATCATAGGAAATAAGAAATAGTTAGTATATGTATATTTAGAATTTTATATTAACTAAAAAGTCTTGGCTCTTTCTCCCCAAATAAAACCCAAAATAAAAGAATTCTTATTTTAAATCTAAAACCCAAAATAAAGAATTCTTATTTTCAATATAGAACCCAAAATAAAGAATTCTTATTTTCAATATAAAACCCAAAATAAAACATTGCTTATTTTTAATATAAAACCTAAAATAAAGAATTCTTATTTTCAATATAAAAACCCAAAATAAACCCAAAATAAAACATTGCTTAGGATTAGAGAAATTTGATTATAGATAGGATTAAGGCAGTTTGGAACTAAGCTCCTAGAGTTGTTTGAAACGTATCTGAACTGCATTTGGAAATTTTGAATCGTCGTCTTACTTTCAAGATAAGTGGTATTAATGATTTTCTAAGTGGTAAGTTGACAGTAAATGCCAGTCTTTAGTTGTCTTTGTCTTTCACACGCATCCTTCTTATACTCAATCTATAAATAATTTCTGTATCAATTGTGTAAAATCACACAGCGTTTTGTATCAATTGTGTAAAATCACACAGTGTTTTGTATCAATTGTGTAAAATCACACAGTGTTTTGTATCAATTGTGTTAAATCATACAGCGTTTTATCCCTACTGAACTGGAAATCTGAGAGTAGCGAGTACATTTCATTTTCTTCATCTCCTGCTGGTAGGAACTGATCTAGTTGTGTGCACAATCTTATTCTACTTCATCTAGTTTTATCCAGAAATTGATTTGATCTGATCTTACTTTATCTCTTAACTTTATTTAACTTAATCCATTTTTATCCAAACTTTTCTTCGATTTTACCCAGACTTACCGAGAACATGTTTGATTTGATCCATCCCTATATAGTACGTTATATGACTTAATTCACCATTAACTTGAATCTTATTTCATTTGATTCAACTGTATCTAGAACATTATTTAGGTATCCATCTCTATATATAACTAGCTATGACTTGTTATAACAGCTCTGTCTAGAAATTTAGTTCACTTCATTCAATTTTAGTTTGACCTTAGATGATTGTTCTCACTTTATGTAAAACGTAAAAATGGAATTGACTATAATAACCTTACTTAGAATCTTGGTCAGTCACATTCTACCGTTTTGTGAATGACGTCATCAGATTATTTCCTGTTGTCCCTGTTGTGTATTTCCCTGGGGCGAACAGGGAAGAAGAAAGAGAAAATAGAAGAAAATAAATGTCTGTTTGAAAATCTTAAAAATATGATTTCACTTCACCTTCAATGAAATACTGTCTGGTGAGTCGAAACCCACCCATTCACCATTTCCGTGAGCGTACGGCACTTTCTGATCTTTCACCCATTCCACTGTCCAGTTCTGGTGCAGGACATTTTCGCAGATCTGAATCAGACAGGAGTGTACATGTGTTTCATGTTACATCTAGGCGTTTCGTAATTACTAAAGGTTTTTCATATACTGTATTTCATATATTAATTAAGGCATTCATGTACTCTATTGTTTCATTTATAATTTAGGCATTCGTGTACTGTATTGATTATTTCATACATTAATTAAGGCATTCATGTACTATATTGAGTGTTGCATCTATATTCTTTAAGGTCTGTTATAAGCTTATATCTAAGTATTACTTTGCTTTTTCTTAACTTACACTCAGCGTTTCATGTGCTACTAAAGGCATTGATACCTTACTCTAGTGTTTTCTCACTACTACTACTACTACTACTTTATTAACTTACACTCAGCGTTTCATGTGCTACTAAAGGCATTGATACCTTACTCTAGTGTTTTCTCACTACTACTACTACTACTACTTTATTAACTTACACTCAGCGTTTCATGTGCTACTAAAGGCATTGATACATTACTGTTTTCACATACTACTTTCAGCATTACAAACCAGTGCGATGTTTACGGCATTACTAATCGGTGCGTGATAAGCAAAATACAATGTTGTGATGTAATTACCTCGAATAAAGCCAGGATTCCAGATTCCTTGGTGTATTTGCCAGGAGTGCTTGCTCCTCTGGCCAAGGAATGGATATCATGATTGGAAGAGTCACTAAGTCGAAAGCCATGCCCGTACGTTGACAGACCTAAGATCAGCTTGGATTTGGGCACTCCATGCTTAAGCCAATACTTTACTGACCAAAGCTGAGTGAATAAAAATAGCAATTAAAACAAATTCATATGGAGACCTAAATATGTACAAGGCGTTTTGTCATTGTGACGTGGTGGTGGTGATGCGATTGCGTGTGTTTCTGTAAAGCCGGGCGGAAGTGAACTCTTACTATTTGTGCAAATGTATGTTCTTCCTCCTGCCTATACCAGGACATAATTATACCATGTCTATATCGATTGATTTACCAGTTATCTTTATCGGAAATTTACCATGGATTTACTAACAGATATTCATCGTTATAGAGTAAGACATACATCGTTACAGAGGCAGACACATCGTTATAACGGCAGACAAATCGTTACATAAGCAGACACATCGTCATAACGGCAGACATACCATATGAAGTTCGCGCTGCTCCCCAGGAGGGTCGAGACTGTGCGGCAGGACCGGTGAGTGATGACCTGTGGTCTTTTCCCACGCAGCGCCATGATAGTTATACGTCATGAGGAGCAGAAAGTCGATGTACCTTGAAAAATGGAATATCAAAGTACCCGAATCATTGAAACGGGTGCAATGTCAATGTAACTAAACCGTTCAAAGGAAAGTAATTCATATATGAAGTCTACATCTCGAACAACAAATGATAGTAATTAAAATAAAAAAAATAATTAAAAGTCCTGAAAAATACATTTTAAAATAACAAACTACCAGCACGTATACAGATTTAAAATTATATTTTTTAATATAAAGGAAACATGCTGTCTTGAACGAAGCCTGTAAGATTGCATTCGCATCTTGTTAATTAAGTTCTGATTATTTTGTTTGGTAATGATGCATGTTTTCAAAGTACAGAAAGAGGCACACATCAGATGACGAGAGAGGAACAAGCAGTTAAGTGTGCAAATCTTACTTTGTATATTGTTTGGGGTAAATATGTAAGTAGACATGTGTGTGTGTGTGTATTTGTGTGTGTGTGTGTGTGTGTGTGTGTGTGTGTTTGTGCGCGTAATAAAACGCAGTGTTTCATTTGTAAACGAAGAACCATATTTCCCACATGACAACTTCTATCAAGGAATTTGTGCGAAGACGTGTAACACAATTAAAATTAACTCAGAAATGAAAATAAAACTAGGTCGTTAGAGCATGTGCAGGATTTTTGCTCTTGTTTTCGCGTCAAAGTGCTGTAAGGAAAAAGTGTGTGTGCTGGTGGCGTGGGTTGTTTCGGCAAACATAAACGAATCCAACTACTCAACCACCACGACCACCACCACCATCATCAGAAAACTAGCCTGGTATCTTCTTTTCGACTTTGTGTGTATATGTGTGTGTGTGTGTGTGTGTGTGTGTGTGTGTGTGTGTGTGTGTGTGTGTGTGTTGTGTGTTGTGTGTGTGTGCTTATATTTCAGTTATATTAGTTATTAAACTAATAAATCTTTAGTTTACTGACAAAAAAGTATAAAGGCATGACGGCAGTAACCAGAGTTGACAGACAGGTGCCACTTACTTGTGTATTTCATCTGCTTCGTACGCCTTCTCCGCATGGAAATCGCTGGAGGCCGCGGCAAGTGTAAGGAGTAGTCTCCCTTGGGTGCTCCGTTCAGCTTCTGCAGCGAACGCTTCGTACAGCGTCTGGGAGAAAAGGCAAGCATCACTTGACCTGTGTCATTTCACTTGAGTTAACACTTTTTTCTACGTCTCATACAGTGTCTATGATAAGCAGCAAGCGGCAAGATCATTGTTGGTGTGCTGGTAGATTAACATTGCTCATAGTTCAATTCTTAATTCGTGTTATTTTTCTTGCTAATATTTTGTAATTATTTGTTTTACAGAATAATGTCTTCCGTCATTTATATTTAAGTCTTATACATTTCATTATTTCCCCACATGGTTATTAATGACGTCAGTAATTCGAGACTTAAAGTCATGTCACATGAAATGTAATACACGCCATGTTTTATAAACATATATTGCAAGAACATAAACAAGAGACCTTATATACCAAAATAAGTTATAATATGACTATAAGCAACAAAAGAATGGTTTTTAATTACTTACAATAATGTATGTGTTATACATTATACCTAACAATATTTTATGTCAATCCGCTACCATACCAAGTCCATTATCTAAATCAACATTCAATACACTGCAACAATTAGTTTTTTAATGAACCCTTCGAAAACACACTCAGTCAAATCTTGATATGTCATTTCTACATCAAACACTCGTGTCATAAAGCACTAACTTTCATTAGCTTAGTGAAGCGAAACTTGTCTTCTGGTTTGCTGCCACGTGACCCAGGGAATTCCCAGTCCATGTCCAAACCATCAAAACTGTACCTGTATAGGTAAGATAGTACACTTAGGCCTACAAACTGTACCTGTAAAGGTAAGATAGTACACTTAGGCCTACAAACTGTACCTGTAAAGGTAAGATAGTACACTTAGGCCTACAAACTGTACCTGTAAAGGTAAGATAGTACACTTAGGCCTACAAACTGTACCTGTAAAGGTAAGATAGTACACTTAGGCCTACAAACTGTACCTGTAAAGGTAAGATAGTACACATAGGCCTACAAACTGTACCTGTAAAGGTAAGATAGTACACTTAGGCCTACAAACTGTACCTGCATCAGTAAGGTACCATTTAGCTAGCTAGCTATCCGTTGGACTATTTATACATCTATTCAGTCAATATGTTTACGATAGATAGATAGATAAATAGATAGTGCTTATATCATGGACAATCTCTTTAATGTCACATGTTTTACAGTATTTCAAATGATACTTCGTTACACATACAACTGTACCTCCATTCAAATGATGCTTTACTACAACCAATCATGTCACGTGTTTTACAATAGTTCAAACGATACTTAACTATTACCAGTCGTTGTAGGTTTCTTGAAGATCAAAACAATTCTTTCACTTTTAGGACGCAAACATTCCTTATAATTTGCTTATAAATGTTTATTTCTGTTATTGTAAAAATACATATGCTTAGAATTTCTTTATAAATAATGGACACTGAAAAGTAATATTTTGCTTAGCTCCAATTGTCTTCCTTTCCCCAGAGCACCGATCGAAAACGGCGTACATAATTGTTTGCCGAGAGCAAACGTTAAATAAGCACGAATTCACTAACATAGTCACAGACACACAGCTCACTTGCGCAGATAGGTGATGACGTTGTTTGCCCACGTGGAGTAGTCGTCCCTCTCGATGAGAGGTATGAAAGGCTTGGAGCCGATCCTCCATCCTCCCACCGCCAGAAGAATCTTAAGTTTGGGGTTTTTCTCTTTCAGCTTCGCGGTGCGAACGTAGAGACCTGAAGTGATAAACGTCACAATATATGCGCGGGCATACTAATATATTATCATAGGGAACGAATGTCACGTATGCAGTTATTACTACTGTTTAATAAGTCTTCCTAATCAACAAAGTTCGCAATATACTCGCAAACCTATATTAATAAGTCTTCTAAGTCAATAAAGGTCCCAAGGCCTAATATTTAATATCATTATAGTCACCAACTGATTGAATATACGTGTAGGCTTAATATCAATGTCTTTTTAGTCAACAGAGGCACACTATACATGCAGGTCTAGTGCTATATTTAAAAGTTGTAATCAGTCTCCTTAATCAATAAATGCTAAAATGTATGGGTACCACTTAATATGTCTTTTAAACTTTACAGTCAAGTCGATATATTATAGTTATAGTCCTCAAAGTCGGAAAATACATATAAATATCTATTTAATTCATCCACATAGCTTTTCACAAAAACTAAAATACGTTTCCATTGAACTAAAAGAATATATTTCTACCCCACAAAAGTCGGAGCATGCATATAATTATGTTATATAATTTAACCTCAAAACTTCTCCACAAAACTAAAATATTATGTTTTTTGTTCATTAAAAGAATACATTTTTTCTACCCTCAAAAGTCTGAATATACTTGTAATATTGGTTCATACTAATTAAACTATTTTTTTTATTAGCATTAAAATTCCACAGGGGCCAACATTTGGCTGTAAAGCTAACAGTTAAAATGCAACTTTAAGAAAATTGTGTGTAAATGGCAGGAAAAGTTAATAAACTAAAAGAAGTAAGCAATACCGTTCTGTATCAGGCAGAAAAAGTTAATGAAATAAAGAAGCAATACCGTTTTGTCCCAGATCGTTCCAGTTATTTGGCGTCAGGCCCAGGCCGTCTTCAGTCAAGGCGACAAAGGCGAAGATCACGTGAGTACACAATAGTGGGTCAATGTGTTCAGGCCAAAATTTGCCAGCATCCACTCGAGAGTTAGCGGAACTGCTATAGTAGCAGAATATCTTCTTTTGAAGCTCGCCTGGCAGAAATCAATTTGAAGAAACTGAATTCTAATGCCGTAAATGTGTTTAGACATCGCTTTATGTATCTGTCTTATTGCAACAAAGTGTCATTACAAATTCACTAGGTTAGATTAATGAAGCCTTTCTCAACCGTTGAACCCTTGAAATAATTTCAGGTGCATACAAATTACTATATTTTACGATGCTTATTTTGCAATCACGATCTCTCGGAGAACCCCTAGTGACCTCTTGCGGAAACCTGGTTAAGAAAACCTGGAATAGTGTTTCGAGGATTAGGATTAGAAGTTGCAAAAGATTACTGTCCCACATGAATTCGACAATTTAGTGATTTAGGATTAGTGTTGATTAGCAAGAGATTAGTGCTACAGATTACGTTCTTGGATACTTTTACAATTGAGTGATTTAGGAGTGCTATTGATTACAAATAAACTTTTACAATTTAGTGATTTAGGAGTGCTACTGATTACAAATATAACTTTTACAATTTAGTGATTTAGGAGTGCAAATATAACTTTTACAATTGAGTGATTTAGGAGTGCTAATATAACTTTTACAATTTAATGATTTAGGAGTGCAAATATAACTTTTACAATTGAGTGATTTAGGAGTGCTATTGATTACAAATATAACTTTTACAATTTAGTGATTTAGGAGTGCTATTGATTACAAATATAACTTTTACAATTCAGTGATTTAGGAGTGCTATTGATTACAAATATAACTTTTACAATTCAGTGATTTAGGAGTGCTATTGATTACAAATATAACTTTTACAGTTCAGTGATTTAGGAATACTATTGATTACTAAAATAACTTTTACAATTCAGTAATTTAGGAATACTATTGATTATTAAAATAACTTTTACAATTCAGTGATTTAGGAATGATCATTTGAGTGAGGTTTGACCCCGATCTGTGTATAAGTGGTCAGCGCCCAAATCTCGCATCCATCAAGCCGCTCCCCCCCCTCCCACATTAAAAAAGCAAAACATGGAGCAAAACATACCGTATTTATGGTCTGTCTGGTGACCAGGTGCACCATTAACAGGTGGTGATTGATATTTAATTTCTTGTGCCCTCTTTTGACCTTTAGTCTTATCTCCAGAACTGCCGAGTCCCTCGTCGCTTTGTCTAGCTCCTTGATCACTTTGTCCACTTCCCCTATCACCTCGCCCATCTTTCTTGCCCCTCATATATTCTCCATCCGATTCTCTTGCAAGCCAGTGAAGTTCTTTGGAATCTGTCCGTGCTAGAAACGATGCTTGAGCAACAAATTGTTTGTTTGTTTGGATTTCAGTTCTGTATGAACTTATATTTAGAGCAGAAATGTCTTCTCTCGGGGGCCAGCTGATTCCAGTTGTAGGCTCGTAAGAAATGTTTTTATTCCAAATATGTATAGTCACGTTGTGTGGGGTAAATGTAGATGCTGTTAATCCTTGTGATTTGTCCTTTTTAACCAATGTACTATGTGAATGATGCGACATCTGGAGAGCGTCACTTGAGGCGTTTTGTTCTGCTTGGGTGTAGGTCATTGTCCCACTTTGTAGAGGACGATATATGGTTTGGTACTTTTTTTCCAAATAGTCTATTGTATTGTTATTCATCACTGTCACAAAACTGGTCGATTTGTTTCTTTTGTTGTCCTTTTCTGTATGAGAGTTGTCGCCATCTGCGTTGTCTGTTGCGTCATTTGTAGACGAATTCATGTTCACACCCAAATTTTTCATGAATGTCTTTTTCAGCGAGTCCAAATCATTCCGAATTGTCTCATGTTTAAAGCTGTCTGAAATGTTTGGAGCTTTCTCTTGCAATAAACTAATTTTGGGAGCATTTTTAACCGTTTCTCGGGATGATAAACTAGTGTGTAGAACATTGTTAACTATTTCCCGGGATGACAAACTAGTTTGGTAGACATAGTTAACTTTCTTCAGTGTCGACGTGGTAGTAAATGGAATAATGTTAATTGCTTTTATGGATGCCAAGGTGGTGTTTGTAACATTGCTAACTTTTTCTAGTAATGACAGGGTAGTATTTAGAACACTGTTAACTTTTTCAACTGATGTCCAAGTAGCGTCTGGAGTATCGTAGACTCTCTCTGGAGAAGACAAAGTAGTGTTATTTACACTGTCATTTTGTGAAACCAAGGCTGTGTTCTTTATGACACCAGCATCTGCTTTGTGTATGAGTAAATCATTCAATCCAGTTTCAGTGTGACTATATCTATTACCCCTTTCGTGTAAGATAGATGTAAATAGCCTGTGTCCAGGCGCACCTTTAATCGTGTCTTCCTTTATTTCCTCCTCTTCTGCGATGAGCAATTCGCTCTGTATGTTTGGCGCAGGCGGCAAAGCATTCTGCATATGATCCCTAGGGGACTGTGGCAAGGCATTCTGCATATGTTCTCTAGGGGACTGTGGCAAGGCATTCTGCATATGTTCCCTAGGGGACTGTATAGTAGTAGACTTAAAAAATGGGGTAATACTGAAGTTGTTGACATTGTGAGAGGTCGTTGATGAAAGAAAATAAATGTCAATGCATTGACTTCTTGTAGCCAAAATTATAATCAAAACTAAATGAAACACCTGGACAAGAAAAATAGAAACAAGATTTATAATGCCATCATATTGTTATCTTTATTATGATCAACCTGCCACCATATCTTAATAGCTATATTTAGAATTTTCATGTACATCATCGCTATTACTATATATATATATATATTACTCAAATACTCCATTAGGCATACTCTTATAATCGCTATTACTATCGGAAACAAATTGTATCGGAAACAAATCTCTTAAAATACTTCATTTGCAAGCACACATTTTGCTACTCGAAAGAAATTGATTAAAACTTTCAATGGAAGAGTTTATTTTCGACCTCCTTATTTTGCTGTTCCTTTAATCCAGTCACGGGTAATCAATCCTTACATAACAACAGAAGATGCGGGTACAAGAATCCTTTCATAACAACAGAAATGTCAAGTATAAGAATCCTTACGTAACGTATAGAAGATACAGGTACATGAATCATTTCATCTTAACATAATTATAGTTGTGGGTTTTTTTTTTTGGTTTTTTTTTTTTTTAACCAGATTCACATATTTGTGACTGCAACATCTTTATCTTGTGAAGGTGGAGAGATTCAAATATGAGTGTTTTTGACTTTGTTAAGGGAAGTAAATTTGAATGAGATATGTGTTTGACTATGGTAAGACAAATGGGTTCTAACAAATTTTAATTACTAAATCATATCAACAATAACTTTGTGTAGCTAAAGATATTTCAATCAGACCTACTTCTTTTGAGATATCCAAAGATATTCAAGTGAGATACATTTCACTGTAACCTATGTACATTGCTAAAGACATTTTGTTAGGTTCTTTTCACTTTAACATAGCCGGCACGTTGAAATAAGATTCATTTCATTAGTTATCAGCAAAACGCCGTTTTTAATGGAGGCAATCAACACATCAAACATTCTTTTCTTTCAGTTTTGACATTTCTGAATATGTTTAGTGCACAGTCCATTCAAAGCTGGAATATATTACCTGAATCTGTTTTTAGCCAAGGTTCGAGGGTCTTGTGATGTCAAAATTAAAATTATTGACGAATCTGATCAGGGAAAACTGGTCAGTGGTAATGAATTTTAATAGAAATTAGTTAACAAAGAAATATTTGCTTTGTAAATACATGAGAAAGCTAATATAACTTGGATTTAATTAAACAATAATTTTTAAAAAAAAACACATGCAGCAATTGATCACTTCAAACGACAGATTGTTTGTTTCTAGTTCATGATGTTTCATTGAGAGTACCTGAATAAGTCTGAGAGTCAATGAGAAACCTCTTTTTTAATCTAGAAGTACTGTCTTTTAAATGGTGGGGACAAATCCTTGCTGCTAGTTTGAAAACACAAATCCTTTTAGCATTTCATTATACTTTATATCGACAAACAAACAAACTAAACAAACAATATTATGTTGAATTAAATTGTATATAGGCCTAAATGGATTTTTTTAAACTAAAACCAAACACTGTATAATTTTAATGCATAAAATATGCAAACTTAAAATTCAACAAACCATTTCTCTCTGTTTGTGTGTCTTGTAATGAAACAGCTTCACTTGGCTTAGCCTTTCATCCTGACCTTGAAAAGATGTTCTCCTAAATATCTGGAACTCTTGTCATGTAGTAGTGTATCCCTAAATCACTCTCCCAAATTCCACGGTATTCTGTTAAACATCTAGAATTATCTTATCTTTTAGCACTGTATCCCTAAATCACTCTCCCAAATTCCACGGTATTCTGTTAAACATCTAGAATTATCTTATCTTTTAGCACTGTATCCCTAAATCACTCTCCCAAATTCCACGGTATTCTGTTAAACATCTAGAATTATCTTATCTTTTAGCACTGTATCCCTACATCACTCTCCCAATTTACACGGTATTCTGTTAAACATCTAGAATTCTCTTAACTTTTAGCACTGTATCCCTACATCACTCTCCCAATCCCTGTCTATTGCGTCGGTGAATGAGTGCAGTTTGCATTCTCATTTTCTGAAGCAGCATGTTTTATGCTGATAGCCAGGCAGCCAAGCTTTATTTGTTTCGTTGATTTTTTTTTTCTTTTTGTGCAAAAGTGGAGAAAAATAAACAAAAGACAATCTGATCTTCTCCACCACACAAAAGACATAAAACAAGATCTCAGACTGTTTGCAGAGGATTTAACGATCTGTTTTGTTTTGTTGTTGCATGCGTTGTTAAACGTTACGCGAGTTAAAGGCTTTCGTTTCTGCATTTTGAAAACGTAAGATGTCTAGTCTCGTGCTGAGGGAACGCCACAGTTTTCAGCAAAAGCTAGGACGACCTAGGAGTGAGTGTATAGCACGCCCCGTGCCCAAAATAGAAATGACAACTACTTTGTGGCCGGAGTAATACTATTATTACCTCGCAACTGCTCTCGATAAAACTAATCAAACAGACATTAGTTCACATGCATTCACATAATGTAAATGTAATTTGATGCTGGGGTCTTTCTGAGAAATTTATGGTAGTGTGCTATGAAGCCTTCACGTCACATTATTCTATTTTACTATATACAAATCACATCTAACATCACATCCTATTTCATCATATATATAATTTCATATGTCATCTATTATCATATCAATTTGTAAGTAAAGTTATCATATTAGATGTTATAGTCAACACTCAGTCTCCTTATACACTGTAGTAAAAGCATATTACTTTTCACATTTCTAAAATCCATGACAACTATATTACAAGTGGAATATTGTTTTCTTGATGAGATCTCGTAGTACTGATTAATACTCATTAAGTTTCTTTTATTTCCATTTGATAAAAGACATTAAATTTGTTAGATATTTTAGTAGATTGAATGGAAAGATTATTATTATATTGTAATTAAAAGAATTATATGATATATTATAAGCAATGTTTACATTATATATTATTGTATCTCTTTGTAATGAAAGGAGTAATATGATATATTATAAGCAATATTAAGTCTTCCTGTCACATTGTACACATGCTTCTCCACAAAGAAAGAAAAGTATGAAACCTGAAAATAGAATAACAAAATTGAGTAAAACGCCTGAAAATTTAGGAAGAGAAAAAAATAAAACACGTCACTGAAAGTACCGGAAGAGAAAAGTATAAAACACGTGACTGAAAGTATAGGAAGAGAAAAGAATAAAACACGTGACTGAAAGTATGGGAAGAGAAACGAATAAAACACCTGACTGAAAATATAGGGAAGAAAAGAATAAAATACGTGACTGAAAGTATTAGAAGGGAAAAGAACAAAGCACGTGACAGAAAGTAAGGTAAGGCAGAAAAGAAAGAACGCAAAGTTTTCAGGGTAAGATAAACAATGTGAGGTAACCAGAGTGATGTTACGCGTAAGGTCACGTGGGCATGTTTATTTTGACGAATTCGTGGACTTGTTCAGCAAACAAACACGATCGCCTAATCGGACACTTTACGCGAAAGAGTGCTGTTTCATATGTATTTCATACTTTCAAATGTATATATGAGTGAGAGAGTGCTTGTGTGTGTGTGTGTGTGTGAGAGAGAGAGAGAGAGAGAGAGAGAGAGAGAGAGAGAGAGAGAGAATGTTCAAAATAATCTTCGTTAATTCTCGAGACCAATTTGAGCCTCATTTGTTTTTTGATTCGTGAATTCTGAAGACCAACTTGAACCACAATTTTTACTGTATTGGTTCTCGAACGGAATTTACATGAATCAACTTACAACAACACGTTTACTGATAAGTTCGATGATAATGCTGGATGCACACACCAACATGATCAGGTAGAGTACAGTAGTCACGGAGGCTGAAGCAAAAATGGCATGCATTTCTCAAGTCAAATTGAGTCAACACTAAATTTCAAGCATATTTCATATCTAACACCTTTCTCTCTAACAAACATTCAGAAGATACATTTATTTATATAAGGATTTTCACTCTAGTTATTGGTTATGACTATTACTATTAATAAATCGTCCATAACTAATTACAAGCGATGAGAATCTTAATTTATGTTATTAATAATTCTCCAGAAAAGACCCCATTCGTTTCTCTCACTTGGTGGATAGGCAAGCGCTGTAAACGTTTAATCTCTCTTAATGAAAGTAAAACATCTACTCCCACAAAATATTTCCGTAGGTGGAAAACTTCTTACCAAATGAGAAAATAAATCAATCTTTTAATCTATATAATTAGCCCTCTTCCACCCACTATCTCTCCAACATATGGTCATCAATAAGTGGAAGAAGGTCAATACATTTATTAAATCAACAATCAAAAATACAAGAAATGAATATAATAAAAAGACTGTTGATATATAAACAAGTTCATGGATTTAATTTATTGCAGAAATGAGAGTGGAGTTTTAGAGAATTAATTAAAGTCAAAGTACATAAACGTTTCAAAGAGAGTCACTGTTATTAGTTCGTGTTCACACTCATGTGGTTTGCAACAAGTCACTGTCTTTTTTATTTAAATGATAGCCTCCCCTTTTAAGTTCATTAAACAACTTTTCCAGAATTGATGTGTTCTCCAAGCACACTGTTGAAAATCGTGTAGAATTTCCTGTGCATTATCAATCACATCAGGGTAAATGTTCCGAAATCTTCGTGTGTACTATTCAGCACACCACGAGGAATGTTCAAAATAATTTTCGTTAATTCTCGAGACCAACTCGAGCCTCATTTTTTTTGTGTATTGGCTCTGGAACAAAATTCATAGAAATCAACTTACAGCAACACCTTTACTGATAAATTCGATGATAATGCCGAGTGAATAAACCAACATGATGGGGTAGAGTACAGTGGTAACTGTAGCCTGATGTGAAAAAAGGGGCGTTTTTTCTCTGGAAAAGTCAAATTAAGGGAGTGCAAAATTTCAGGCATATTTCATATTTATAACTCCTTTCTCTCTAACAAACATTCTCAACTTACAAATCCTGCAACAATTTCGTTAATCTGATACACACACAGCTTAAGAAATATATGATCGATCAAAATTCACAAATATCCTGTACCATGTAATCAAATTAGTGAACCTAGAAATAATGGTTCAATTACATAAGCATTCTCTAATTCAAATCATAGATCGATAGCAAACATGTACAAAATCTTCCAAGTCTGCTTTTCCTTTATCAGTCCGTTCCCTTACCATAAACTAATGATCGCCTTTGTGACCGGATTCTAGTTATGTTTAAATCAAAGTTTAGATCAAGATTAGAATATAGATTTTCTTCAACAATGTAACTTTCGGTCCATCCCCATTGGTTGATGTTGTTATGAACAAGTGTGAGAATATTAATCAGAAAATCTATTCATCCAGTTGGAACTGGTTTGGATTGCATTAGTAACATTTCTAGCATATTCTCCACCTGAGTTGTTTACTCCAACTCATGGCACTTATAAAATATCAGCAAAAGCAGTTTCCACCCAAAAACTGCTTAAGGCATATACTTTAAGTTATGTTCTTTCCAGCTGTGTACACTGTCCAAAGGAGTAATAAAATAATTTGTATAATTAGGCGAATGATTTCTATTAATAAAACCATTTGTATAGTTAAGTGAATGATTTCTATTAATAAAATCATTTGTATAGTTAGGCGAATGATTTCTATTAATAAAATCATTTGTATAGTTAGGCGAATGAGTTCTATTAATAAAATCATTTGTATAGTTAGGCGAATGAGTTCTATTAATAAAAAAACAGTTACTGGCGTAAAGAATACGTATGGGCAAGCGTACAATGTCATAGCATATTAGCTTAAAAGTATGTATGGAAATTTTTGTTTAGCTACAATTTTAATGTAAATAACCGACTGATTTACTAATGATTTACTAATGAACAGAAAGACACACATCACATTTATCTCATGTTCTATAACAAAGAGAATGAGTCACTTCATTATATAAGTGTGTGGCAGAGTAAATTTGCCTATCCCTATATATAAACTTAGCTGTTATGTAAATTGTTAAATGTCAAAGTGACCCGATCTTGGGCACTGCTTATGCTGATACTTGTAAAACAAGACGACATGTTGCCATCATTCACAACACAAATGGTTCTAGAGTTTTAGCTTAAGACTGTTGCGTTTGTGTGAATTAGAAAACATGAAGCACTATTTTAAATCATTACTGAAATGATTTTGCAAACTTAACATAATTTGTATGACCATCCAAAGCATGAAGCACTATTTTAAATCATTGCTGAAATGATTTTGCAAACTTAACATAATTTGTATAACCATCCAAAGCGTGAAGCACTATTTTAAATCATTGCTGAAATGATTTTGCAAACTTAACATAATTTGTATAACCATCCAAAGCGTGAAGCACTATTTTAAATCATTGCTGAAATGATTTTGCAAACTTAACATAATTTGTATAACCATCCAAAGCGGTGAAAGTCGCTCGGCTTAATATGTAAATTAGTTGTAATTAATATTATTATATTATTTCACGAAATCCCTTTCATTCCTTGACTTATTCATTCATGTAAACAAATGTTATCTTTTAATCAATCCATTAGGTACATACACTAACCGGGAATTTCCGAACAAACGTTGAAGATATGTATGAATAGATTTATTGGCCACTTACCAAAAACTTTGTCGTTAGGAAGAACATTTCTCATTATGGTCGCACTATCCCTGTCATATGAATGTGAAAACTTGGATTGCAGACATTAACGGAGACAGAGTTCTTGACCACAACAACGGTGTTGGGTGTATTCTCTACTTCAGGTATGTGTGTATGAGAGCGTGTGTGAAGTCGTGTGTATGTGTGTGTGTGCGTGTGTGTGTGTGTGTGTGTGTGTGTGTGTGTGTGTAGGTTCTCTATGCATGTGTGTGCGCGTACGTGTACAGTTATAATACATACTCAAGCTAAAAATATAAAGGTAACGAATTGTAATACATTTTGACCTTTACGTTTGAAGTTAAAATGGTTTATAACAATCATTACAGTTGTAACAGAGCAAAGCGCTTTGTTTCATTACGAGGTAAAATAAAAATGAATCTTTAAGTTGACTTTGTTTAATGAGACCAGCTACTTTTTAATATGATGAAATAGCTGTGTTTTATTATGTTGAACAGAGCAAAGTATTATATTTAGAAGTCTGTTTTTTCATGAGGTCAATGCTGTATCATAATCATTTAGTATGCTGAAGTCTGTTTTCTTTCAATACTTTGTAACAAAACCAGAACGGCCTAATAATAACAAAAGATATCTATGCGCGCCAAACTTCCAAGAGCTTGCTCTTCACACTGTCAGCCATAGACCTCCGAAATGCTCCAAAACTTGTCACCTATGGCCGCTAACTCAGCTATCATGTGAGTGGGTGAGACTTAATAAAAAAATTAAAATGTTATCAATGACTAAGGCTGGGTTCGAAACTATAACCGTTTACATGCAAAGAAAAGAGCCTTGACCTCAACCACCGAGCTCTCCATTCACACAGTAACATAGCCGTGCAGCTTTCTGTAGCGGACTTTGTCTAGTTCGACTCGCGTTGTCTAGTTGGACTCCTTGCAGCTGACTTTGTCTAGTTCGTGTTGTTATATGGCATAGCCTTTCGACTCCTTGTAGATGACTTTGTCTAGTTCGCGTTGTAACAAAGCATAGCCTTTCGACTCCTTGTAGCTGACTTTATATAGTTCGCGTTGTAACAGGCACATCCTTTCGAATTCTTGTAGTTGGCTTTGTCTAGTTCGCATTATAATATGACATAACCTTTCGAATTCTTGTAGTTGGCTTTGCCTAGTTTGCGTTGTAACATGGCCTAGACTTTCGACATCTTGTTGCTTTTTCTAGTTGTTACATGGCATAGCCTTTCGACTTCGTGTAGTTGATTTTATCTAATTCGCCTTGTAACATTGCATAGCCTTTCGTATTCTTGCAGCTGACATTTTGCCATAGCCTTCATGTAGCTGATGTTGTCTAGTTCGCTTTGTTGTATAATAGTCAAACCATAGTTATATCATTTGTCTTGGTTATTTTTAGTTTTAGTTTGAAATCCTTTACAGTTGTTCAACAAAACCGAATGTTTTCCATGTCTACGCAGACAAAAGTTCTAAAATAATTGTGCTCAATAATTCTCTATTATCCCGCTCCTCTCCGACTCCCGCAACCTTTACAATATTAACTGTACATGCAACAGAGTCGGTCTATCGTACGTAACTAACTGATTTTCAATTGTATTCTCCCGCACAACCTTCAGTCCCAATGATGCAGAATATGAAACTATAGTGATGACGTGATGACTGCTTTGAGTGTTACTTTCTATTTCTTTGTAAAGACGTTCTCACTGCATATTTTGTATAAGGAACAATAACATTTTGACTTTGTAAATTAATGTTTAATATTAAATATATAGCTCGGAGTTGAGGTTTTTAAAAAAAAATTGTATGCAAATTAACTACACTTTATTAAGTTTCGCTTCCGGAAGTGCAAGATAAATTTTATTAAATAAATTATCGGTTTTTTTTTTTGCTTAGCACAGACGCACACTGAAACATATATACACACAACAAATGCACACACGTAAACACGCACACAAATTCGGATTTAAAAAAATAATAAATCAAATGTAGTCTTTATCTTTCGCGTTACTTTATGCTTGTGCAAAGGTCCGTTGAGTACTGTAACGTCATTGCCAAATGTCATTGTACTTCCTATATTATGCCACTCATTCTCTCTAACTCTCAAACTCTAATCTTGACTGATTGCTGTCAGACATAGGAAATAACGTGGACCAGATAAAATATATCACTTAGCAAGGACTACATGTACACTATTGAGGTCAGCTGGAAAGAATGAAAGAGAAAGCAGTGTGTGTATGAAAGCGATTTTGTCCGTATGTGTCTTGGTGCGTGTGAATGTTAGCATGAATTGCATAAGTGTAAGTATGCATATATATGCTTGCGTTTGTGTGCATGTGTGCCCATGTTGTGTTTGCTTATGAGTATAATCTTTGTGCATGCAAGTGGGTGGAGGAACGTTCCAGTATCTGCATATGTAGTTTGTGCGATTTTTGTTTGAGTATGTTTATATGCAAGCATGTACATTTATGTGTGTGCAAATGAATATATTTGTTCGTGCTTTGTGTATGTGAGTGCTTAAATGTGTCTGTGTGTAATTTGTTTGTGTGTATATATGTCTGTGTGCGCTTGTTTGTTTAAATGTATGCATGTTGTGTGACTCATCTTTCAGTTATCTTTCGCTTGTATACGGTCAATACCATTTGAATCAAGATTACTTGAACTCTATAGCGTGCCTACCGCACTAAAATACTGAATAGCGCGCAATGCCAATCAAAATCCAAACCAAAAGCGCCTAAGTAATAGCGTATCGCAAATATGTAAAGTGCTGAACAACAGCTGACATGCCTCAAATTCGTAAAGTGTTCAGCAAAATCTATATCTAACTCAGCAATATCTATATCTAACTCAGCAATATCTATATCCAACTCAGTAATATCTATATCTAACTCAGCAATATCTATATTTAACTCAGCAATATCTATATTTAACTCAGCAATATCTATATCTAACTCAGTAACACCCACAAGTAAATCAACTATATAAAGTATTAAGCAATACTTATACATAACTCAGCAACACCCATAAGTAAATCAACTACATAAAGAATTCAGCAACAGCCATAAGTAAATCAACTATATAAAGTATTAAGCAATACTTATACATAACTCAGCAACACCCATAAGTAATGCAAAACGAATTCAGCAATATCTATACAAAACTCTACACCCAAAAGTAAATCAATTGTATAAAGTATTCAGCAATACCTATACAAAACTGTACACCCAAAAGTAAATCAATTGTATAAAGTATTCAGCAATATCTATACAAAACTCTACACCCAAAAGTAAATCAATTGTATAAAATATTCAGCAATATCTATACAAAACTGTACACCCAAAAGTAAATCAATTGTATAAAATATTCAGCAATATCTATACAAAACTGTACACCCAAAAGTAAATCAATTGTATAAAATATTCAGCAATATCTATACAAAACTGTACACCCAAAAGTAAATCAATTGTATAAAATATTCAGCAATATCTATACAAAACTGTACACCCAAAAGTAAATCAATTGTATAAAGTATTCATCAATATCTATACAAAACTCTACACCCAAAAGTAAATCAATTGTATAAAATATTCAGCAATATCTATACAAAACTCTACACCCAAAAGTAAATCAATTGTATAAAATATTCAGCAATATCTATACAAAACTCTACACCCAAAAGTAAATCAATTGTATAAAATATTCAGCAATATCTATACAAAACTGTACACCCAAAAGTAAATCAATTGTATAAAATATTCAGCAATATCTATACAAAACTGTACACCCAAAAGTAAATCAATTGTATAAAGTATTCAGCAATATCTATACAAAACTGTACACCCAAAAGTAAATCAATTGTATAAAATATTCAGCAATATCTATACAAAACTGTACACCCAAAAGTAAATCAATTGTATAAAATATTCAGCAATATCTATACAAAACTCTACACCCAAAAGTAAATCAATTGTATAAAATATTCAGCAATATCTATATAAAACTCTACACCCAAAAGTAAATCAATTGTATAAAATATTCAGCAATATCTATACAAAACTGTACACCCAAAAGTAAATCAATTGTATAAAATATTCAGCAATATCTATAAGTAATGCAAATACGTAAAGTATTCAGCAATATTTAAGCAAAACTCAACAACACCCATAAGTAATGTAAATACATAAAGTATTCATCAGTATCTATACATAACAACAGCCACAAGTAATACTAATACATAAAGTATTCATCAGTATCTATACATAACAACAGCCACAAGTAATACTAATACATAAAGTACTCAGCAGTATCTATACATAACAACAGCCACAAGTAATACTAATACATAAAGTATTCAGCAGTATCTATACATAACAACAGCCACAAGTAATACTAATACATAAAGTATTCATCAGTATCTATACATAACAACAGCCACAAGTAATACTAATACATAAAGTATTCAGCAGTATCTATACATAACAACAGCCACAAGTAATACTAATACATAAAGTATTCAGCAGTATCTATACATAACAACAGCCACAAGTAATACTAATACATAAAGTATTCATCAGTATCTATACATAACAACAGCCACAAGTAATACTACTACATAAAGTATTCAGCAGTATCTATACATAACAACAGCCACAAGTAATACTAATACATAAAGTATTCAGCAGTATCTATACATAACAACAGCCACAAGTAATACTAATACATAAAGTATTCAGCAGTATCTATACATAACAACAGACAGAAGTAATGCGAACACGTAAAATGCGTAAGAGCTACTATTGACACTTCAAATACATGCAGTATTAAAGACTGCCTTTAGTAATTCATTATCAAATGCATAACAATAGATGTAAATAAATAATTGAACTGTATACTACTGCAAAGTAAATACTTAGGAAAAACAAATTTATATATTATAATGAAGTGACTAAAGAGCACTTAATACGAACTGTGCTATAATAACTCATGTATATAAGCAATACCCCTAAGCAATAGCAACTCTAAAAATAACTCGGGTAGACAAACAATACCACTGAGCAATAATAACGCTAAAATAATACGGGAACACAAGCAACATCACTGTGTGTACACAAGCAACATCACTGTGTGTACACAAGCAACATCACTGTGTGTACAGAAGCAACATCAATGTGTGCACAGAAGCAACATCACTGTGTGTACACAAGCAACATCACTGAACATTAAACAATTCTGCTGTAACACAATCTATGCCAAAGCAAAAGTGAGTAGAATTACAACCTTGACCTGTTCAGATCTTCGGCACTTGATAAATACGTGTTGTTCTTTTTTAAACTTCGGGAAACTATGTAAATCTATGGTTAATGTAAACCACTTCCGTATTAGTCGCGACGCCACAACTTTATTTCAATTTCTTGTTGTTGGGGATATCTATTTACAACTAAACTGAAATATTGACTTATATTTAGGTGAAATATTGATGTGTGTTTAGCTGTACAGCAACACTCGTCAACTATTGCGATTTTATACCTGATTTGTTAAATACAACCGTTACAATTTACCTGCGACTGAAAGGTATGTCCATACAATAGTGTGATCTTATATAAGCAATCAACATGTATTTTATTCTTATTTTTTTTACTCAGATAATATATATTTTCTTTGTTCTTTGTGAGAGTGTTTGTGTATTTTATGTTTGGGTGTGTGCATAAGTAAGTGCATAATGCTGTCATATGCTATTTTTGTCAATAAAATAGATGTAGTATTTGTTTGTTGCAAATCTCATGACACAACTATCGACGCCGTATTGGAGAAGGCAAATACAATAATTGAAGGAATACTGTAATGACAGAATTGTAGTTATTGGAGAAGGCAAATACAATAATTGAAGGAATACTGTAATGACAGAATTGGAGTTATTGGAGAAGGCAAATACAATAATTGAAGGAATACTGTAATGACAGAATTGGAGTTATTGGAGAAGGCAAATACAATAATTGAAGGAATACTGTAATGACAGAATTGTAGTTATTGGAGAAGGCAAATACAATAATTGAAGGAATAATGTAATGACAGAATTGTAGTTATTGGAGAAGGCAAATACAATAATTGAAGGAATACTGTAATAACAGAATTGTAGTTATTGGAGAAGGCAAATACAATAATTGAAGGAATACTATAATGACAGAATTGTAGTTATTGGAGAAGGCAAATACAATAATTGAAGGAATAATGTAATGACAGAATTGTAGTTATTGGAGAGGGCAATTACAATAATTGAAGGAATACTGTAATGACAGAATTGTAGTTATTGGAGAAGGCAAATACAATAATTGAAAGAATACTGTAATGACAGAATTGTAGTTATTGGAGAGGGCAAATACAATAATTGAAGGAATACTGTAATGACAGAATTTTAGTTATTGGAGAGGGCAATTACAATAATTGAAGGAATACTGTAATGACACGATTGTAGTTATTGGAGAAGGCAAATACAATAATTGAAGGAATACTGTAATGACAGAATTGTAGTTATTGGAAAAGTACTAGACTGATTGAAGACTTATCGTAAAGATATGATTTTGTATAATTATCTTTCAAAGGAAAACCCCGTTTCTGTGCAGTATTGTAAACACGCACAAATCTACTCATAACATTTATCATACCAAATCTGCATCGCTTGTGAACTATTGTATCTTAGGCATGTTACCACATTTTTATCTTTATGAAACTGCAAACTTGCAATGTTTATATGTATATTAACATTCAAACACTCTTTCTTTCTCTCTCCACACACACACACACACACACACACACACACACACACACACACACACACACACACACACACACACACACATACACACACATACATACACACACACACACACACACACACACACACACACACACGTATATAATCAGATACACACATAAACCCTAAACACAGGCAATATAAGTCTAAAATTGTAGAATAGGGTTTGCTTAGGTTCTAATTGAGCTTGGACTGGACAAACATAACCACCAATGACCATCGTTCCGATTGAATAAAAATATCGCTTGACAATCTCCTGGACAAAACTGATGACATAATTAGAAAGGAGATCAGTTTCTAATGTTAGTGTTCGCAAATGTATTCACTAATGAAAATTTGGACATTAGTGACTTCTTACAGCGAGAGTAATGAGATCTTAGATAATACAGTGAGATGAGTGAGATCTTGTTATGTGAAATAGACAGACACACATATAATACAGTGAGATGAGTGAGATCTTGTTATGTGAAATAGACAGACACACATATAATACAGTGAGAGCTTGTTAAATAGGTTGTCCTGGCACCAAAAGAAAGATTACGGAGCTATTAAAATTTTAAAATTAATATAACTTTAAAATGAATAAATAAACAAATATTTACTTGTAAATGGAGGAAAATTTCTTCTTCGACCCGATTATCTATTGAAAGCAGAATAGACATATAATGTTGGTTATCTTTTCCTGATTAAATGAATATCAACTGTAAGCAGACCAGACAATATTGATTATTCTTCCTGTCTTTATCTATTGAAAGCAGAACAAACATATGTTGATTATCTTTTCCTCACTATTTCTATTGAAAGCTAAACAGACAATAAAATCTTGATTTTTTAAAAACTAAAAATAACTTTTCCTCACTACACCACAAGCATTTTACCAGCAACGAATTTTTGTTTCGTCGATAGATTTTAGCATTAGCAAATACCGACCGCTGAATATTATCTCGAAAGCACAACTTTGACTTGAGGATAATTGCTAAACGTATTGCACAACATTTTTTATATACTTTTTTTTCTTTCTAGCCTAGATTTGTGATACATGGCAGGGCTTCGCGTGATTCGAGGACCAGACTGGAAATTAGGTGATGCAGATGGAGGTGAAGGTCACGTGGGCACGATCGTAGGCGATCCCGCTGACGGGAAAGTACAAGTATTATGGGACAGTGGCCAATCCTCAACTTTGACCTTGAGCAGTGGCTCTCAGGTTTTGTTCGTGCTGGACAATGCTACGATTGGTGAGTAAGCAATTGATGAGCACATCGATGAGTTCAGTGACTGGTGTGCGACTGATGAGCACATTTCTAAGGAATTCCCAAGAGCTCTAAGCTGATAATTGTTTGAGGTCTTGAAGATTGTGTACAAAGTACATCATCATCACTTCACGATACTTTATGGATTAAAAGATTTAGAATTATGTACAAATATCTTGATTCCATGATGTGGTATGTTTTTGTTATTTATTTATCAACTTTCTTATTATTTGCTACTGATCAATTAAAAAATACATAACAAAGATATATGTTTGGATTTTTAGTTTGTCCTTTCGCTTATGGCACTAGTGTTTAATTATTTATATATATATTGAATATTTATTTACATGAATAAACATTCTTCATATTGGAAATATAAAATATAAATAAAACATTATACAACACAACTTTTCATTCATTAAATAAACACCTTGTTAATGAATTCATTGTGAGCATACAATGGACATTTAGCCTGATCACATTAAATAAATATTAAAATATAAAATTCAAGCAATACAACATGTAGGGCCTACTGTTATAAAAGCTGAAAGGTGAATACAAGTAAGTTTACTCACTTAAGTTACAGATAAATCCAGAACAGATATTTTTCAGTTAGATTCCAGTGTACGACAAATGGAAATATTTAAAGTAAATTATCTAAATTTGCAGATATAACCTTGACTTCCAGTAATGTGTAAAACCCCAGAGAGTAACAATGAAAAGTCAGAAGTAAAAATTAGTCAGCTGTAGCCATGGGGTAGGAAATCTCAAGTATGCTTCTGCCTGTGAATGAAGGGGAGCAGAAACTCATTAGCATGGGTGACTCATGGGTCAAGGGTCAAGGCATGAAGTAGGCATCATGTGACAAAGGTGACAACATGAATCAAGATATGAATTAAAATAACTTCACCAATAAATTCAACACTCCAGCTTAGAAGTGAAAGTAGTCTGATTCATCAAAAATCATGCAGTTGGTGTGTGTGAAAAAACGAATTAATGGTTTTCTGTAAAAGAATTCAGGAATTGACAATATATTGTTTCCTTCACCCTTTGTTTTAGCAGAAACTAAAGGTACGATATTTGCTTAAGTATTGAGTGTGAAAGTATAATAATTTTAAAACCTTTTTTGTGTGATCGATATGAGTATTGTAAATTGTAATAATATTAGCTAGAACACTATGTATATTCGAATCTATAATTCTCTTCCACTATGTCACTCTAGTACATGTTTACAGTCAAATAATTTTTACAAAATATTTAATACTATCTATTGGTTGCAGGATCCTCTCTATTTTTGCTCAGTTTGGTTTCTGGTTCTGGTTTGGTCTGTATCTGGCATCCTAGACCCAGTATCCAGTCTAGTTCCTTCTTGGCTTGTAATTAAAATTCTTGGAGCGTAAACATTTCATTGGAAATATGTGTTTTGCTAATTCATAATTGGTACAGTTTAAATATTCCTAACTTCTTTAGGAATTCTCAGTATTACTTTGGTACTGTTTCAAACTCTCAAATATGTTTGCAACTGTATCATTATCATTAATTATCCCGGAAATGTCTCATTGTCTCTAATCTTATTGGGATTGTCTCATTATTATTACACATTTCTCTTTTCACTAGAAAAGTTGATTCTATACTTAGGTGTGCGCCATGAGGACGTCACCTGTGACGAGTGCAGAGAGAACTGCATTGTGGGAATGCTCTGGAAGTGCTCTCAGTGCCCTGACTATGACTTGTGTTCACTCTGTTACTTTAACGATTGCCATGACAACAACCATCAATTTTACAGACATGAAACACCGGAATGTGTGCCGTATGTATTTTCTCCGATTAATCTTCATATATTGCTTACACTTGACCCTGTGTCTGTCACCACATACTTACCTCCTTTATGTTTTTACCATATTATTCTCCATCAACCATCTTCTATTGCCAAAAATCGTCAATCGTTTCTGTTAGCAAATAGTTCACTCTTCTGTGTTATACAGACGCCACCTTTCTTGTTTGACCACAGGCTTCACTCTTTTATAGTACTACATACTTCATCCTTGCCAGTACTACATACTTCATTCATGCCAGTACTACATACTTCATTCATGCCAGTACTACATACTTCATCCTTGCCAGTACTACATACATTCTTGCCAGTACTACATACTTCATTCTTGCTTGCATTTACCATATATTTCATTCATCCTTGGCTGTACCACTTACTGCAATTTTTGGGCCTACCATATAATTCATCCTGTTACGTCACTCATAATTTATCCATTTGTTTAACCACATGTTATGTTGTTATTTAAAGATATATCTTGTTTGTGATATAATGTATCTCCATTGTGTTGCCACATATTTTTCTCTATGTGTTCTATATATTTTACAGATTTATTGTGTTATTATAGGTAATACTTGCATGCATTAATGAAAATATAATGTAACAAAATAAATCAATATTCATATTAAGAGAAAACGTGGTTAGGGAGCGTGAATGCATTTCTGTATGTCTGGAGAGTGCGTAATCAGACATAGAAAGATTATGTATGTCTGGAGAGTGCGTAATCAGACATAGAAAGATTATGTATGTCTGGAGAGTGCGTAATCAGACATAGAAAGATTATGTATGTCTGGAGAGTGCGTAATCATACAGAGAAAGATTATGTATGTCTGCGTACTTGACTAGAGTGCATGTATTTGTATGTGGTTAGATGGAGAGTATGTATGTATATATTGTTAAGGAGAGTTTTTGTATGTGTATGTATATAATGTTAAGGATAGTTTTTGTATGTGTATGTATATATTGTTAAGGAGAGTTTTTGTATGTGTATGTAGCTAGTTTATATGTGTTGTTAGGGGGGAGTGTAAATATGTGTACCTGAATGATTATGAACATAATCAGCATACATTTTAACATATTATTCAGAAACAAATAGTATAAACGTTAACATATAAATAAACTAAATACAAGCAATTAAAATATAATTTAACATATTATTAATGAAACATAAACAAAGCGATTGGCATACAGGTTAATATATTGTTAATGAAACACAAACACAAGCGATTAGCATATAGGTTAATATATTATTAATAAAACATAAACACAAGCAATTAACGTAAAGGTTGATATAATATATAATAATAATAAATATGAATACAATCAGTTAGTATAAAAGTTTACATATTAATAAAACATGAATGCAATCAATTAACTTAAGGTTTACATATTGTTAATGAAATATGAATATAAACATTTAGCATGAAAGTAAACATATTAATAAACATGAATAAAATCAATTAGCATAAAGGTTGACATATTATTAATAAATATGAATATAAACAATTAGCATGAAAGTAAACATATTAATAAACATGAATAAAATCAATTAGCACAAAGGTTGACATATTATTAATAAATATGAATATAAACAATTAGCATGAAAGCAAACATATTAATAAACATTAATAAAATCAATTAGTATAAAGGTTGACATATTATTAATAAATATGAATAAAACCAATTAGTATTATGAATACAAGCAATTAGCACAAAGGTTGACAGTTTACAATATAATTGATAAAGTAACAACAATCAATACAAAGTTACATTATTGCTGACAACATGATAACTAATAATCAGTACAAGGATAATGGTTAACTATGCTATTGACAATATATTAGATACAGACAATCATCAGAAGCTTAACAGTCAAAATGTTATTGAGATCATAGATACAAACATTTGATACAAGGATAACAGATAGCAATAGTAGTGACAACATGTATAAAATAACTGTTCTAAATTTACAAATATCCATGTTGCAGGGACTATGGACCCACCAAGAGCTATATTATTTGTTTGCAAGAGCTATATTATTCGCCTGCAAGAGCAAATTTATTACTTGTTAGCAAGGCTAAATTATTTGTTAGCAAGAGTTATATTATTTGTTAGCAAGAGTTATATTATTTGTTAGCAAGAGTTATATTATTTGTTAGCAAGAGCTATATTATTTGTTAGCAAGAGTTTTATTATTTGTTAGCAAGATCCATATTATTGTCAGCAAGAATATATTTTATCTATGGAGCAGCTTGATCCAAGATTCCTCATGCAGCAGCACAAGCTATACGTGCCTATGATGTCGGTCTTTGCTCTTTTGTCCTCGGCTCTAGAAATTATATACAGACCAGTCCTATGATGTCGGTCTTTGCTCTTTTGTCCTCGGCTCTAGAAATGATATACAGACCAGTCCTATTGAGTTAAACGAGTACATCTAAAGCCTTGTTTCAGTAGACTTCTGGACTAGTGGAACCAGTTCTGTCGAGACTACTCAAGTATAACTTGAAACATCAGTTTAACATACTTTTGGCTTAGTCGAGACTACTCAAGTATAACTGGAAACATCAGTTTAACATACTTTTGGCTTAGTCGAGACTACTCAAGTATAACTGGAAACATCAGTTTAACATACTTTTGGCTTAGTCGAGACTACTCAAGTATAACTGGAAACATCAGTTTAACATACTTTTGGCTTAGTCGAGACTATTCAAGTATAACTGGAAACATCAGTTTAACATACTTTTGGCTTAGTCGAGACTACTCAAGTATAACTGGAAACATCAGTTTAACATACTTTGGCTTAGTCGAGACTACTCAAGCATAACTGGAAACATCAGTTTAACATACTTTTGGCTTAGTCGAAGCAATTCTATATTCGAGGACATACATGCCATTAGGTTAATACCTTGCGGCAAAGAGGGGGGCAGTCCTTTTCAATCTAGTCAAGAATATCTTAAGTCCTCAGATTAACAGGCTTTCGACTTCATGACTTCAGGCTTTCGACTCCAGAAGTACTAAGTCTACTTGGGCAAAGTTTAACCCTAAAATGAGCATTCGACAAAGTGCAATGAAAAAGAGAAATCCAATAAATCATTATTCTCAGGCATCAGTACGAACTACTTTACTCACTGTTTGCCTCATTAAACAAAACATTGACCCTGCATCAGTACGAACTACTTTACTCACTGTTTGCCTCATTAAACAAAACATTGTCCCTGCATCAGTCACCATTACGAATTGCTTTACTCACTGATTACTCCATTCAACACAACACTGTTCACGTATCAGTCACCACTACGAACTACTTTATTCACTGATGAGCTCATTAAACAAAACATTGTCCCGCAACAGACACCATTAATAATTGCTTTACTCGTTGATAACCCCATTCAACACAACATAGTTCGCGTATAAGTCAGCATTAACAACCGCTTTACTCACTGATTCCTTACTAATCTATCTGCAGACTTCTGACACAATAATGTGACGACTTTCTTAAATCATTTTCGTACTTGTACATAGGCAACCCATCGTTACCATACGATTCGAACAAAGGGTTTACACATTTTCCTTGGCATCAGGTGAATCTACAACTTACGTCTTTCTGTGACGACTCAAGAAGTGTGACCTTAACCCACCATATAATCACTGATTCTGGAATGTCATGGTGCCATACTACGTACATTGATATTCTTGATTCTGTCTTTTCACTCTGTCACTTTGTCCAGGTCCTTTCAGTCATCTGAGTACTATTATCAGTCTGCCCCATTGCTCGTGTCTTTTCAGATCTGACCCAATGTTACATGTTTACTTCCAGAGTGAAGATGGAAAAACGGAGCAAAAGCATGAAGATTCGAGTGATGGGAATTTTCCCTGAAGCTACAGTAGTGCGTGGAAAGGACTGGCAATGGCAAGACCAGGACGGTAAGTCGTGCATTGAGTTAATATAACTCAGACCTCCCTCACATGTCTAAAATCCTGCCCGAAGTGTAATCCTATCCATCTCACATGTCCAAAATCCTGCCCGAAGTGAATAGCTCCATACAGTTCTGGCCTGTGAAAAGCTTGATGGCTTTCATGGCATGCGGTGTCTTTGACTGTAAAGTAAGTGAATGCTACCCAAAGACAGGCGATATATGATAAACTACTCGCTACGACAGACAACAGATGACGGCAGATTGTTGGTCAGACTGGCTTAGATTTAATAAATACTGATCATAACACTAATTAACACTGACGATGCCTAAGCATATATCCAAACTTAATTAACTCTGATAACAATAACAGTTTTGTTTAACACTTATCAGGAAATTATGTGATTACATTATTTTGATTAATTAATTGATCAGCCGACATCCACCGGAATCATGTATTAGGTGATTTTAAACTTCACCCTTTCTCGTTGTTTTAGGAGGAAAAGGAAATGCCGGTCGAGTCCTTGACATTGTGACTTTGGGGGAAAACACTTCCCGTTGCGGAGCGCGAGTGGAATGGAATAACGGGAACACGAACACATACAGACTTGGCTTCAATGGCAAGGTCGATTTGCAGTACACGGAGGAAGCCCCAGGAGGAGAGTGTTATCCACAGCATCTTCCTTTTTTTGGTACAGACGTCAGTGGCATGTCAAACGTTTTTCTGTAGAGTTGCAGACGTCAGTGGCATGTCAAACGGTTTTCTGTAGAGTTGCAGACGTCAGTGGCATGTCAAACGGTTTTCTGTAGAGTTGCAGACGTCAGTGGCATGTCAAACGTTTTTCTGTAGAGTTGCAGACGTCAGTGAAGTGTCAAGTCTTTTTGTTACAAACGTCAGTGACACGTTAAAACTCTTTCTGTACAGTTATATACGTCATTGAGATGTCAAAAGCATTTCTGACTAGGTGCAGATGTCAGTGACATGTCAAAAGTCGTTAGACAAGCACCATCAGTACGTACGACTAGCATTAATCCAACAGTTACAAAATGTGTGACCAACATTAGGTACAAAAGAGCTAACATTTACAGTAATTACTTGACCAACATTAGGCACAAAAGAGCTAACATTTACAGTAATTACTTGACCAACATTAGGCACAAAAGAGCTAACATTTACAGTAATTACTTGACCAACATTAGGCACAAAAGAGCTAACATTTACAGTAATTACTTGACCAACATTAGGCACAAAAGAGCTAACAGTTACAGTAATTACTTGACCAACATTAGGCACAAAAGAGCTAACATTTACAGTAATTACTTGACCAACATTAGGCACAAAAGAGCTAACAGTTACAGTAATTACTTGACCAACATTAGGCACAAAAGAGCTAACAGTTACAGTAATTACTTTACTAACATTGGACACAAACGAGCTAACAATTACATTATATTTGATACATTAGACACAAAAGAACTAAAAGTTAAGTATATTTGACCAATTTTGGACTCAGAAGAGCTAAACGTTACAGTATGTTTATGTTAGTCATACGCACTACAACACTATGTCTAATGTAGGTCATATGGTACTGTATTTGGTATGTCTAATGTAGGTCATATGGTACTGTATTTGGTTAGTCTAATGTAGGTCATATGGTACTGTATTTGGTTAGTCTAATGTAGGTCATATGGTACTGTATTTGGTATGTCTAATGTAGGTCATATGGTACTGTATTTGTTTAGTCTAATGTAGGTCATATGGTACTGTATTTGGTATGTCTAATGTAGGTCATATGGTACTGTATTTAGTATGTCTAATATAGGTCATATGGTACTGTATTTGGTATGTCTAATGTAGGTCATATGGTACTGTATTTGGTATGTCTAATGTAGGTCATATGGTACTGTATTTGTTATGTCTAATGTAGGTCATATGTATTTGTAACTGTCAAATGTGAGTCATACGTAATGTAACTGTCAAATGTTAATCAAACATCATCTCAGTTCTGCTAGATTGTGTTTAATGCCATGCCTCCTTAAATGTAAGACCACTGTAATTGTTTGTATATATACATAATACTTTATGTGTCCTTGAATTTTTTAAACCATTTCTTTCTGGCTGTTTTCTAAATTAAACTTAGCACACAGTTTTGTTGCTCTTTTGCTGTTCTTGCAATAGCGTGTACTAGCCTATTACTGTACGAGTCTTGTGTTTAATAAGAAAAAAATGTGCCCCAAATTTTTTGGTAATTTCTCATTAACATTATTTTGTACTTTAATTCTAAGACCATTCCCTGACGATTCCCGTATAAGTCAGAGGATATATTGTTTCTTGCAAATCGGAACAAAATAAAATTATTACAACGCAAGTCAAAACCGGATTATCTACATTTATGAAAATATGTTGTTTCGTTAACAGATAAAATCATTTACATAAAGCCACATTATCAGTTACAAAATGTGTTGTTTCGTTAACAGATAAAACCGTTTACAAAAAGCCACAGCATCAGTTACAAAACGTGGTTGGTGACCTGTCGGTGGGCGATCGAGTTTGTATCAATTTGAATCCAAGCGAACTACAGCAGTTTCAGAAAACGAGAAGTGGTTTAAGTGAGGTCAGTCAATGGCCACCTTCTCTTCTCTCTTTTTTCACTTCAATGTACTTTCTAAGTACACGTGTTCTTGTCCGTCCACAACATGCTAAGTACTTTTAAGTGCAAGCGTTCTTGTCGTTCCACAATATCTGACAAGCAAAAATATTAACCAAGAGCTCGTTTTAATAGTTTAAACTAATATAAATTAAACTAGAATAAACTGTATACATATTACACTTTTTTTCTCATTTAATTATTTATTTGATCTATTTTGCAAAGTAAGAAAAAAACTCGTTTCATTTATTGTAGACTGTATATTTCAGTTATTTCATTATAATCTTTACATTTAATACATTTTGGCATAAACGTCAGAAATAATTAATGTAGGATAGCCTGTACTTTTGTTGTTTCATTGTAATCAATACATTTCATAATTTTTATATAGCCGTCATAATTATGACTGGTATATAATGTCTATTTTAATTGTCTATGCATCTAAATAATGTTTCGTAAATAAAATATGTATATTATGTATGTGTTAAAGTCTAGATGTCATATGTATCTCAAAGTCAGAAAATACATATACCCATACCATATACATATAATTCTAAGTAAGCATTCATATCTTTGACGTTATACTGTTTATATATGCTTTGATGTAAGCGTTAATGTCCTTAAAACCATACTATTTTTGTGTTTTGATGTACACATTAATATCCTTTGTATATTGTTTGTCATAAGCATTAATGTCCTTAAAGTCATAGGTTTACTATTTATTTATATATGTAAGCATGAATTTCCTTAAGTGCTCTGTTTTTTTAATGTTTTGATGCAAGAGTGAATGTCCTTAAGTCGTGCTGTTTGTGTATGTTTTGATGTAAGTGTGAATGTCATTAAGTCGTGCCGTTTGTGTATGTTTTGATGTAAGTGTGAATGTCCTTAAGTCGTGCTGTTTGTATATTTTTTACAGATCATAAGTAAGGTGGGTGTTGTTCAGGAGTTTACGCCGACTGGGGACGCCATAGTCAATTTTGGCTCCAAAAAACTTCGAGTTGGATCTAAAGTTCTTAAAAAGGTACACCTTAAGAAATATAATTTTAAATTATAATTAATTATTTCGTTTTATTTGTTTGTTATAACATACATTTAATAGTTTATTGTTTTATTTCTATTAAAGTACAATTAAATATACAAACTTTATTCAAACTTTATTTCTATACTCGACCTTTCTTAATATTCATTAATTAGCTTGCATTTAATCCGATTTAATGCGCTATATATACCTAAAAATAGGGCAGGATTAAATGTTTTAAGAATTTGTGAATATTCATCCACGCCGTTTCAAAGAGTTCGCGATTGTAGTGTTTATTTATCAAATTTCAGCATTTAATATGTTTGAACTATAATCATTTTAAAAAATATTATAAAGTAATGAATGTGAGTCTGAGTGACTATGCCACTCTGCATATAATATACATATTAAGAATTAAGAATTCACCTATTCTGCTGTATTTATTTACGAAAGCATTTAGCCACCGCATCATTTGCTAAAACAAATAACCTAAGAATTATAACAGCATGGTTATTGTCTTTTCTCTCATATTGCACTAATGTATGGTTAATATGTTGTCTTCGTATAATACGTCTTGCTTTCGTATTACACTAATATATGGGTTAATGTGTTGTTTTTCATATTGCATTCGCGTATTGTTAATTTGTTGTCTTTCATAGTGCACTCTGGTGTCCACATCATCAAAATATATTTCATTAATATCACTTTCAGTATAGTACTTTTAAATAATTTGTGACATACATTCTCCAGGTCCAGGAATTTACCCCGGGTGACCGTGTCCGTATACTTGCAGACAAGGAAAGGGTAACCGATTTACAGGACGGCCATGGGGGGTTTGACAAAGGCATGCGCGCGGTGAGTTTTTTTTTTTTTTTTCACAGCGTTTCTAGTTAAGAGAAGGCAGAAAAAGCGTTACTAGTTAAGAGAAGGCAGAAAAAGCGTTATTAGTCAAGAGAAGGCAGAAAAAGCGTTATTAGTCAAGAGAAGGCAGAAAAAGCGTTATTAGTCAAGAGAAGGCAGAAAACGCGTTATTAGTCAAGAGAAGGTAGAAAAAGGATATATGAAAAACCACAAAGCCCTTTATTTTGTGCAAATTATATTATTAAATGGTCTGTTTTTAAACCGTTTGACCTAATTCGTAATTATATAAATACAGAATTAAAAGTACCTCAAATGAAGCCTAATATAATAATATGAACCCGTAGATTTTTGACTCAGTTAAGACTTAACTATATTTAAAGATTAAGTTTGGATTGACACGAGCGATGAACTTTGATCCCCAGCGTTAGTGACGTAAGCAGCCACGAAGACGTCGCATCAAATAGCAGTACGAACTGCGAAATGGAATTTAGTTTCTGTTCTTGTTTCTGTTTAGATTCTGAAATGGGACTTTTCGATCTTTTATTAATACTTAACAGATTTAAATTCTGCTGGCAATGTCAAGATGAAAAAGCACAATCCACTTAATTCTCTTACTAGCAGAGCTCGAGTTAAAGCTACATCCACCTTCAAGTAAACAGACAAGCTAAGTTTGTGGACACCTTCACAACCTAATTTTAAATTGTATAAAATATTTGTGAAATGACAACAGAAAAAGTACTTGTGACATTGCCTTGTGGTTGAGCTTACTCTGAGCTGGTAGAGTGTCTGAACTTGTATTAGCGATAGGCGTGCAAATGAGGTGATCTTTGTTAGCAGTCTGTGTATTTGTCTGTCTGTGTGAATTCGAGTGTATGTTGTATTATTTGTGGATGTGTGAATGTGTGAATGTGCACTAAGTTATGTTTTCTGTTGATGAGGAAAACTTAGACACCCATAAAGAAATAAAAACATTTTATTAATGTTCACAACATTAACGGATTGTTACTGGCTTAAGTAAGAGGAAAAGAGATTCTTAGAGATTTTATTTCTCTTCGCATAAAAGTAGCATCTGTCATGCTTGAACAAAAATACGCTCTAAACACAGATAAACAGCGTTCCTAGATTCGCTATGGAGCAGAGGGGAATCAGACTAAATCAGAAAGTAAAGTAACGCACAGAAAGAAATGTTGATAGCAATAATTATGAACGGTTAAAATTGTTTACAATTTGCTAAATATATGTAAATATTTTTATTTCAATTTGCTGCTTAAGTATTAAATGTACATATTTTTAATGTTAACGTGTGATAATGGTAAATAGCTAATTGGTTTAAGAGCATTAACTAGTTTTGTGTATGTGTTCATGTGCATCTGAAAAGTTTAAAAATGTAAAATAATTGAAATATGATATTCAGAAACTGTTATGACAAACGTATTTAACTACTAGGTTAAATATTTATGGAGATACAGTGTTGTGAGGGTTGATTTCAGAATGGAAATTTGTTTAAACATTCAACAAAGTAGTTCAGTCGAGGGCTTCATCATGTTTACAAAAGTAGGTGCTGAATAATTACTTCCCTTTAAACTGATTTCTGTAAGAAATTCATAATAGTTATGAAAGAGTGGTTCAAAACATTTTTAAATTGCATTCTTGCATTCAGTAATTTATAGAAAAACACTGGAAAATTTATCATTGAAAGATTATTGAAAACAACTAAATCTTAGGACAGTTCAAAGCAAAATGTATTTTCTTTTCTTTTCAGGTATTGGGTAAAGTTGGAGAGGTAATCAAAATCGACAGTGATGGAGATGTGCTGGTGCAGTTTAATGCAAACCAGAAGTGGCTCTTCAATCCGGCGTGCCTCACTTCAGCATCCGGGCAACCAGTCGATGACATTTCCATTGATGAGGACACAGAAAGTGCAGATGATGACGGGTTGTCATTTTTATCCGATGGTAAGTATGGAATCATCAATATTTAGTCAGGATTTTGTCTGACGGTAAATATCGATACATCAATATTCAGTAAAGATTTTATCTGACGGTAAGTATCGATATATCAATATTCAATCAAGAAAAGTTTTTGCGAAAGAAGGAAGAAAATTCATGACACTGTAATGTAAAAACTAATTTTAAAAAAAATAATTGCATTTTGTTCATAAAATAAGTTAACAAAAATATATTTAAATTACTTTATAATTGAAAATAAATTGCCTGAAATGAATAATGTTTCTTATGTCTTGAAAATTAAAAATTAATATGAGTATATAAAATGAGATAGACAGTTAGTTTATAGTTTACAATGGCAATTTATTAGTTGTTATGTCAACTTGACAGATTTCTATGTTGTTTACAATGGTTCATTATTTGTTACATGAATCTGACATATTTGAACAATTCTTGATGTCAGGCAGATCTAGTGAAAACATACTGGGTCAGATGTTGGCTTCTATGGCACTGGCAGCGGCTGCTGCTCGCGCCCAGCAAATGGGGGGGCTGCTTTTTCTCAAAGCTGTTGTAGAAAATGACGTCACCACAGTCAGAGAACTGCTGCGTAAAGATTCGGATCTGGTAAGAGATCTCTTTGTTTGTCTGACGGTGTGTACGATGTGGATCTGGTAAGAGATCTCTTTGTTTGTCTGACGGTGTATACGATGTGGATCTGGTAAGAGATCTCTTTGTTTGTCTGACGGTGTATACGATGTGGATCTGGTAAGAGATCTCTTTGTTTGTCTGACGGTGTGTACGATGTGGATCTGGTTAGAGATCTCTTTGTTTGTCTGACGGTGTATACGATGTGGATCTGGTAAGAGATCTCTTTGTTTGTCTGACGGTGTGTACTATGTGAATCTATCTGAATAATGTCTATCTATTCCCTGTATTTTTATCTATCTGATGTCCATGTATCTATTTTTATCTATCTATCTGCCTGATGTCTAACTGACTATCAGCTGAATGTTTTATCTTTCTGTCTGATGTCTATTTATCTACCTGTCTGATGTCTCTCTGCTTACCTATATGTCTGATGTTTAGCTATCCTCTATTTATCTCTCCGTCTATCTATCTGTCTACCCATTAAAGGACATTTGTATTCACATTGCTTTAAGAAAATCTTTACCAAAAATACAGAAATACAGATAGAATGCAGAAAGCCCATCTCATTTGGTTTGGTTGTTTGCAGGCCGATTCATCAGCAAAAGGTATACCCGTTCTTCACATCGCCTCCAACAGGGGACATCAAGCTATCACACAGCTTCTCGTGGAAAGTGGAGCAAACATTAACATACAGGACAAAGATGGAGATTCGGCCCTCATGGTTGGCATGTAGGTGCTATAACTAAGATATGAAAATATTAGAAAATGTATTCAATAACTGACAATACAGAGCGGTTTTGCACTGGGTGGACAGTGGAGACTGATGATCAAATCATTTCCCACACTGCGTACACAGACGGTAGACTACACACATATCCCACCTCCTCACAGACGGTAGACTACACACATATCCCCCCTACTCACAGACGGTAAACTATACACATATCCCCCTATTCACAGACAGTAGACTATACACATATCCCCCTATTCACAGACAGTAGACTATACACATATCCCCCTACTCACAGACAGTAGACTATACACATATCCCCCTACTCACAGACAGTAGACTATACACATATCCCCCCTACCACAGACAGTAGACTATACACATATCCCCCTACTCACAATCAAGTTTTAAACAAGTAACCAAGTACAAAACTTATTTTACATTTTTTCCATCTAAAAATAATATATTATTATTGTGCTTAGATGACAACTTTCTGGTACTAGCATATTTTAAAATATAGTAAGTCTCAAAGTCTGTAATGGAAATGTGATGGTAACTTACTCACATGACTGCATGTGACGACATAGTAAAGTCATGGGTCACAAATCAGGGATCACGATTTCACATGTCAAAGGTCACGATTTTACACACTACAATGCAACTGCAGAATTATCTTTTTTTTTTTTTTTCAGACAGCACGAAGCAGTGGCAGAGTACTTGATCAACAAAGGTTGTGACGTCACACTCGCAAACAATAATGGCCAGACGGCCAGCCATAGAGCTGCTATTCTTGGACACGTCAGCATTCTTCGTTTACTCATGGCGCGAGGCGCTGACTTCAACGCCATGGTGAGTAGTCGACAGCTTTCAGATAGGTAAACAGTCACTTGGTATCATTAGTTTATTAATGACCATAATGTAAGTCAACGTTCACTCTTGTAAACCGTCACTAGTTTATTAGTGATCATATGAAAGTCAACATTCACTCGTGTAAACCGTCACTAGTTTATTAGTGATCATATGAAGGTCAACGTTCACTCGTGTAAACCGTCACTAGTTTATTAGTGATCATATGAAAGTCAACATTCACTCGTGTAAACCGTCACTAGTTTATTAGTGACCATAATTAGGTCAATATTCACTCGTCAAAACCGTCACTAGTTTATTACTAGCCATCTGTAGTTCAGCATTTATAACGGAAGAAAGGTCAGTTTTTAACAAATCTGTAAGTTTTAGACCAATAGCAATTTAATAGATCTAATTTTTGACAACAGCGAGACAGTTTATAAATCCGTTACTTAAACTTATTATTATCATTGAAAGAAGCAAGCAAAGCCCCTTTCTAAATATTCACGCACGATATTCATTCATTTCATCATGGTGAACATCACTCACATAATACAGTTACCCAGTTTAAAATTAGTTCAAAATGATCCATAAAGTGTGAATTGATTTTAAATAGTACGAAATGGTAGTGTAAAATAATCCATAACTGAAATATTTGTTAAATAGTCCTTATATAATCGTACAACACAAAACATTGCATTTGTTTGACCTATTTACCTACATATTAAGAGGAAAACAAGAAAATGGAAAAGCGATTAGCCCCATGTACACAGTCTTTAATTTAAAGACAAAATAAATAGTAATACAATAATTGCGAGAGCTAGTTTTCAAATGAAATAAGTAACATACATTTATAAATAAATAAATGCGAGAGCTAGTTTTCAAATGAAATAAGTAACATACATTTATAAATAAATAAATGATTATCGCACAGGAAGGAAATGGTCGAGATTTTTAAAAATCAAATCTCATTCAAAATGTGTTGTTTAAAATGCGTTATGTGTGTGTGTGTGTGTGTGTGTGTGTGTGTGTGTGTGTGTGTATGTGAGAGAGAATGTGTGTGTGTGTGTGCGTGCGTGCGTGTGTGTGTGTGTGTGTTTATAATTATGAATATGTGCATGCATGCGTATGTAGCATGCGCATTTATGTGTGTGCGTGTTCACATTTGTGAGTGAAAGGCCAAAATGGTAATTACATCCGGGTGCAATTCTTCACACGAGAGTGACGTGCATGCAGGACCTTGCTGGTGACACGCCACTCCATGACGCCATTAGTAAAAGTCGAACGGCTGCTGCACAGGTCCTGATAGGGTGGCCAAAACTCAACCTACGGCGCGCGAACAAAAAGGGCTTCTCAGCCTTACACCAAACTGCTCTGTCCGGGGAGGCAGCGTGAGTACTGCCGTTGTGACCTTTACTCCAGACAGTATGTATAGTGCCTTTGTGACCTTTACTCCAGACAGTATGTATAGTGCTTTTGTGACCTTTTCTCTAGACAGTATGTATAGTGCCGTTGTGATCTTTACTCCAGACACCAAACAGTGTACATAGTGCCTTTGTGACTGTTATAGCAAATTGGAGGTTTAGTGTATTTCTGATCTTTACAGCAAACAGGATGTATAGTACGTTTGTTATCTTTACAGTAAATATGATGTATAGTATACAAAATGTATAGTACATTTCTGACTTTTACACCAAACACGATGCATAGTGTTTATGACCTTTACACCAAACAGGGTATATAGTACCCTTGTGACCATTACAACAAACATATTTATCAGTGATCTTTACACTAAACAGGATTAACAGTGCATTTCTCTTCACTACGAACAGAAATGTACAATGGACTTGTCACCATGATACCAAACATGATGCCTAGTATTTCTAGACCTTTTAGGTTTCCTTGAACAAATACACATAATAATTAATGTGGGCCAAAGTCTTAAAAGTAAAAGCGAGAAATTGTCTTTCTATAACAGTCCTCACATTAGATAGCGTGGAAAGAAACTTAGATTTTACTCTGTTATTTATATATATGGTTTTCAATGATATACGTTTTTCAATAGATTATCATTTAAATATATTCAAATACTGTTTCCACCATTTTGCAAGCAAATGAAACATTTTCTTCAGATAAAGGAAATAATTATAACACTTTCACATAGTTTTCAAGCTTCATTTCTCTTTTTTTCTCTCCAGACTGTGAAATGTAAAGTATCTCAGTATGGATCTATTCGCTACTATGCATACTGACAACTTATTTAACGTATTGATAGAATTCGATAGTTATCTGTGTTCTATATAACAGAATGTCTGGACTGATTAATTCTGTATGCTATATATCAGGGAATAGTCGAGCTGGTAAATTTTCTCTTGTATGTATATAATAGCTGGACTGATAAGTTATGTGCTGTATGTGACAAAATAACCGAACTGATAAATTTTCTTTTACATATTTCAGAATAGAAGAGCTGATAAATTCTCTAAATTGTAATTGACAGAATAACTAAACTGATATATTCTACGTGTTGTATGCGACAGAATAACTGAGCTGATAAATTCTCAGTTTTGTGCGATAAATTTTCTTTGTTGTATACGACAGAATAGCTGAGCTGATAAATTATCTATGTTGTAAAAGACAGAATAGCTGAGCTGATAAATTATCTATGTTGTATACGACAGAATAGCCGAGCTGATCTTGAAGAAAGATCAAACGCTTGTCAATGAGCAGAAGGACGATGGATTCACAGCGCTTCATGTCGCGACCTTTAACAACCATACAGACGTTATGGCTGTTTTAATTCAAAAGGTTTCAAACTATGTAGTTTTCGTGTTTGTTTGATTGTTAGTGGATTGTTGTTGTTGTTGTTGTTGTTGTTGTTGTTGTATTTAACTCTTAGTGCTGGAAAAGGAAAAGTATTGTAAAATAAACAAACAATTTTCTAATTGTTCATATAAAATTTGCTAAGAGAATAGTAAGCAGTCTTAGTTGACACTAGAAATACAATTATATCCAGAAAGCCAATACATTACTCGAGGTACGCCTGATTTTAGATCAATGTGTCAGTAGGCCATCTTTTGAAAAAAAAAAAGTCACTTTAACACACCATGTGAGTGTCTATTGGCCGTAGGCAAATGAATTATATCTGACAATATATCAGTATTTGGCAGTAGGCAAATAAATGATATCTGACAATATTTGGCAGTAGGCAAATAAATGATATCTGACAATATTTGGCAGTAAACAAGAGTAGCACGAGGTCAGTGTTTGGCTCTAAGTTTAGTTATCCAGTGCTTACTAACAGTGGGCATACGGTTACTAACAGGCCAATATTTTACAGTGAGTCATTGTTTGAAACTGATTGTGATGGTTTGGTGAAGTGATGGGACAATAAATGGCGGTATCGTGTGTGACACTAGGTCAGTCCCCTTGCACTTTGCAATCTAGAAACGACCAAGATTCATAATTGACATGACTGGATTTACATTTGACGCGTAGATCAGCCCCATTTTATACTGCAAATCACACGAAAGTAATTTAGACTAGACAGTACAGAGTAGATCAGCCGAAATTTATACCGCAAATCACACGAAAAGTAATTTAACTAGACACTACAGAGTAGATTGAATGAGCAAAGAGTTAAGTAAACATACTTAGTGAACTTTAACATAGCAAATTTTAGATGAATATTATGCGCTGCAACCAACTGTAATAATTGATTACAACCGATAAATATAGTCTAAGCAATGTACAGTTCAAATGAAAACTGTACAGTGTATCCTGACTTCTTTATCTGTACCTTGCTTTAGCACTTGACTTGCTGGTAAGAGTCAAGTCACTTACCTTGCTTTAGCACCTGACTTGGTGGTAAGAGTCAAGTCACTTACCTTGCTTTAGCACTTGACTTGGTGGTAAGAGTCAAGTCACTTACCTTACTTTAGCACCTGACTTGGTGGTAAGAGTCAAGTCACTTACCTTCCTGTAGCACTTGGTGGTAAGAGTCAAGTCACTTACCTTGCTTTAGCACTTGACTTGGTGGTAAGAGTCAAGTCACTTACCTTGCTTTAGCACTTGACTTGGTGGTAAGAGTCAAGTCACTTACCTTGTGCGTCAGCTGTACTCTTGAATGTCCGCACTTTGACCCTTCCTGGGATCCGAAATTTTCTGTTCTACCATAGTCTGTTTGTCTTTGTGTTTCAATAGGGCAAAATGGGCCTAGGTTTGTCATTTGGCTAATGATTAACACTTAACCCTTGAGTGGTAATAAGTCATTATGCATGGAACATTTTCATAATATTCCATTTAATTATGTTTATTTTATTACTCAGTCCATACATTTCTCGTGAAACTCGCTCTCAACAGCTCTCTCTCTCTCTCTCTCTCTCTCTCTTTTTCACTCTCTGTCCATGTCTCTCACTCTCCTTCTCGTACCTACATATGTATCATACATGTCCAAAAAAGAGTGTGTAGCACAATGACTTCCCATCTATTGTACATGTTACTGTTCTTGGCTATTTCTTATAAGCTGAAGGTAATTTGTCGACATGTTTATGTTTGTTCACAAGAAACATTTCACTACATGGTGTTTGTCATTTTACTGGTATTATTTGTTAGCGTTATTTATCTGTGCAAAAACCATTTATTTGTTTCTTATTGTTACTTTGCATATATCATCTGTTTGGCAGAGTATCTTTATACGTTCTCTAACATCGTCATCAGTTTGTGTGTATTTTGTCATGTGTGCTGACTTTGTAATGTGCTTATAGTTATCGTTATCATTATAAGTAATGGTAGTAGTAATATTGTGTTACAGGGTGGTCCTAAGTAATAGTAGTAGTAATATTGTGTTACAGGGTGGTCCTAAGTAATAGTAGTAGTAATATTGTGTTACAGGGTGGTCATAAGTAATAGTAGTAGTAATATTGTGTTACAGGGTCGTGCAAATATGGAAATGAAAACTCAGCAGAAGCAGACGGCATTGCATTTGGCCGCGGAGCAGGCATACATGGATGCTGCACAACTCCTTGTTAAACATGGTAATAATGCTGTTAATGTATCTTCTCAATAATAATGCTAATCGGTCTTTCCACATTAACAATGGTAATAATGTTGTTAATGTTTCTTCTCAATAATAATGCTAATCAGTCTTTCCACATTAACAAAGGTAATAATGTTGTTAATGTATCTTCTTAATAATAATGCTATTCGGTCTTTCCACATTAACAATGATAAAAATGTTCATAAGTTCTATCTTTTATCATTAAAATGGTAATACTAAAGAAAAAATGTTTTTCTCATTTGGAATGATAATAATGTTTTTTTTAAAAATTACTCTTCTCCTTAAAATATGATAATATGTTTGTGGTGGAGTAAATTTGCCTCTCCCTATTTTAAAATTAAATTGTTATATAAATTGTTAAATTGTTAAAGTAACCCGATCTTGGGCACTTCTTATAATGGTATATTTTAAATGTCTGAGTTGAAGTAAATGCTCGAGGCAAGAATATTCTTGATTTCTTGATGTAATGCAAACTATTGAGTAGTTTTATTATCCAATGGTTATGATTTATGAGAACGAGACCAGCCAATGGGCTGAGATTAAAAAGTCTACTTGTTGTAGAAAATTCTACTGTCTAATCACTTTGAATCTGGATTGGAAAGAAGTCCAGTTTTGAAAGGTGGCAGTTAGCTTGGTAGTGAGTTAAACTGACACCATGGAGAGATGTAGTTTACTTCAAGTAATTTTAATTATTATAAACTGACATCATGGAGAGATGTAGTTTACTTCAAGTAATTTTAATTATTATAAACTGACACCGTGGAGAGATGTAGTTTACTTCAAGTAATTTTAATTATTATAAACTGACACCATGGAGAGATGTAGTTTACTTCTGTGGTTTTAACTGCTTAATACATCCTAGTTAGTAAGCAAAGGAAAGTGAGTGCGGTTGGAGCGGGGGTTCATTTTTGTTGTTGATGATTTACTTTTTACGAAAGATATTTTTTGCTTTCATTTTTCATGATTTACTTTTTATAAAGTGTCTTTATGATTCCATTTTTCAGTCATAAAGTATAAAGTATATAAAGTATAAAGTTTTTATAAAGTATCTATATGTTTTCTTGATTGACTTTTTACAAACTGCCTTATGTTTTTATTGTTCATGACTGACTTTTTATATAGTGTCATATTTTCATTGTTCCTGACTGAATTTGTTTAAAGTGTCTTATATTTTCATTGTTCTTGTTGACTTTTTACATAGCGTCCTTGTGTTTTCATTCTTCATGATTGATATTTTACAAAGTGTCTTTGTGTTTTCATTCTTCATGACTGATATTTTACAAAGTGTCTTTATGTTTTCACTGTTCATGATTGACTTGTTTACAAAGGTGCTGATGTGAATGCCAAAGACTGTGATGGTGACAGACCACTCCACATACTTCTCACAGCTCATACAGGACAGGGCATGGAAGGGACTCAGCTGGTGTGTATTTTATGTTTGTCTGTCTGTCTGTGTTTGTCAGTCTTTCTTTTAACGTCAGGACAGATTTCATGTGAATTAACTAAAATTATGTCAGTGTAATATTATTCTTTCTCTTAAATGATTTACCTCTCATACACATAAGTATCTATCTGTCTGTCTGTCTGTCTGTCTCTCTCTCTCTCTCTCTCTGTCTGTCTATCTATCTATCTGTCTGTCTGTCTGTCTATCTATCTATCTATCTATCTATCTGTATGTATGTGTCTATCTATGTAAATCTCTTAGTATGCATGTATGTCTGTTTGTATGTGGAGAGAGAGTTTGTGTCCAATAAATCTGGAACCACAGGACAAAATAAACTAGCAGCACAAGCTTCTTTTTTTCTACAGAACATACTAAAGCATTAAAAGAATATTGTTGTGAAGTGGTAGAAATATAAACACTCTTTTAAACACTCTTTTAATTTTATTCATATGTTGTATATATGATTATTGATTTATTGATTAATTATTTATTTAATAAATTTATTGTTCTTCTTTCACATATTAAAACCGTACATTTGAGAAGAAAGTGGGTGGATGGGGACTCGCTAAATATAGATTATAGAACATAGAAGGACTTATCTTCTCATTTAGTAAGAAGTTTTCCACTTCCGGAAATGTTGTGTGACGGTAAATGTTGTCTTTAATGTTGTGGAAGAGAGAAAACGTTTACAGTGCCCGCATATTCGCCAAGTGAGAGAGACGAGTGGTGTCTGCTAGAGAATCGTCCTGAATTTCACATGTGCTATCAAGCACATCAGAAGGAATGTTCTCGAAGTTCCGTGTGCGTTTACTGAACACACCACGAATAACATTCAAAATAATCTTCGTGAATTCTTGAGATCAAACTCAAGCCACAATTTCCACTGTATTGGCACTCGAACAGAATTCACAGGAATCAACTTACAACAACATGTTTTACTGATAAGTTAACAGCAATGCTAGATTCACACAACAATGTGATCTATTGGAATACAGTAGTCACCATAGCATGATGTAACAAAGAAAACAAAATGCCTGTTCCTCTGCAAAAGTCAAATTAAGGCAGCACTAACTTTCAGGCATATTTCAAATCCTTTCTCTCTTACATGCATTCTCAATTTTCAAATCCTGCAACAATTTCATTAGCAGGTTACACGCATACAGCATAAGAAATATAGCATTGATCAAAATTTACAGGTATAATGTACAACGTAATCAAAATTAGGGATCATAGAAATAATGGTTCAATTGCATATAATTCAAATCATGATCAATAGCAAACATGTATGAAATATTCTAAGTCCGTTTTTTTAATTTATCAGTCTGTTAACTTACCATAAGCTAACGATCACCTTTATGACCCGACTCGAGTTATGTTCTAATTCAAATTGATTATAATAGGGTACTTCTTCAACAAAGAAACTTCCGGTCCATCCCCACTGGATGATTTTGTTATGAATAGGTGTTAGAATATTAGTCAGAAAAATTACTCATCCAGTTGTATCTGATTTGGATTTCGTCAGCAATTTTGTAGCATATTTTCAACTCGAATTGTTTACTTCCAACTTTGACACTTAAAAATATCAGCATAAGAAGTGCCCAAGGTCAGGTTACTTTGACATGCAACAATTTATATAAGAATTAAATTTAGAAATAAAGATGGGCAAATTTACTCCCCCACAATTTGCCACTTCATTTTCCCAGCTGTTGCTGTTGTTGGGCCAGACTCCCATAATGACACGTTTGCCACTTTATTTTTCCAGCTGTTGCTGTTGTTGGGCCAGACTCCCATAATGACACGTTTGCCACTTCATTTTTCCAGCTGTTGCTGTTGTTGGGCCAGACTCCCAAAGTCAAAGAAGAGGAGCGTGTGCGCATTGCATGTTGCTTGCTGCAAGCTGGGGCCGATGTCCATGCCCGAAACGAGGCCGGCAAAACTGCCCTGGAAAGTTGCTCCAATGCGACCATCAAAAGTGCCGTTCAGCGATTTCTAGACGCCAAGTATGTAGACTATGTTGACTACAGCATAAGCTGGCATGACAGATTAAGTAGATTAGTGGACACGATGTATGTTGACTACAGCATAAACTGACAAAACGAATTCAGCAGATTAGTGGAACGATGTATGTTGACTACAACACAGGCTGATTACACAGATTTATGGATATAAGAAATACAAAAAATATCTATTGATTTTATGTTATAATATTCATATATATATACCCTAGAAAATTCTCCATAATTTACTATTAGATGGCTTGAAAACCATTTACTTTAGATAAATTTAGTATGCAAAATACCCCTTCGTTATTTTATCGTACTCCTTGTACAATGAATTATGACTGTGTGTTATATATTGCCTATATATCTATGACAGCGTGCGTTATACATAGCCTATATATCTATGACAGTGTGCGTTATACATTGCCTATATATCTATGACAGCGTGCGTTATACATTGCCTATATATCTATGACAGTGTGCGTTATACATTGCCTATATATCTATGACAGTGTGCGTTATACATTGCCTATATATCTATGACAGTGTGCGTTATACATTGCCTATATATCTATGACAGTGTGCGTTATACATTGCCTATATATCTACGACAATGTGCGTTATACATTGCCTAATATATGTGAATCTAGTTATGCACACACTTCTCCATGTCTAATTTAATTAAATAAACTCAAACACACGCACATAAACACCTATTAATAGTATATAGTATAATAATAAACATGTATATTGACAGCCCATCACTGAAGCAAACTCGACCAGCAACCTCAGTCATGAAGCTAAAACCCATCAAATCTGAAAATGTTTGTCTGCGTTGCTCGACGTCCCCTGCCCGAATTCTTCTGGTTCCATGTGGCCACCGAGTTGTATGCTTGAAGTGCTGTCAGAAGCTTCAAAAGTGTCCACAGTGTAACGCTTCCGTTAAAAACATGTTTGATGAAGGTTAGTCATAGATGTGAACGAACCTTAACCTGTCACTCCCACCGGGTTAAATGTACTTTTTTATGAATAGGCAAGTTGTGCACTGTTGCATACTTAATTGATACAGAATGTGATGTACTCAGATCTATAATATAGTATTATAAAAGGATTGTATTGAGTAGCTCGTTATTATAAAAAATGAAAGCGTGAATATATATTATGTGCGTGCATTTGGATAGACAGACAGACAGACAGACAGATAGAGAAACAGATATAGATTGATATATTATTACTTCATTAACTGTGTTTTAGTACTTTTCACGTGGACAGTGCAAACTGTTTACTGTCCCAAACCATTCTGTAAAAATGAAATTTGCATTTTTTTTAAAAGAGTGTTTCAGATGTTCCTGTTTGCTTTGTTCATAGTTAAGAACCTGGCAAATACATGAAAGACTAATGTTTTTTTGTTTTGTTCATAGTTAAGAACCTGGTGAATACTGAAAGACTAATGTTTTTTTGTTTTGTTCATAGTTAAGAACCTGGTGAATACTGAAAGACTAATGTTTCGATTATGGTTTGATAAGTGTGATTTGTTCCATTTCTAAACTGGTCACGTCAATACTTTTTTTTAACTTTTGCAGATGGAAAAGACGTGAAGAAATGTTTGATCATGTGAAACAGTCAATGATTAATTAATGACAACTGTACATCAATCCACAAATACATTAACTCCACTAATTAAGTGAAATGGGAGTGAATTCAAGTCAAGGATTAATTAATGATAACTGTACATCTTTCATCAATCCACAAATACATTAACTCCACTAATTAAGTGAAATGGGAGTGAATTCAAGTCAAGGATTAATTAATGACAACTGTACATCAATCCACGCATACATTAACTCCACGAATTAAGTGAAATGTGACTGAATTCAAGTCAAGGATTAACTAATGTGAACTGCAGAACTTAAGTAAAATCAACGTCAAATATTAATTCAATTTAGAACATCATAAAGTCAATGTCAGTGATTAACCAATGTGAGCTGCAGAACTTCACTAAAACCAATGTCAACTATTTTTAACATCATAAAGTCAAAGTCGAGGATTAATTAATGTGAATTGCAAAAGTTCAGTACTTCAACGTCAAATATTAATCCATTTAGAATATTATAAAGTCAGTGTCAAGAATTAAATTCATGCTCCCCAAAGAACACAGATTTACTGGACAGTATAAGTCAAACAGTATATCCATGATCCCCAAAGAGCAAAGAATGTTCTTTATACAAGTATTAAAGAAGTAAGATAATATATATTAAAATTATACCTACACAAACTAAAGTGTATAATTTAAAATAACAATAAACACCGTTAAACATGTACATGAAACATTTATCTTCCTCTATACATTCAGATATTATTTTAGACAGACCAATTAATGTATCGTTTTTTCTGTTGAGAGAGTGAATGAGTGATAAAGAGAGTGTGCTGACGCGCAATATTGTTTAATTGGAAATGAAATGATAAGTGTGGCTATACGGAATAATAATATACCACTTCTCTGTGTTCGAAGACTTCAGCTCGTAACTATAGACAAACAGTTATAGTCACAGTAATAGACAGACAGTTATAGTCACAGTAATAGACAGACAATTATAGTCACAGTAATAGACAGACAATTGTAGTCACAGTAATAGACAGACAATTATAGTCACTGTCGTATACTAACTGGGGTGACTTATGCAATTAGTTAAAATGAATTTCCAGCCTACGCACATATTCATTGTGTGATGATAACACCACCTAGTTAATGGTTATGAGGATTATTATTAATGAATCACCCGTAACTAATTACAAGTGATGAAAATCTTAATTTATGTTATTACTAATTCTCCAGAAGACGCCACTCGTCTCTCTCACATGGCGGATGTACGGGCGCTATAAACGTTTTCTCTGTTCTACAACATTAAAGATAAACATTTACCATCACACAGAATTTCCGTAGGTACAAAACTTTTTACCAAAGGAGAAGATAAATGCGTCTTTAAATCTACATTTAGCGAGCCCCATCCACCCACCTTTTTCTCCAACATATGGTATTAATATGTGTTAGAAGGTCAATAAATATATTAAATCAACAATCAAATATACATATAACAAATACAATAAAAAAAAGATTACTTGACATCAATATTTCCACAAAACCATTTCGAATAATTTTAATACTTATACAGTCTTATATACCTACTCACAATTCAACAGATTAGTGTCAATATAAATTAAAGGATAGTTCTTATCAGAGAAGAGAAATGGAGCTATTAGAGATAAGCGACAATAGCCTGTATGTAACCTTGTGTAGGTGAAGCTGCAATAGTCTTTCACTCACTTGTCATAACAAAGTCACAGGTTTATTATTCACTTTATTACTGTCACATGTTTCCCTTGCACATTGTAAAACACTGATGAGCCGCTATTCTCTCAAGGCTAATCTGGTGGCACTTCGCCGTATTAGCTCCATCAAGCAGAACAACAATTGTAGCAATTTCCAATAACCTCCTTTTACCAGAAATTTCACAGTATAGTCAGTTAGCACACTTTGCCACCATACATCAATAGAGTACATCGTATTTCTTACACTTACATACTGCAGTAGATACTTCTCATATATACCATGGTCATAGCGATTTAAAAACCAGTAAACCAGGAGATTAAGGTAAAACAAGAAAAGGCTGCTATTCTCTGTACAGTATAATCAGGGGGGAAAATGTTAAGTTTCCAGTTTATTCATCTTTAACTCTTTTTTTTTCTCTTATATTCAAGTCTCAACTTATAGTTTCCTGCAACAGTATTTATTAGCCTGATACACGCACACAGTATAATAAATACAGCATAATAGTTTATAAACAGGTTCACTACAACAATGTCAAGTGTTTAGCATACTGCATATAAACATCATAGTTCACAATTTGTAGAAATACTAGTCTACTCACATAATACATCTGTACATAAAATGCAAGTATAACATATCAATCGCAAAAATGCATGAAACATTTCTAAGTTCATTCTCTCTCAATCAGTCAATTAACTCACCATTATGCTAATGACCACCTTTCATGACCGGACTTCTTGCCACATCAAATTCAAAGTGATTAGGCAATAGAATTCTTTGCAGCTGGTAAACTTTTGATCTCAGTCTATTGATTGGTCTCATTCTCGTAAATCGTAACCATTGGATAATAAAAAAAAAACTACTCATCCAGCTGGAACTAGTTTGGATTGCATCAGCAATTTATAGCCTCACCTCCACCTGAGTTGTTTACTTCCAGTTTTGACAATTAAAAATATCAGCACAAGCAGTGCCCAAGATCGGGTCACTTTGACATTTAACAATTTATATAACAATTAAATTTAGTCTCTTATACACCCACAAGTTCTGTTGCAAGTAGTAAGATTTAATGGGTTTATTGGGTGATGGCCTGATATATTTTAAATCAGCTATCCGTCCCCCCCCCCACACTTCCCCAGCATAAATAATATAGTTACAGTAATAGACTGACAATTATAGTCACAGAGTAGCAGTCTTAGTAACACACAATAGTGAGATGACAGTCTCACTATAAATTAATAGTTTATAGTTATTTTAGCAATATAGAAGAGATATAGTAACAGTAACGTGTAATAATGAATTAATAGTCACATTACAAACTCTAATTTATAATTATTTTAGAAATGTAGATTTATATTAATAGTTAATAGTGTGTTTGGGGGATTAGCCTAAGGTTATGGGCAGCCCAGGGTGGTGGAGAATTAACATCTTGCCTATCTCCCAACATAATGTCACACTATATGAATTCCACAAGTTTTGTAATGTATTATTTATTGATATGTCGTATTTCTATTTCCACAAATTCTGTAATATATTATATATGGATATGTCATATTTTGTGAGTTCCGTAATGTATTATGAATTGATATATTATAAATTGATATTTTATAAATTGATATTTTATAAATTGATGTATTATAAATTGATGTTTTATAAATTGATGTATTATAAATTGATATGTCGTATTTTTCTAGGTGTTCCACAAGTTCGTTTCAATTTCTGTAATGTATTATATATTGATGTCGAATTTCTAGAAGTTCCTCAAGTTCTGTAAAGTATTATATATATTGATATATCAAGGGTTTCAATAGTCGTTAAGAATTTAATAAAGTATCTTTTTACTGTTATTTCCAAACTGCTGTAACACACTTTTAATTAAAAGATTTATTTGATTATGTTCCATAATGTTTATAAAACACTTGGTTATGAATTTTTTTTGGCTTAAGTTACATAGTGTCTTAACGCAATTTTTAAATAATTATTTTTCACTTCTAATAGCTTTGTAACACAGTTTGTAATGAACTGCCTCTTTCCTGTAAGTTGAACAGATTTGTGCCAAGTGGTTACACAATGACATATGCATGCATTTAATTTTTCTAGTTCTGTAAATGATTTTGTAATAAATGTGACATGTGGTTTGCTTTTTAAATAAAGCGATGTATCCCAGAAATGTTTGGTCCATTTAATCATTGCATCATAGCTGTCATGATAATTAAAGGTTACAGCATAAGTCTACTCATTACATCATAGATGTCATCATAATTAAAGGTTACAACATAAATCTACTCATAATAATGCACAATCGTACAATACATTATCTCATTAAATATGCAAAGCTTTTTTCACAATATGCACGCAAAGTTGTATGCCATATAGTATAGTACATTCTCCAATAAAATAAATATGCAAAGCTCTACATACATATATATATATGTACACATTTTTACTCTATTCAGTACATTCTCCTATTTAATATGCAAAGCTCTACATATATATGTACAAATTTTTACTCTATTCAATACATTCTCCCAATTAATATGCAAAGCTCTTCTTACAATATATTGGCAAAGTTCTATCTATATAGTATGTTCAGTGTGTGTGTGTGTGTGTGTGTGTGTGTGAGTGTGTGTGTGTGTGTGTGTGTGTGTGTGTGTGTGTGTGTGTGTGTGTGTGTGTGTGTTTATGTTTAGAATATATGCTTGTTTCGGTTAATGTTTGATTGCCGTCAAATTCTTCACTTTTGATAACCAGGATCTTTAATGCTACAGTTAATATCTGTAATTAATGGTGTACATATAATTAATTTCTGTATAGGTGCACCGAAAACACGAGGTAAGGGAGATAACTAGATCATTTAACTTACTGCCTTAAGTGTGCAGTCAATAACACTTCATATGTTCTGCCATTTCTTTTGTCTTCACTGGCTGCTTGTTCACAGCATGATATGGGCACAAGATCACTGGCTGTGTGTTCACAGCACTATATGGCACAAGATCACTGGCTGTGTTCACAACATTATATGGCACAATAGGTATTCAATCTTGTTAAAAGTTGGCATTCCATCATCAGACGACATTTTCAATATTCTGAAAGCACAGTGACTTTTTCTCTTTCTTCAGCAAGGATTATAATGTATCTTTGTTTCGTTGTTTATTTGAATAGTAGGGTATTTGTGGATGGATACCTTTTCATGTTTCAGTTTGTCATAACTCTATTTGTATATTTATATATTGTTGTTGATTTTGCGTAAGGTTTCGTTTTTGTTTTTTGTTTTCTTTTCTTTAGAATTCTTAAATGTTTAGTTTAGGTACAGTCTGTGTGTATTTTATATGTAATTATTGTAAGACGCTAGTTTTTATAAGAATGTATGTTATATCAAGTTTCGTTTTCACACGACTTTTATTGACTGTCGGTTGTGACAAAGGTATTAGAATCTTACCAAAATTCTGGGACATCCAACTTTTTACGGGGATTGTGGGCATTTCCAAGAAGCGCTGCTTTTAACAGTGGGGTGAGATTATTATTATTATTATTCAGCCACTTTTTCACGACTTCCCTAAACTGTCGGTTGTAAACCAAGGTAAACCAATCTTATCAAGATTCTGGGAGATATAAGATTTTGCGGAGGATATTGACACTTCCGAAGACCGCTGCTTTGACTTGTGGAGCCAATCTGTGGTTTCCAGGTAGTTTATTCAGATAGTCTTCCAACTCAGACGCTATGTCTCCCAAGGCTTCTTTCCATTCTCTGGACTTTTTTTTATCTGACATCTGGTATTTTTCCATATTTTCTTTCTTTGCTTGTATGTTTCCTTCACTTGTAACAGCGACATCGATGATTGTTGTTATTCTCTTAGTCTTACTGAGAACTACAATGTCTTGTCTTTGTGTAGGAATTCCTTTGTTCTTACCTTGAAGTCCCACAATATTTTCACTTCTTCCATCTCAATGACTGCCTCTGGCTAGTGCGTGCTCTTTGTTTTTTTTTTTGTTTTTGCTTTTTTAAAACTTATTATTATTAAATTCTAACACAAACTACTCAGAATTGAATAACATACTGCAACTAACCTGAGTTTATCCAAGCACATATGTTTGTCGTGTGTCTAAGCTGATGACGCCCTATTTGTCGGTCCGATAAAGCATTGCTGTCTAAACTGATGACGCCCTATCTGTCGGTCAGATAAAGCATTGCTGACTAACTGATGACGCCCTATCTGTCGGTCAGATAAAACATTGCTGACTAAGCTGATGACGCCCTATCTGTCGGTCAGATAAAACATTGCTGACTAAGCTGATGACGCCCTATCTGTCGGTCAGATAAAACATTGCTGACTAAGCTGATGACGCCCTATCTGTCGGTCAGATAAAACATTGCTGACTAAGCTGATGACGCCCTATCTGTCGGTCAGATAAAACATTGCTGACTAACTGATGACGCCCTATCTGTCGGTCAGATAAAACAGTGCAGTTTAGTTGTATTTAACTTTCTCTTTTTTAGTTCGCAAATATTATTTTTGTTAATTCTGAAATTAATATTTCTTCAAAAGCTTAAATGAAATTTCAAATTACTTTATTACTTTTAATGAAGTTTGACTTTTGTATACTGAGATAATACATTTTTCATATGGAAGCCAAAGCCTAAATGCTGGAATATTATGTTCGTATTTACCTGTAGGCCGTAATAATTCAATTTTTCTATTGTCTAAATCTTTTCATGTCATTCTCGAATAAATAACTAATAATAAATATTAGTTTATACATTCAAGTAACATGCAAAATACAATTCAAACTCACTCTCTCTCTCACTCTCACGCACACACAAACAACACATTATCTCACTTAAAAATGAAAACAGTCTAACAACCAGGAACAAAAATTAATCATACGTATATCGATTTTCCACTGTGTTCTTTTCATGTACGATATTTTGGTGGATAATCTATAGCCATTAACAGTCGAGTTCAATTTTAAGAAAGATTTTCTGGAGACAAGTACTTGAATTGCTTGTCCTGTCCTGACTGACGTCTGTTAGAATAAGAAAGTAGACCTATGCACAAACAAATCAATTGGTGAACGCCCTACCAGTTAATTACACTTTCTTGAAAATCAAGCTTTACGTATTTCTGAAAATGTGTTTTGCACCGACTGCCAAAACCTGTTTGAATAATCTACTGTCTTCCTCTCTTGAGAGATATTTATAGAGCTGACATAATTAATACGCATTGTACAGCTACTTTCGTTTTCGTGGCTCAGGAAGAGACTCGCTATCCTACGTGTTGTAGCTCAAAGTGCTGGCACGGATCACACGTAGTCCTGAAATCGAAAATACATTTCGGTGAACTGATGAATGTGATTCTACTATTCATTTTGCTTCTGATCAAACACACATAAGTTTGTCAGCTCTCTATCAGTTACTATACGTATCTACGTGCGTCTTTTTAACACAAAACACCACAACAGAGGTAAGTAATACAACCATGTTACTATGTTTCAAGAATTCACAATCAATCTACATTTTACTGACATTTAACTGGGTGTATATAAAAATATCTTTATTCTGACAAAACAATATGAACTTCTGTTTTGTTGTTGTTGTTACTGATGCATTTACTGAAATGGAGGAGGAAATATTTAGGCATATAAGATATTCTTATACCGTCATAGAGCGATGTGAGTAATTATGTCGAGCGTGAGAGGATAAAATTGATTTATGATAAAATAATTATTTTTAGATTATCACACAGCCGATGTGAAAAATAGATTGTCGAGTGTGGGAGGATACCAATATACTGACACCCTTAATGGTATACTGTATATGTCGTGAGTCGGGGCTACTGTATAACATTGTCGTGAGTCGGGGCTACTGTATAACACTGTCGTGAGTCGGGGCTACTGTATAAATTGAATTATTAGTCTCTATGACATTGGGATGAGTAGTCTTATGTTGGCTCGTTAGACGCCCTAAGACCGAACAAATAATGAGGACGGTACAACATTACTGTGTGAATTGTACATAAAGTGAAGATGATAAAGAAATGACGAAGGATTTAATATAAAAGTAATAAAAATATTTTTGTTACAAAAGAATTAAATTATTAATTAAAAGTTTTGAGATATAACTCTGCTACAACAATCTACATTCATTTAGGTTCCTTTTGAATATTTTATATATATTTGTTGTACATAGATCACTCATGTTGGTTTGGCTTATACTTACACCATAATATGTGTTGTTAGTTTGTAAACTAATATTAAATTTAATATTCCTGGCTTATGTATCACCCTTCTATCGAACACATGACGTACCAAAAGGTGCGTTTTGGGGACTAGCCCGCAGTTACGGGGAGCACAGGGTGAAGAATTAACATCTGGTCTCATCCCCCAACAAGACGTCACACACGCCATCTCACTGCGTCACCTGCGGAAAACGTTTATTACCATAGAAACCGGACAAAGGGGCAAGTTATCGTCCGTCCCATGAACAAAGTCATGTCTGTTAAGGAATTAATTTAATAAATCATTTCACACGACAAGCTTGATTAAAGTAATGTTGTTAAAGGTACCAATTTACTTAATTTAATTAATTTCAATGCACAACAAACACACATAAATGAAGCGTGCTTTCATTCGTATCTAACTAGTATGTTCATTGGTAATGTCACAAAAGGCAGTGATAGAGGCGACTCTACTGCTTATGCAAACTCATTCGCCATTTAATAAAATAATTTTAATAACTGTATTTCTTCAAAATATGGAAAATTTTCCTATTCTTGAAATTCCAGTATCAATATCACATGTGTGGCCCAGAAAGTAATATGCTGAATTTTCATCATAAATATCTAAAACCTTTGATACATAAATAATGGGAAAGTAATATTATACTTAAATAATGGGAAAGTAATATTATACTTAAATAATGGGAAAGTAATATTATACGTGTATGTCTGTCAAAGGCTTCATGATACACAGACATAAATGAACGGTACAAGAATCAAGCGACATGTCTCAGGATTCACCTTCCTTCTTCGGAGACCAAGAGTCTAACGAGCTGACGTCAGAAGTACTGTCCGAGGTAAAATAATGAAGTCATGTGTATTGCTGTTATATACAGTGTTTCATTCAAGTCATGTTTATTACTGAAATGTAAAGTGTTTCATTCTAGTCATGCGTATTACTGAAATGTACAGTGTTTCATTCAAGTCATGTTTATTACTGAAATGTACAGTGTTTCATTCAAGTCATGTTTATTACTGAAATGTACAGTGTTTCATTCAAGTCATGTTTATTACTGAAATGTAAAGTGTTTCATTCTAGTCATGTTTATTACTGAAATGTAAAGTGTTTCATTACAAAAACCATTCGTGCGGCATTTTATTAAGATGTTCTAATTCTGGCTTATATAAACTTTTTCTTTTAGCAGTTTTATTGTAAGGCTCCACGCTGCTGTAAATTCTGGAATTTTATTTTTTGCCTTTTTTATATCGTAAATTGAGGACTTTCCGATGTCATAAGTTTCCATTAGAACAGCATTGCTCACACCACTTTTTAAATTATTTTATCACTCAGTCTCAGTGTGTTTTCCTTCTCTTCACACCAGTAAGTTTATTTATTTTACGAGCTGTTTGTTATCAAGGGTTTGTTAATACAGAAATATGGAAAGAGTACATATGGCACAAAATTATGGCGTCACAGTCTGGTTGATCGTTTCAAAATGGCGTCCATGTGGTCTATATTGTAGTTTGTTGCCGCTGTCTTTCTAGCGATCGCGCGCGCGCATGCACTCACACACACGAAAGCCCGGAAATTTAACAAAGTTTAGTTTTCATGAAGTCCAGATTCTCGGGTTGTCCGGATTTCTGGCATCCGAATTTTTGGACTTTTACCATAATTTGAATGATTTTAGAAATGTATTTAGGATTTCAAGCTGACTGTTGGAGATCACGTCCGAGTACTTGCTGACGAAGAACAGGTCAAGGACCTTCAAAACAATCATGGCGGCTATCCGAGCCAAATGGCGCTGGTAAGATCACAAATTATTCTTTTACATTCTTTTATCATGTGACATTTTTTCTTGTATTTTGAAGCCAAGCATTTTAATACTTTGACATGAAAACTGTTCTATTTCTTTCTCATTTATAAATGTTATGTTTTCATGTACACAGTATATCGGAGATATACATTTGAAAGTTTTAAATTGTGCATATTATACATAATATCATGTCACTATGAGCCATATTATACATTATATAATGTCACTATAAGCCATATTATACATTATATCATGTCACTATAAGCCATATTATACATTATATCATGTCACTATAAGCCATATTATACATTATATCATGTCACTATAAGCCATATTATACATTATATCATGTCACTATAAGCCATATTCTTCAAACACTGTTTCGTCAGGTCCTTGGCAAAGTGGGAAAGGTGAGCAAAGTGGACTCAGAGGGTGACGTGGTGGTTGAGTTTGGTGGGTGTGGCGTGAAATGTGTGTTCAATCCCGCATGTCTGGCACTCGCTCAGGGAGACGATGTCAATGAAATCTCAGAGAATAACACCGGTGCCAAACCAAGTACGAGGACTTTGTAATAAAAGTGAAGTCAAATTGTAACATAGGTTATTCTTAGTTACAATACTATAAGTAACAGCTACTGTTTACGTTGAAAAATGTAGACTTCTACTCAATATTAGGCGCACTCTACATTCATGAATTATATTTGTTCTTAAAGTATTGTGAGAAGTACGAACTACACGATCTTGTTTCATAATCATTAAATATTTATACAAATATTTTCTGAAGTAAAGTGTATGTCATTATCATTAAATATTTATAAAAATGTATTTTGGAAACAAGCTACCTGATTTGTGTGGTAACCACAGAATTTAAGAGATAAGCAGTCTTTTATCAGTAATTTAATAGTATTTAATTTCTTTATCAACAGTAATCGTTTCAATTGCAATTCTGTTATATTTTAGAAGGTCACCCTATACAGACACAAGGCCATTCACAAAGTTCAGCAGGTAAAATTGTACAGTTTGAATTTGAAGTCGGCTCCATGTGCAATGTAAACATGAAAGCAAAGCCAAAACCGGATGTGGACTCAGACGTAAGCGTACCATTAACTGGACTTTGTAGGCTTTACGCAGGATTTAATAATTTTAAGTTTTTTTTTTTTTTTTTGGGGGGTGGCATTGCTAACTTAAACTTGAAATGATTAGATTAGATTATGAATGTCGTAAAGTCTACAAAGTTCAGTTTATGAAAGTTTTAAAAGTATATTCCTCTGGGACAGTAATATTAAAACGTTTGTACTGTGAGGCAATGACTTTGCAATAAATAACAAGTTTAAAAAGAACATGCGAGAAACTTAGACAATAAACAGACAGCAAGACCATGGATGCTTTTAGGCCACTTTACTTTTCTATATGATTGGGCGCTTGTTAGACTAATATGTAGAAACAACCATAAATTTACAATACAAACTGTAATTACAAATCAAAGTGTAGAAGCAACACTAATGATATTTACAAACTATATTCTGGTTTATGTGAATAAACAGTCCTACTGGTAGTTTACAAACTCTATTACTGGCTAACATCCACAAGCAGTCTTAATGGTAGACTTAAATTGTATTGCAGGCACTTCAGGTCTCGATAGGCGATCAGGTTCGTGTGATCGACGACGAAGAAAAGGTCAAGGTTCTTCAGGAAGGTCACGGAGGATTCCACTTCAGCTTGCGGTCGGTAGGTTTAAGCAATATGCACCTTGATCACTTTCTATGCTGAATAAAGTCATTCATGTGGAACTACATCCCTCTATGGATTTTGTGTCCAAAGTATCTCAGTCAACTGTTATACTTGCAAATAAAACACTTTGTTATTTATTCCGCATTTAGAACTGCCTAACACAGAAAACGCATAGTAACATTATATCATATTATGTCGAATACATAACAGGTGTTCATAATGAAATCAATCATTTATTAAAACTTCACAAGACTACAACAGAGTTAAAGAAACACATCTCTCGTGCATATAACTCTTATTCATCCAACGAGACGTGCAAATAAATAAAGAAGGGATAACTAGCAGGCAAGTTTACACTCTGAGCTATTAGGTAATTAGGAGTTGTGCCCCCTGGACAAGACAGCACTGCTTGCAGCTTACGTGACGTTGATGACTGCACGGACATAGCTTTACCATTGTGCCTTTGTTATACTTTTGCCAACATGTATTTTATGATAGCTTTATCAACCTAATTATAGATTTGCCAACGTGTATTTTATTATAGCTTTATCAACCTATCTTAATTATAGATTTGTCAATGTGTATTTTGTTATATCTTTTTCAACCTATCTTAATTATGGGTTTGCCATCATGGCTTTATTATAGAGTTGTCTACGTGACATTAATGATAGCCAAGCCAAGCTAAGTGTTTATTATTATACACGTCTGTGGTGTCTTTAATGATAGTTTAGCCAACTTTTCTTTCAGAATATCTTCATTTTAAGCTCTAATTAATATTCCTTTTGTTTGTAATTTTACCATCGAAGTCCTAACTATTTTGCAAGCTGGGAGAAAGGTAACAAAGAGTAAAACACTTTGTCTTGTAGAAATGAAGTCCAGCATGACTTAGTGCACGCACACTGAACTTAATTTTACTTGTGTACGTGAGTTAGTCATTTAGTGCGTGTACACTATACGTCCTTAATTTTACTTGTATACATGAGTTAGTGCGCGTACACTGTCCTTAGTTCTACTTGCACACCTGTGTTGTATATTGCTGATACAGGTGCTTGGCAAAGTCGGGAAAATTATCAACATCAACTCGGATGACGATGTAGTCGTGCAGTTTGGAACCCAAGGTCGGGTATGTGTCTTCAATCCGGCGTGTATCATTCCTGCACCGGGAGAAGAAATAGACACGATTTTGGAATCAGACGTCAGGCCTAGTATGAGTGAATTATTTTAGAAAATATTTCATAATTTGAGTTTTTTGTGCTAAATAGTTACAATTGGTTTGATATTCGTTGATAGGAGCAAAATAAAAATTATAAGAAACATATACAAATTCTTAATTCATGTTTCATCCACATTTTGTGCTGTGTAGCACTTGTGTTACAGTCAACTCACTGTCTCATTTAGTGTTAGCCGTCTTAGCCATGTTAGCCGTCTTAGCCGTGTTGTAAACTGATGTAAGAAATGTGTTCAAAGACTAATGAAGTTATTTGACGAGAAAGATAATTTCTAACTATGCTTTCTTTATGGTAGGGAATTTTAATTTGGCTAAAACAAACAAGCAAATGTTGTGAAATTATTTTATGCTAATTATGTTTATATAATACAATATATAATCATAATAACTATTTAAATTAAAGTGGTTCTTTTTGAGTACTGTTGCATCTTTCAGAGTACTATCTGTCTATCAGATTGTCACAGTGACCATGACCTGGTTTGTGTCTAAAGATGTACGCTATTCGGACTATCTATCAGATTGTCACAGTGACCATGACCTGGCTTGTGTCTAAAGATGTACGCTATTCGGACTATCTATCAGATTGTCACAGTGACCATGACCTGGTTTGTGTCTAAAGATGAGGGGGTACGAGAGGAATCATTGTGACACATTAATACCATTCATAGTGACTTTTCACATACTAATTACATAACACAATTAGACAGAAACATAATAAAAATTTTTTTTTTTTTTAAAATGCATAGCAAAGGCAAAACTTTCATTGTAAGAAAACTAAATCGTTACCTAATAGCTATTGTTTGTTTGTCTGTTTGGTTGATTTTAATTAATTCTTACTTTTTCAGAAGTAGATGGTGGCTGTAAAACAAGAAACCAGCAAGAGACTTCAAGTACCGACAATATCCAAATAGGCGACCAGGTGACAGTTGCTGTCGGATTGAAAGAATTTAAAGATTTGCAAACAGCCGGAAGTGGCTGGACAACTGACATGGCCGAGGTACTGGAAATTATTTTTAAAATGCATACTGCATTAGTTTGAATGTCAGTAACTTTAGTTAAAGAATTTTCCTACGTTTAAAAACATTCAAGAAGAATATTATTGTCTTTTTTCAGTAATTCTTGAAATTGTACACTTATAAATCCATTTTATTTCGTAAGAATAGTTCTTTTTTAAATATTGTCATTTTTTTACATGTAAAATCATTTACGTACTGGATCTTTTATAATGATACGTGTTTTATTAAGTTGTTTATTATTATTATTACTATTATTTTTATTATTTATTTAATTTTTTTATATTATTATTATTATTATTATTATTATTCAGCCTCTTTCCACGACTTCTGTTTGACTGTCGGTTGTGATCCAAGGTCTCGAAATCTTACCAAGATTCTGGGAGATCCAAGGTTTTACGGAGGATGTGGGCACTACTGAGGAGCGCTACTTTCAGTAGTGGAGCGAGTCTGTGGTTTCCAGGGAGTTAATTCAGATATCTTTCCAGTTCAGATGTTATCTTCCCCAAGGTCCTATCAATATAGGATCACTTCTGATTTTACATTCCTCAGTCTCTGATTTTCTAATCTGAGGGCTTGGTATATTTCTATTTTTTTCTCTTTCTTCTGTTTTAAAGTTTCTATCACTTGGAACAGCGACATCAATGTTGTTGTTCTGTTGGACGTATTGAGAATTAAAATGTCTGGTCTTCGTGCAGGAATCACCCGATCTGTTCTTATCTCGAAGCCCCACAGTATTTTGACTACTTCTGTTTCGGTGGCTGCTTCTAGTTGGTGCATCTATGCTCTTTCTGGGGTTTTTATGCCATAGTTCTCACAAAGATTTCTATGTATGTGTTTTGCCACTTCATTGTGTCGTTTGGTGTATTCTGTTCCAGCCAGAACCTGTCATGAAAACTTGCAGGGAGCACCGTAGTTTAGAGTAAAGACAAATTGCTCCATTTAAAAACGTTTTCAGTCGGCGCCACGAAAACTCTTACGTATCAGATTGTACAGTCAAGGTTTATTATTACAATTCTTTTCTACTTCATTACTTTAACGGTAACGTACTCTTACTAGATGAATAGTTAGTTGTTGGGGGGTTTTGTTGATAAATTGCTAATTGTTGCTCGATAAATATCTAATTGTTGCTCTAAATATTACATTCAATTCAATTAAATTTAATTATCAACATGACAGGTGATTATCTACTTGTTATCTGCTGGTAGATATGGATGTGTAATATACACGTGCTGCTGGTAGAATCAAAGCAAATGCATTTTCATTTAAAATCTTGTTTTTCGATAAATAGCTAATAATTTCAATACTGTTTTGTCATACTTGTGTGCTGTTGTTTGTTTTTTTTAAAAATGTGTTAATACTGTTATTGTTTTCAAAGTGTTTTGGCAGAACGTGTTAATACTGTTATTGTTTTCAAAGTGTTTTGGCAGAACGGGTGTAGTGAAGAGACTAACGTCAAGCAGGGGTGCTGAGGTCAAGTTTGGTCAACGTAAATTCCTTCTTGCTTTAAAAGTGTTGAAAAAGGTGAGTGAAACTAGGTTAATGCATAAAGTGTTCATGAGGGTCATTAGAACTAGTTTAAAACATAAATAGTTAAAGAGGGCCATTAGAATTAGTTTAAAACACAAAGCGTTTAAAGGGTCATTAAAACTAATTTAAAACGCAAAGCGTTAAAAATGGTCATTAGAGCTAGTTTAAAACACAGGGCGTTAAAGAGGGCTATCAGAAGTATTTTAAAACACAGAGCGTTAAAGAGGGCTATCAGAAGTACCACAGAGCGTTAAAGAGGACTATCAGAAGTACTTTAAAACACAGAGCGTTAAAGAGGACTATCAGAAGTACTTTAAAACACAGAGCGTTAAAGAGGACTATCAGAAGTACTTTAAAACAGAGCGTTAAAGAGGACTATCAGAAGTACTTTAAAACACAGAGCGTTAAAGAGCACTATTTATGCAACGTATGTTACAGCACTTTTGTAGAAGTTCTTTCACCAATTATTTCCATTTTCATTGAGCACAATACAACTTATAGCATTTTTGTAGAAGTTCTTTCACCAATTATTTCCATTTTCATTGAGCACTCAGATGCTTTTACTCTCCCTTACTGCACGATATGAGTATTGTCTAAAATTAGATACTATTTTTATGTTTGAATATGAAATGGAAAATAATTTTTAATTTTTCTATCACTGGTTTATAGGTGCCCGACATTTCAATAGGCGACCATGTTCGAGTGATTTCTGATGAAGTCAAGGTCAAAGCTCTTCAAGAAGGTCACGGTGGCTATCACAATATTATGCACGAGGTAAGTAATGAGGTCCATATATCGTGTAGGGTTTCTTACAGAACAATTGTCATTTAAAATGATTAATTAAGAGTTCTTTCTCTTTTTTTGTTGTTTAGTTTTCATTAATTATAAATATCTGGAGAAATTAGTCGTATTGTGTTTATTATTATGGCTACATAACATATTTTTTACTTGAAGTAAAATCTTAATTTTAAAAAATATGAAACTTTTGCTATGCATTTGGTTATAGACTCTTGGAAAAGTTGGTCGGGTGGTCAACCTCACTCCAGACGATGATGTAGTGGTGCAGTTTGGTGCTTTCCACGTGTTTGTTTTCAATCCTGCTTGTCTCGTACGTACACCAGGTGTTGAAGTGGACAATATACTGAGTGGTAAGTTCTTTGTTAGGTAAGTAATACATGTATTTAGAATGATAGTAAAGAATGGCGTCAGGTGTTGGAGTGGACAATATACTGAGTGGTAAGTTCTTTGTTAGGTAAGTAATACATGTATTTAGAATGATAGTAAAGAATGGCGTCAGATTATGTTGCGAGATCCGGATGCGCTCAGTAAAGAACATAAAACACGGTGGTTTTACTACTGGAAACATGGTTTTCTAACATTGTCATTTTACTTATGTATTGTTTAAAAACAATAAAGATACATATCAAACTACAATTTGCATTTAAAATTACAACACATCTAAATTTGGAAATAAGATGGGAATTTTTTTTCAATCGAATAAAGAAATCTCAGAAAATGTTATATAAACTTGTAAGCCACTCATCTCTCTCACCTGGCGGATATGCAAGTGCTGTAATCGTTTTCTCTCTTCCACAACATTAAAGACAAGCATTCACTGACACACAATATTTCTGTAGGTTAAAAACTTCTTACCAAAGGAAAAATAGATCCATCTTTAATTTATATTTAGCAATTTATATTTATAAATATTTATATATTTATCCATCCACTGTCTTTCCAATATATGGTAATCAATATGTGTAAGAAGGTCGATAAATTAAAAATAAATTTATTAAGTCAACAATCAAATGTGCATATAACAAATACAATGAAAAAATTTACTTGACTTTAATATTTCCATGAAACTATGATTGAATAATTTCAATATGTATACAGTCTTATAGTCTAACACATAATTCAATGGAGTAGTGTTAATATACATCACAAGGTAATTCTTATCTGAGAACAGAAATGCAGTTAAATAAGCAATAATAGTTTGTACATAAACTTGTCATGACAATGCTGCAATATTCTTTTGCACACTTTCATTAAACAAAAAGTCACAAGTTTATTGTCACAATAGAATTGTCAGTTTCCAATATCCTCAAACAAGCTGTAAAATGTTCAATCAACTGCTGTTCTCTCGAGACTAATCTGGGTACTCCTTCACCATTTTAGTTCCCTCAAGCAAAACAACAATGTAATAATTTCCAGTAACTTCCTTGTATCAAACTTTCCACAATGTAGCTGAGTGTACTTTGCCTCCATACATCAACAGAGTGCAGTATATCTTTACACTTACAATTGGGGGTAGAGATTTCTCGAACCTACCACAGTCATTGTGATTTATAAATCATTAAACCAGGAAAAATTCTAGGAAAAAAGGACTGCTTCTTCCCATTGAGCTAACAGCCACCTTTCGTGACCGGACTTCTTCAACATCAAATTACAAGCGATTAGAAAATAAATTATTTTTAACAGGTAAACTTTGATCTCAGCCCATTGGCTTGTTTTGTTCTTGTGAATCTTAACCTTTGGATAATAAAAACTACTCATTCATCTGTAACTGGTTTAGATTACATCAGCAAGTCTAGCACAGTCTCCACCTGAGTTTTTTTTACCAATAAATATCAATATAAGCTGTGCCCAAGGTTATGTCACGTTAACATTAGTAACAAAGATATAATTATTAAGTATAGAAATAGGGATAGGCAAATTTACTCTGCCACACAGTCTATTCTGTCTTTCCGCAGATTCTATTATTTTTTAATTGTATTACTTTAGTACAGTAATGTGTTCATTGAATAAATCATTAAAATTCTTTTTATGCAGCAGAAATTACTACAAATGAAGAAATTACCAAGATGACAGCCTTTATGACTGACCTAGTGAAGCAGATTGCCTCAGCTGACGGACTGACCCGGGCCGTGCTAGACAACAATATCGATGAAGTGCAAGCTCGGCTTGTGAAAGATCCTTTACAGGTAATTTGTAACTGCACACTCCATCGTATACTTGTCTAGTCAGTGTATGTATTTCAGAGATCCTTTACAGGTAATTTGTAATTCCACACTCCATCGGATACTTGTCTAGTCAGTGTATGTATTTCAGAGATCCTTTACAGGTAATTTGTAATTCCACACTCCATCGGATACTTGTCTAGTCTAGTCACTGTATGTATTTCAGAGATCCTTCACAGGTAATTTGTAACTCCACACTCCATCGGATACGTGTCTAATCTAGTCAGTGTATGTATTTCAGAGATCCTTTACAGGTAATTTGTAACTCCACACTCCATCGTATACTTGTCTAGTCAGTGTATGTATTTCAGAGATCCTTCACAGGTAATTTGTAACTCCACACTCCATGGGATACTTGTCTAGTCTAGTCACTCTATGTATTTCAGAGATCATTCACAAACTTTATCAGATTAAAAATTGTATTCACAATTTGCTTGTCTCTTGTTGTTAAGGACAATGTAATAGTGTCACTTTTAGTTCTAAATTTGTAGAAGATTCTTGAAAGAAACAATATTTATAATTGTTTAAATTGAAACTTTTAGTATAAAATATTTCTCTCTTTTATCTTAGAAGTATAATACTTAAGGGAAATTTCATTCAGTTAAAATAATCCGTTCACTTTAAACGATTTTTTCTTTTGGTATAGGCACATTTGACCACAGGAGGACTGAGCTTACTTCACATTCAATTTTAAAAAATCCGCTCACTTTAAACGATTTTTTCTTTTGGTATAGGCACATTTGACCACAGGAGGACTGAGCTTACTTCACATTGCAGCATCCAACGGTCATTTCCACATAGTGCAGCTCTTGGTGGAGCATGGAGCCGACCTGAATTCAACAGCTCCTCCTTTCAATAATACCCCGCTGATTGCTTCCATGTAAATAAAATATTTAATATATCTGCTCCACTGAATACTACTCTGCTGATTGTTTTCATATAAAGGGAAGGTTTTGTAGGCTTTGCTTGTTATATTTCATTATATTATATTACCCTTCATTAATTACAATTGTTTTAATGTATTATAATTACATTCCAGGCACCACGAGCCTGTTGCTGAGTATTTAATCCATAAAGGCTGTAATGTTTCCATGGCAAACAATATGGGCATTACGCCCACTCACCTAGCGACAGTATTTGGAAATGTTCGACTTTTGCAAATGTTGAAAAGAGCTGGAGCTGACTTCAATGCTAAGGTTTTATACGTATAATTTTATAATTATATGTATGTGTGAGTATACATATGGACATTAATTCTCTATAAGGTCACTTTACTATTCATAGTATATGTTTACTAGAGCCATTAGAGGGCCTCCTCCCCGCCCCAGGCTATAATGTTATCTATATTAATTATTAATATTCCACATAATGATTCAAGCACAAATAATAAACACTACCGGAAAAATCTTATCTCGGCATTAGGTATCTTACAAATAATGGTTTTGCCCGATCGATATTTAATTGACTCTTTAATCACAGATCAGTCATATCCCTTGCTTAGACTGGACAAAATACAACGACCTAACTTTTATAGCACCCTTCCCCACTAGAGGACAATACATTCAAATCTGGCCATACCACAAGTAGCCCAGGACCCATATGTCATAAATGACGAGAAAGTTACACAAACGACCACCATCCTATTATAGAACTCTTTCAAGCAAATTATAAATTCTACAGTAACTCAAATTTCAGCTTGACACCTCTCCAAAGATAACTTTGATACACTAACGCAGGCACTGACTGCAATCCACTCCACTCTCACTCTAAATAATGAAGATGTAAGCACATAGACAAACATCATGGACATGATAACTAATGCAGGAAACATTCACCACTAACCACACAGAGAACACACCCACGCCTTGGTAGATCAAAGAATGGAAACAGCAAAAAGTCAGAAAACCTGCACAAAGCCAACAGGGCAAATTCCCTCATTGAACATTTGAAAGCAACATTTCAAGCAATTAACAATTCATACAAAAAATACAAATTCAAATAGCCGGAAAAAGAGTATGACACACAATATTTAACACAATGACAAAGAAAACTAAGGAGAAAACTGTGTGGAAAAAAATAATCAAAAGATTGCAAAGAGGCACAATAAAACCAACAAATCCACCAATTCCCAACCAAACACACTAGCCATCACATACCAAGTGAAGCTGCAAACACTCGCAAAACAATTCTAAAGCAATACTAGCAGAACACACAAACACAACTACCCAGTTGAAAAAATACAAGCTACCTTAAACGACTAGAACACCCCGAAATAAACAACAACAAAGATCTCTGCTTTTGACCTTAACATAGAGTCATAAACAGTTTTGTATTCTGTTGACTGGTCACTTGACTGAAATTTTCTAGAATGCATGATTGATAGTCAGCGGCACCTTCATATCACTATGACTGATTTCGGAACCTGTACCCAGGTCATCTGCATGGAAGTGTTTATCGCGCATTGATAAACACCCACTGACTCACCATGTCACACCTCACATCTATTGGATATTCAACTCTTCATTCATTCTTCATTCAATCCTGCATCACTTAACTTCCCTGTCACTAATAACTTTATTGTCACTCAAAATGTATTTTTATTCACTCCATGCTTTTGTCAGATTGTCTTTTTCTAATTACACATACATGCATGTATAAATATTTACTCCAGTACAAAATTAGCAAACATGCAAAAAGATAATAATTCTGTGGCAGAGTAAATTTGCCTTTCTCTATTTCTAAACTTAATTGTTAGGTAATTTTTTTCAATGTCAAAGTGACACGATGTTGGGCAGTGCTTATGCTGATATTTTAAAGTGTCAGAGTTGGAGTAAACAACTCAGGTAAAGAATATGATAGAACTTGCTGATGCAATCCAACCGGTTCCAAACGGATGAGTAGTTTATCTGACTAAATATAGTCTTCTTATATGCTCATAACAAACTCATCCAATGGAGATGGACTGAAAGTTACTTTGTTGAAGAAGTACTCTATTCTAATCACCTTGATTTTGACATAACACGAGTCCGCTCATAAAGGCGATCATTAGCCTATGGTAAGTTAACTGTCTGGTAAAAAAAAAGAATGGACTTTGAAATAAATTATTTCGTACATATTTGCTATTGATCTATGATTTGAATCGGAGAATGCTTTATGTAATTGAACCATTATTTCTACGTTTACTAAATTGATTAAGTTGTCCATTATACTTGTGAATTTTGATCGATGTTATATGTCTATGTGTATCGGGCTCATGAATATCGTTGCAGGATTGTAAGTTGAGAATGTGTGTGAGAGAGAAAGGAGTTTAGAGATGAAATATGCGTGAAATTTAGCGCTGCCTTAATTTGACTTTTGTGGAAAGGAATGCGCCTTTCTTTATTTCATAATCCTGTACCCTCTTCAGACTAAGTGACTACCGGATCACATTGGTGTGTGAATCCAGCATTGTCATTGAAGTTATCAGTAAACGTGTTGCTGTAAGTTGATTTATGTGCTTCCGTTCGAGAGCCAATATGGCGAAAATTGAGGTTTGAGTTTGGACTTGAGAATTCACGAAAGTTTCTTGAACATTCTTCTTGTTGTGCTGAGTAGCACACATGGAAATTCGGGAACATTTTTCCTGATGTACTTTGATAGCGCATGTGAAGTTCTGGATGATTCTCCAGGGTATGCTTTGTGAGTGCATCAAGATTCTGGAACAGTTGTATAATGTGCCTAGGAGAAAAGGTGTATTAGACCGTCATCTAAAGAGGTGTATTAGACCGTCATCTAAAGAGGTTATTAGACCGTCATCTAAAAAGGTGTATTAGACCGTCGTCTAAAAAGGTTATTAGACCGTCATCTAAAAAGGTGTATTAGACCGTCGTCTACATAACAAAGAAAGGGACTTGTTGCAAACCGTGTGACTTTTGAACACTTGCTAGTGACAGTGGTCATCATTGGAAAGGTTATGTATTCTGATTCTAACTATCTCTCTAAAAGTTCACTCTCATTTCCATGATGAATTATATCAATGAACTTAATGTTATGTGTGTGTGTGTGTGTGTGTGTGTGTGTGTGTGTGTGTGTGTGTGTGTGTGTGTGTGAGTGTGTGTGTGTGAGTGTGTGTGTGTGTGTGTGTGTGTGAGTGTGTGTGTGTGTGAGTGTGAGTGTGTGTGACTGCTAATGTCTATGCTAGGATAAACTAAAAGAATGTCTAAGTTTTAATCAAACATTCTTGTGAAGTGATGCAAATGTCAACACTCTTTTGATTATATTCATATGTTGCATATTTGATTGTTAAATTCATTAACCCTCTCGCACCTAATTATATTAATACTTATGCTGGAGTAATACTGGGTGAAATGGAGCTCGCTAAAAATAAATTAAAGACAGATTTTTATTACTCCTTTGGTAAGAAGTCTCCGCCTACAGAAACTTTATGCGACAGTAAAACGTCTATCTTGTTATTGTGTAAAGAGCAGAGTTTTATCACAACTTTATAATCAGCTAATTGACAGATAGGTTGGTCTTGTGGGAGAATTATTAGTAACTATAAATTAAGATTCTCGATCACTTGTAACTAATTTTGTGTTATTAAATTAATAAATAATAAGTATAACAAGTGAAGGGTGCCCAGAGAGCTGTCACAAATTCACTTTTAATATTTCAAGTTAAGATCTTTCCACTTTAACTACTCCTATTTGTTTCTTTGCCCTTCTCACTAAGTGAATAGTTTTCTTTCAAGCTAGTGTGTTTTCTTTTAGAAAAAGAATTGTTTTTGTACACCAGGACTGCGGTGGAAATACACCCCTTCATTGTGCTTCAGATCTGGGACGTAATTTGGAGGCGGATGTCCTCATTAATTGTCCTCTTACAGACCTTAGATCAAGAAACCTACCCGGATATACACCTCTCCATTTGGCTGTCGTTAAACGGAATACCGAGTATGTAGTTCTAAATCAAATATCATTATACAGTATACTGAGTGTGTATCTACATATCTGAATTTAAACAGAATATTGAGTATGAACCTCTAAATCTGAATTTAATTAAACAGAAAATGTATGTGTATCTTTATATTTGAATGTCAATAATAAAAAATGTGAGTGTGTGCGTCTAGATCTGGATATTTAAGTATAAATTTATGTAATATCTCTACACATCTCTAGATGAACATTAATATTAGTATGTATTGCTACAAATTGATACCTTGGAGCAGAAAAAATGTTCTAGATATTTTATATGTATACATTTTATATTCTTAAATATCAGTTCTGTCTAACAGAATCGCAGAGAGATAATGGCAAAGAAAGAGCAGACTTAAATACATGTTTTGACTTACAAAACTATAAATATAGTCACAAAGAAAACGTACACCTAAATACACATTTTGAATACCAGAACCGTAGAGATAGTGACAAAGAAAACCCAGTCTTAAATATATATTTTGATTAACAGAACCGTAGAGATAATGACAAGCAAAGCCCAGTCTTAAATAAATGTTCTGACTAACAGAATCTTAGAGATGCTGGTAAAAAAAGACCACAGCCTTGTTGAAGATTCGATGGAAATGGGCGTTACGGTACTTCATTTTGCTGCCTCGCAGAACGACCTCTCTAACATAGTGAAGGTTCTTATTGAAAAGGTGAGTTGAAAAAAAATGTGTACACCGATGTCATCAGACTGAGATATTACTGACAAGAATATGGGTTTGTTGCAAGGCTTTATCTTTGGTCCCGAATCGTAAAGGCCTTAAACCTTTAGCCAACACAGTCATATCATAATGACATTATAGCCAGCACAATCGTGAAATCCATAATATCATTATATTTATCGTGTATTTATTGCGTTCATAACTTAGCCTCATGGTCATTTCTTGTCCAATGTGTAATCAGTATAGTCATTTCATTTCTAAAGTTTATCCAACATAGTCATAGCCTGTTTATATTGCAGGTGACAGCCAAATCATATTTACAATACATCAGCTAAATTACATTCTTTCCCTATTTACCATATATTCCACAAGAAATTATTGTATGTATTTACTAACAAAGTCTTATATTTTTTCCTTAGCTCCAATTGTAGCCACTATTTTTACCATTCATACAAACATTAAAGATTGTTTTAATTCATCACAAGAACTTTGCAAAATGCATTCTACAAACTTAACATTGTGTTTATTTCTTAGAAGTCTTTTGGGTGTAAAATGCATTCTACAAACTTAACATTGTATTTATTTCTTAGAAATCTTTTGGGTGTAATATATTCATGTAGTATGAATAATTTCATAATGCTAATTTTATCTGCGTTGTTCTTGATACTTAAAAAAAATGTATCTTGTGACATTGGTAAATTTAGTGATTGTTATTATATTACTAGACATATTCATAATTTTCAGTTCATTTCACTCTGTATAATTAACAGTATTACAGCCGTGATAAGTGTCATGTTTGTAGTGATTGTTATTATATTACTAGACATATTCATAATTTTCAGTTCATTTCACTCTGTATAATTAACAGTATTACAGCCGTGATAAGTGTCATGTTTGTAGTGATTGTTATTATATTACTAGACATATTCATAATTTTCAGTTCATTTCACTATGTATAATTAACAGTATTACAGCCGTGATAAGTGTCATGTTTGTAGTGATTGTTATTATATTACTAGACATATTCATAATTTTCAGTTCCTTTCACTATGTATAATTAACAGTATTACAGCCGTGATAAGTGTCAAATGTTTATAGTTAGTTATCTAATGAAAGTTGTTTGCAAATTTCACTTGTCCGTGAAACTGACTGACCCTTGTCAAACAAATTCAAAAATATTTTATTTTAAAATTTAAAATGAAACAAACCAAAGACATTTCTTATTTTGTCTATAGTAGTTTTTTTCTTTATTTTAGAGGTCGTGTGTAAACGGAATATATTTACATCTTTCTTTGTGACTGTGATGTTTATTCTTTTGTAACTGTCGGTGTATAGAAACTTAGTCCGTTTATGTTATTTTAACTCTCATTTCAAACATAGTTCCGCTTATTTTAATTTCGCTTTTTTTTTGCCAGAAAACGTACACAAAATCTTATGTTTGACAGAAAACGTAAAATGTTTGACAGGAAACGTACACAGAATCTGATTTTTGGCAGAAAACGTACACAGAATCCGATGTTTGACAGAAAACGTACACAGAATCTGATGTTTGACAGAAAACGTACACAATCTGCCAGAAAACGTACAGAATCTGATGTTTGCCAGAAAACGTACACAATCTGATGTTTGACAGAAAACGTACACAGAATCTGATGTTTGACAGAAAACGTACACAATCTGCCAGAAAACGTACACAATCTGATGTTTGCCAGAAGTATTTTTCGCGGACACTACATAAATGAATGACTCCACGTCGTGTTCATACCGCCTACTAAGACCTTCGCGCCAATGTTTATTTTTCTTGTTTTACTTTTATTATATTAATCATTTATCTCCTCAAATACTGGAATAGCTTAATTAACAGAGTAATTAGCGATCTTAACTGAATAATCAATACCAAATTTTGACGGTTCAATAGGAATCACTAATGAATATAATGCAAGTGTTTTTTCTAGATCTCGAGAACAAACGAAACAGTTTTATTTATAAATTTAATATCAATATATCAATTTAGTTATTGTTATAAAATTATGTTTTATACTTATTTATTTCTTACATAATAAGGGGGAAGCAAATGTGAACACTTTAACACAGTTAAGACAAACACCACTCCATGCTGCCGCCAGCTCCTTGCACGGTGACGCTATAAAGCTGCTCGTCAAACATGGCAAGTACTGACACTTTCCAAAGACACTTTAATGCTTCTTCATTCAAGTACTGACACTTTTCAAAGACACTTAATGCTTCTTCATTCAAGTACTGACACTTTTCAAAGACACTTAATGCTTCTTCATTCAAGTACTGACACTTTCCAAAGACACTTAATGCTTCTTCATTCAAGTACTGACACTTTCCAAAGACACTTTAAAGCTTTTTCATTCAAGTACTGACACTTTCCAAAGACCCTTTAATGCTTCTTCATTCACGTATTGACACTTTCCAAAGACACTTTTGTGATATAACGCCACCCTAGTTATTTCTTCTTCTTCTTCTTCTTCTTCTTCTTCTTATTATTATTATTATTATTATTATTATGCCTCTTTCCACGACTTCTGTTTGACTGTCCGTTGTGATCTAAGGTCTCGGAATCTTACCAAGATTCTGGGAGATCCAAGGTTTTACGGAGGATGTGGGCACTTCCGAGGAGCGCTGCTTTGAGTAGTGGAGCGAGTCTGTGCAGGTAGCCTTCCAATTCAGATGTTATGTTCCCCAAGGCTCCTATCACTATAGTTATCACTTCTCCTATTTATTATTATTAAGCTGCTTCTTCCCTGTAAAATATAATGAGGGAACAAACACTAAGTTTTCCAGTTTATTCATCTCTAATTCCATTCTTTCTTACATTCAAGTCTCAGCTTACAGTTTACTGCAACAGTATTTATTAGCCTAATGCACACATACAGCATAATAAATACAACAAAATAGTTTATAAACGTGTTCATTAGATACTATGTCAGGTGTTTTAAGACAGAAGCACAATTGTAGAAGTAATAGTCTACTCACATTATAGGCCTACATCTTTATATGAAACCGAAGTATAATATATCAATAGCAAAATGCACAAAATATTTCTTACTCCATTCTCTCGCAATCAATCAGTTAAGTCACCATTAAGTTCTCACCATTTTGTTATAAAAATATTAGTCCCCATATACATACTACAAAACTATTATGTTATAAAACGGTCTGTCTCCAAATACATACTACAAAACAATTTTGTTATAAAACGGTATGTCCCCAAATACATACTACAAAACAATTATGTTATAAAACGGTCTGTCCCCAAATACATACTACAAAACAATTTTGTTATAAAACGGTATGTCCCCAAATACATACTACAACACTATTATGTTTATTATGTTTTAAAATGGTCAGACTCCAAATACATACTACAAAGCTATTATTTGTGCTGTTAAAAAAATAGTTCCAAAATTGTATATTACAATTGTATTTTGGTCTTTCTTAACAAAATCATTTCAAAATAGCATATTACAAACTTACTATGCCTTTAAAAAGTCAGTCCCAAATAACATATTACAAAGCTAATGTGTTATGAAAAGAGATTAGTTCCAAAATTGCACATTACAAAGCTATTATGGTTAAAAATAGATCAATCCTAAAATGTTCTATCTTCTGCCACATAGCTGATCGTGTATCTCTAGCACAGTGAATATAATTATGAACAAATTCTTTTCTCTTGGATTAAATTTGTATTGCCATTAATACTGAACTATTTTTCTGTCTTCAATACTATTTTTCTGTCTTCAGTACTAAGAACTATTTTTCTGTCTTCAATACTAAGCACTAAAGCACTTTACAATGTACAGGTGGTGACGTGAATGCTCAGGACAGTTCTGGAAACACACCCCTACACGACCTGCTTACTGCCGAACTGTTAATGCAGCCAGAACTACAGCTGGTGAGCGCAATGTTTATGATACAAGTAGAGCTTTTTCAAACCGTGAATATCTATGATGTAAATAGAATTGTTTATAAAAGTTTGAATATTTATGATGTATCTAAATTGTTTGCAAAGTGTGAAGGGGCAAGTAAGTAGACTGCTTATAGAAATTACTTACGTACGAGTGGTAGTGATTGGGGGTGGGCAGAAAAGCTCGAATACTTTCACCTATAGACTATAAAGAGGAACGCTGGATGGGTGTTGCCGTGTTTGTGTTTGGGATTGGTTTCCGTGTGAACAAGAGACAAACCGAGCCGATCACGTGTTCAATCAGGATAAATAAAAGGCAAATTATTAAAACTTGACTACTAGACCGGTCAAGATTTAATAATATCATCAGAGATTGTCAGGGCCTTCATGTAAGAGAGGAACTAACAGGAGGATGTGAAACTGCAAGATCTAGAGATCTCCTCCCACGAACTGACAGTTAGATTCTGGCCCTAACAGTCTAAAAGAGGAATAAAATTTCTGTAGCCACACCTCCTATAGTCACAGTTGCAAAGCATTAGCAACTACATTCGTTACCCCTGTCTCCATCCATATTGCATTCCAATATAGCACTCCTGTGGTTTATTATAATTGATAACTGATGGTTTAAATCACCCCATTCTCTCTCTTTCTCCATTTCTCTTTCCATAATCCATATATCCAGCACTTCCAATTTGTCTATCTATCTATACAAAGTTTGTAGGAAAAAGGTAAGTTTTTCATAGTCCATAGTCCATATGCACTTTAATTTTCAAAACTAAATATTTTAGTTGTAATATAAGATGTTTTACAGGTTCCAGTCGTCATGGCAGCAGTTGTCCAGAGAGCTGAAGAAGAGCGTGTGCAGTTGGCATGCTACTTGCTTCAAAATGGCGCCGACCCAGGGGTGAGAAACAACGACGGTAGAACACCTTTAGATGTGTGTCAAAGCCAGTCCATTGCAGACGCTCTGAGGAGATTCCTTCAAGCTAAGTAGGCAGATTCTTAATGAGGGATAGAGGATTTTATATATTTTATCTGTATTAAGACTCATAATATCAATGAGACTAATACTGCTTTGAATAATGGTCTACGTGATTTATGTCAATTAGAGTACATTGTATAGCAATAGTACAGTGTGTACCTATAACATAATGTATATCTTGTATAGTTATAGTAATATGTGTACCTATAGAACAGTTTATGTCTTGTATAACCATAGAACAGTGTACTTCTTGTATAAATATAGTACAATGTGTGGCTATAGAAAAGTATATATCTTGTATAACAATAGTCTAGTCACTCTAGTGTATAACCATAAAACAGTGTACATCTTATAAATGGGCATTTTATCTTTATTTTATTAATTCATCTTGACCTTATCTATATTCCTGACAATTGAGTTTGAAGATGTACTTTATACTGTATGTGGCTTAAAAGTTATATTTATTTAATAATTTTAAAGATCTAAAATAGTTCTTTGATAAATATCCATAATATAAATTATATTAATATTAATTATTACTTTGTTTGTTACTAGTCCAGAATTTTCCATACAGAAAAGAGAACATATGCAATCAGATACATCAGAACAGCTACTTGGACCTAAACAATCAGCTGGACCAAAACAACCATCTGGGCCGAAACAGCCTTTAGGACCAAAACAACCAGTCACATCAGCACAGTCAATTGGACCAAAACAGTTAGTTGGATCAAAACAGCTAGCCGGACCAAAACAGTCAATCGGACAGAGCAAGATGTGTAAGAAGTGTTCTGTCCGTCCAGCGGACGTTGTGATGGCTCCATGTGGACACACTGCTTGCTTGTCTTGCTGTACAAAGCTCAATATCTGTCCGGAATGCTGGCAGGGCATCAAGCACAGAACTGACAAAGGTTCGTCATCAAATTTAGTTGCGATTATTAGCTGGTTTCAAGGGTACGTTTGAGTGACAGTAGTTACGGTTCGGCAGGGTAGGTAGTATTTAAAAAAAATATAATATGTAGTGCTGATGGATTTTGTATTATATAGATAGATGGATGGATGGATGGATAGATAGATAGATAGATAGATAGATAGATAGATAGATAGATAGATAGATAGATAGATAGATAGATAGATAGATAGATAGATAGATAGATAGATAGATAGATAGATAGATAGATAGATAGATAGATAGATAGATAGATAGATAGATAGATAGATAGATAGAATTTATTAAAACTAGACTGTGACTGACATTTCAAAATTTCAAGTAAAAAAATTGCTATAATTTCACATATGTCCTTAATAGAATAAAAAGAAATACGAAGGAAGCGAACAAAGATTTAGGTACAGCTCTTACTCCTGAGATTATGTAACACTTGAGACAAAGACTAATGAAATGCTTCAAGTAATTGAGATATTTGGAGTACAAATAACGAATGTATTTAACGTTACGCTTATATTCTTGAGATTTTAACGCAAGAATATCAAAAGTAAACACGCAAACGTTCATGCTAAACTTAACAGAATAAATAAAAATATATTCATATAGTTTTGCAGTCAGAATTTTTTTGTTACATTTCAACATATTCTTCTGCAGTAAAATAGTGATTGGCACGAAATTTTGTTATTAAACAGATAATGCTCTTGTGTAGTGTCTGAAAAACATTTTTATCGAATAAAACAGTTAACGCTCTAGTGTAGTGCCAATAAAACATATTAACGAATAAAACAGTTAACGCTCTAGTTTAGTGCCATTAAAACATATTAACGAACAAAACAATTAATGCTCTAGTATAGTGTCTGTAAAACATATTAATGAATAAAACAATTAATGCTCTAGTATAGTGTCTGTAAAACATATTGACGAACAAAATAATTAATGCTCTAGTATAGTGTCTGTAAAACATATTGACGAACAAAACAGTAAATTTCATAGGAAGAGTAGGGAGCACGTTTACACTTTAAAGCACGTCTGCGAGCAAACAAAATCAAATGAAAATAAACTTTGAAATAAATTTAATGGCTACTTTTATTTTTTTGTATAGTAAATCGTCGTATTAACATGTCATTAACATTTGCTTTAACAACTTTATATATATACAAAAATTAGTATATGCAAACCCAAATTATTTTAATTTTTAAAATTTCCTAAAGTAACAGTGAAAAATAGTGCAACGTATTAAATACTTTGTTTGTGTGTTTGTGTGTGTGTTACAGACGGGAAACTACTTCCACCATAATAGTGACGGCCGCAAGCAGTATAAACTTTATGATGCTGATGCAAGATTGCGAAATAAAACCGTACGACTAAATTTCTTCAAACATGAAGAAAGGCTTGTTATACAGGATTTTTTCACGCATTGTACAGATCTTTGAACTGAAATATTCACACATACGATTGAATTTTTCGCCGAGTACATAGACCTTATAAAAGATGCATTGTTCACATGCCGAGAACTTATTTATTTATTTATTTATTTATGAATTGTTCACTGAACAAAAGTAATTTAAAGATGTTTTGTTTACACAGCGAGAACTTTTTAAAAATTTATAAGTGAATTGATTACAGATCAAAATATGAGAAATTATTTTAGACTAAACTGTTCACAGAGCAAATTACTATATAGTTGATTTCTTGTTTTTTATATAGCGAACACTTCTTACGACTGCGTTGTTCATGTTCTAAAGTATTATTGAATTGCTATGTTCATAGATATAGCTTCGAAATAACCTCAAGTAAACATGCGCACATGGACATGCATACAATCAATAAACACACTAATACACCCTTACACCCTTTTTTTAAAAATACACTTTCAAATGGATTTTACATCCCTATATATATACACATACAGATTCGTGAACAGGTGCTATACACATACACACGTAAATACACACGATACGTATGGAGCTTCATTTTATACAATATTATACAACGCACGCATGCAAAACGTGTATGCGATATGTGGCAGTTATTTTCAATGTGAGAAATCTTTAATACTAAGGATTATATTATCTTTTATCTATAATATAAAATGTTTAATACTAAAGATAATATTATCTTTTATCTATAATATAAAGTGTTTAATACTAAAGATTATATTATCTTTTATCTATAATATAAAATGTTTAATACTAAAGATTATATTATCTTTTATCTATAATATAAAATGTTTAATACTAAAGATTATATTATCTTTTATCTATAATATAAAAGGTTTAATACTAAAGATTATATTATCTTTTATCTATAATATAAAATGTTTAATACTAAAGATTATATTATCTTTTATCTATAATATAAAACACCTCTCAAATGTGGACTGGGTTGCGATAGGGTGGCTCCTCTGTGACCCTCCCTACCCAATGCTAATCATCGTATTTAAATTCTATTCTTAAAATTAACGTCAACTTGACATATTCCCATGCTCCCTTGGTGAACCACCCACATTTGAAAGGTTTTCTTTTATGTCCGACTTTTATGTCCGATTTCTTGATCATTACACAAAGCCTGTACCGCTATAGGCAAACCTTTCTCCAAATTACAAGATTGAATTAGTGGATGAACACTAAAAGAAATAGAAATGTACCACACACACACACACACACACACTACACAATTACAAGATTAAGTTAGTGGATGAACAATAAAAGAAATAGAAATGTACCACACACTACACAATATACAAGATTGAATTCAAAATACAAACTAATGTACACAAATATACATAAAACATGGATGCGAACATTCACTGAAACATATATGAGATCACTAACCAATAAAACAACATTGTGAGAAAACTCGCTAAAACTAAAATGTCTCAGAAGATTCATTGATAAAACAATATTATGAAAACACTCACTAAAGCAACATGTATGGGATTATTCACCAAACAAATATGAAAACACTCACTAAAACAACATGCATGGGAGTATTCAATAAGAGAACAGACATTAAAACAACATCCATGGGAGTATTCACCAAAAAAACATGAGAACAGTCACTAAAACAACATCCATGCCAAAAACTTTGTTTTATATACACTTGACACAAATGACCTACATATTTTTATTTCATGCATAATTCAACTTGTATTATTTATTATGTATATTAATTAAATTATCAGACAAATCTGAGACCTTTTAAGGTTCGACTATATTTGTTTGATTTAGTTTCTCTGCATACGTGTATGAATTTTTATCGAATTTATTTAATTTATATTTCTGTTGTATTGAAACATAACTGATTTATTTTTCTCTACGGACTATCATTTTAAATGTGCCTAAAAGAGGGAAATATTTGATGTCTAGGTGTCTGCGTTTGGTAGAGAGTAGGCGGGATGGAGCTTGTGATCAATCGATAGAAAAAGACACAACTAACTGAAATAGGAACTGAACACAGAATTTTAATCTAAAGGCCCCACCCATCTTTACTTTGACTGACTTTCTGAAGTAATGAAATTAAAGGATAAAATTAAAACTAATTAATATTCATTACTTTATCACATCTACACCCACATTATGTCAACGTAAATGCCATTATCTTTAACCGGGGTCACGATAAGTTGGATAAACACATCCTGGAGTCTTGGTCACAAACGAGACGTGAAAATAATCCGTTTAATCTATCTTCTCATGACTGGACTTGAAAACGTATGTAGAGCGGTTCCGTTAGGCTAACTCTATTGGTCTCAGTCCGCTCACGCTCAACCAAAACAACCTGTTTTAACATCCCTCTTGTCTAACCTAGACTTTCATTTTACAAATAAACTTTATCATAGCATTCTGAATTACAAACATTTCAAATAACATATCATAAAATTATAAAAAAACAAAATTGAACATATCATTTATAAACTGTGTGGGAATTACCATCATACAAAAAGGGAAGGTCATATTTGATTGCATTAAAAATGTTTTCCTGTTCTGTGTTCTTCAATTTTGTAAAGAGGACAAATGTGGGGGAATTACCATCATACAAAAATGGAAGATCATATATGATTGGATTAAAAATGTTTTCCTGTTCTGTGTTCTTCAGTTTTGTAATGAGGACAAATGTGGAAAAACAGTGCGTGGACATTGACGTAATGTAGGCACTTCGCAGGAGGTGACACGACAAATCTGTGGCAAAGATGCCATTTTATTTCTTTTAATCCATTGAATGTTTCAATTTGTAGTTATCTATGACACTTTTGGTTTGCTTTAGAGTGGTACTTTGCACTATTTAATTTGTAGTTCATTTACGACACTTTTGACTAATGATTCAAGATACAGACCTACAATTTAAAACACTACTGAAAGTGAATAGGTAAATGTTCATTATATAAGAACGTGCTTTCGTTTTATTAATGGAAATTATTTTCTTTGGTAACATAATGTACTTATAATTAATCAGTGTGTGTATGCGTGTGTAGCTAGCAAGATGGATGGATGGATGTAATGACAAATATTTCCACCCCTTCCTTTATTTGTCACTAGTTTTTTTTTCTATCTTCACTATCCATATCTATACTTTTATTTATGATATAAATTGTGGAGTGCTTATTTATATAACTGATACTTATGCAGTATGATTTTAAGGAAGACGTCATGTACTGCTCATCAAGTAAACAAACAATGTGTGAAAATAACAACAGTCCTCCACATGGATTATTAGACATTGCCTGGTGTAGTATCATAATTAAATGGATTACTAGACATTGCCTGGTGTAGTATCATAATTAAATGGATTACTAGACATTGCCTGGTGTAGTATCATAATTAAATGGATTACTAGACATTGCCTGGTGTAGTATCATAATTAAATGGATTACTAGACATTGCCTGGTGTAGTATCATAATTAAATGGCAAATGGATTACTAGACATTGCCTGGTGTAGTATCATAATTAAATGGCAAATGGATTACTAGACATTGCCATAATTAAATGACACTGGTGAAATTCCTGGTGGATTTCTATAGTGTAAGTTCCACTGAATGCTTGAGTCCACTTTAAACCTCCTTATGAAAAAAGGGCTTATCACATGATGCAATCAATCCTGAGAAGCTAGCCAGTTATGGGCTAGCCAGTGACCATATACTGGCCTACTTTAGCTAACCAATAGCCATCCACTGGCCAGCTGGGACTAACTAATTGGTGCTAAGAGAATACAGTGGGGAAATACATGTTGTGGGAAATTATCTTTTTTGCAATAGCGTGCCGAGAAACTCCACCCAAAACAAGATGTGTTCTCTTGCACAGGTCTCTGCCTAGGAGTTGCATGAAAAAAGCCTCACCCATTGGCAGACTCCCTTTATATCTCCCTTGGTCACTTTGGTACCATTACATCAACCCTTGGCACCATTTACACTAATATAAAACTGGATACAACAGTGGTTCTGTTTTGCAAGTTCTAGAAGCAAGCCAATGCCATTCTTTTGCAAAGCCAGCCAGTGAAGGTGTGGTGTCATCTACTACATTAAAAAAAACAGAGACAAACTTCATTCAGGTCAAGTTGACCCCTTTCATAAAACTATTTGATTTCCTCTATCTTGTGATGTACATTGTTCATGTTGTCTGAACATCTGTTGATTGAACTAACTTTGTTAAGAGATACTGTTGTTGATTCCAAGAGCACTGAGGTAGTGGGTGAAGCTGCTAAAGATGGCTGTGATGCTGGTGCAATACCAGGCTCTAGAGTTGAGCCTGTGGTTAATGATCAGGTCAAGTGTCAGTGACTTGGGAGGAAGCTACTGTCAGGACAGGGGCTGCTATTCATCCCAGAACTGTGCACTTATCAGGTGGCTCGATCAAAACGTGCCAGAGGGCACCACTCAAGGAGTCATGTGTCTCACGGGAATCAGGTAATGAGGGCATTGTGGCTAGTGTGTATGATGGTGAGGGGGAGGATTTTATGGTTGAACAGACAGCAGTGGCTTGCACACAGAGGCATTGTGTATAGCATATGACATGCCTGTAGAGTGGCTGGCTATACAGAATATGAAGAGTGTAAGCCAGATATGACGATTGATGTATCAAGATCCTGCCAGTATTGTGATGGTGATCTGAATGGGGATGGGTCGACCAATGGGTTCATTTTTAATTAGGGTTGCTAAACCTCTTATAATCCTATTTTTAATTTTAATGGATCTTCCTTGGATGGATCTGCAGTGTGTGTGGGGGTATTTGATATTGATTTGGTGTGTGATTTCTTGAAGGCAGATTATATCAGGATTGTGGTCTGCAATTAGGGAATAGAGTTGTGTTTCCTTTAATTTTATTTCATTTGAGTTCCATGATATTATTTTGAGTAAGTTGTGTTTTTGTATGGTAGCCATATTAAGAGTATGATTGGAATGTGTAACACGGGTGCAGGAGGTGGAGGAATGTGAAGTGAGCACTGGGGGTGGGCGGGTCTAGGGGGGAATGAGTCTTCTGTGAGGTGGGGTTGGTAGGAGGGGTGTTCTCCAATAAGTGTGGTGGAAAGTGTGTGTGTGGAGGGGAGTTTCTAGGATTGTATTTTTTCATAGTTGTGTTGTAGAGAGTATTTTGGCTGGTATGTGAATTAGAGTTTGGGAAAAGGGGGTGGCTAGTGGATTGAGGTTTGGGGTTTGGTAGCAGAGGGGGCTGAGTGTAAGATGTCTGAATGGAGTGGATGGGTGGTGTTTGGGGGTGAGGGGAGTTTGTGCAGATGTGGTGAGTAGTGGGGGAGGGGGTGTGGGTTGAGAGTTGATGATAGTGGCAGGGGTTTGTGGTTGTTTTCGATTGGTGGGGGCGAAGGTGTTTGTGGATGGGAGTGATTAGAATGGGTCATTCAGTTTCGATGGTACTCCGGACAATGTCTAATAATCCATTACAGAAAGATTCTATTCTTTTCTATATTGTGCACGTGTACTTAATGTGCAGTGTACCATGCTTATTTTAAACACTAAACATAGAAATGTCGGAAAAACGAGCATATGCTCCACAACGTATTACATCAATGTATTCCATAAATAAAAATACATATATTAGTAGAAAATATGAAACACAAGTGATAGATAGATAGATAGATAGATAGATAGATAGATAGATAGATAGATAGATAGATAGGTAGATAGGTAGATAGATGGATGGATGGATGGATGGATGGATGGATGGATAGATAGATAGATAGATAGATAGATAGATAGATAGATAGATAGATAGATAGATAGATAGATAGATAGATGGATGGATGGATGGATGGAGAGAGAGAGAGAGAGAGATGGATGGATGGATGGATGGATGGATGGAGAGAGAGATAGATAGATAGATAGATAGATAGATAGATAGATAGATAGATAGATAGATAGATAGATAGATAGATAGACAGATAGACAAGTTATTTTATATTATTACAAGAGGGACTTTTTTATCAGTGCTTTTTACGCACGACCTTTGAACTCACCCTTCTGATCAGACAATTCCACGACCTTTAAACTCACCCTTCTGATCAGAAAATTCCACCTTCTCAGGTAGGAATAAATTGCTCACATGGAAACATTTTATAATCTTAGATGACGAGAAGTGTTAGTAAAACCTCCATTAGTTTTAGTTATTCTGTTAGTCTATTATTCTGGGGATTCCCGATTTATCAGAGGCTTATGTAAGATACCAATTTCACCTGGCAATTCTGCATTACACAAGTGATATTTTTAGAGTAAAATTCAAGTCCTTAAGTTCGCGAAGCAATAAATGAATGTTTTAATAATAATAGCTAGATTTAAAATTTCTTATTTAAAACCTTATGCCTTTGAGACCTAGTCTTTTTTTTTTTTATTTGTCTCAATATCAGTGATCTGGACTAATCTGTCTCTTTATACTTCTTATACATCTAGTGTTTTCTGATCTGGATTCTGTTTACATGAAATCTGAGTTGGATGAGCCAAAATCCACAGATAAATATCAAGTTCAATCGAGTTAAGAGCGCACAAATTTATTTTATAATGTGCATATCCGCCTGACGGTGTTCAACAACGCTTGTGTTTCTTTCCTGCCTGAAGTAAAAGACATAAGCAGTATCTGCAGAAATTTCAAAACGATTGTGTCTGTTGAATGGACAATTTAACTCAGGTATGTTGTAATAATTCACAGAATCAAATGACAATCAGTTTTCATATGTGCCAGAAATATTTATACAGACACATCCTCTGTCTCTTTTGTTTGTTCTGGGCAATCGTCCTTTTATATTGAGTGGGCGATCGTCCTTTTATATTGAGTGGGCAATCGTCCTTTCATATTGAGTGGGCGATCGTCCTTTTATATTGAGTGGGCAATCGTCCTTTTATATTGAGTGGGCGATCGTCCTTTTATATTGAGTGGGCAATCGTCCTTTTATATTGAGTGGGCGATCGTCCTTTTATATTGAGTGGGCGATCGTCCTTTTATATTGAGTGGGCCATCGTCCGGTTTATATTCGCAGATATTTTTGTATTGTTTAAATTAACTATGTTAGTTTACAAAAATGTCCTTTCGTTTTCATTTTTGTAGTTTTTTTTATGTGGGACAATGCATGCTTTATTCGTGATATTCTTTGTGCTGAAAGTTTAATGCATTTGTTAAAGTCATGAGCTTAAAATTATGAATGAAAGGTTAAATGCATTTGTTAAAGTCATGAGATTAAAATTATGAATGAAAGGTTAAATGCATTTGTTAAAGTCATGAGATTAAAATTATGAATGAAAGGTTAAATGCATTTGTTAAAGTCGTGAGATTCAAATTATGAATTATAAATAATACTACGTGAAAAGCAGAAGCGTTTTCATTTCTATATAATTTTTAATTGTTTAGTTTTTTTTTTAAAATCAGCATTAATAGCTGTCACGAAGAAAACAATAATGTAAGCTTTATAATGCTTATTGGGTCATACTATTATGTGCACCTGTGGGTAGATAGTAGTTATAGATTATGAGTAACATGTAGCTATAGAGTATGAGTAGTCTGTAGTTATAAACTATGGATAGACTATAGTTCCAAGTTTACAAGTGGAGAGACTCGTGGTAATAAAGGCACTACACGAAAAGGTGTATCTAAAAATAGAACTGCACTCGGGGGCCCCTCTGTGACTCACACTTATTATAACCAATGCTAAGGTTAAGTGTGTTTTTTTTTCCTCATGTTTTTCTCTACCTTGCTTCCTGTACCTGGGTAAAGCAAGCCTAACAAATGCACAGCGTATAGTTCTAATCAGTCTAATTTGTAACAAATTCGTGGCAGTATCGCTTTTGTGTGTGTGTCAGTCAACGGAGCAGTTTTAAAGTTCACAGTATATTTCACACGTTCTATACGTTTAAACGCTCGGTTTACATATATTAAACTGGCTTCCATTATTTCACACAAATAGTACATAGAGAACGCCCAGTTTAAATATAAAGCTGACTTCCATTGGCAGCTGAAACATACATGCTGAGAATTATCTGTCAAGAATTCCCGTTCAAGGAGCCTATTAACGATTTATATCGGTTCGTTACGACAATGTGACCACATTATGACTAGATGCGTTTGTTATTTTTTAATGATTGTTTGTTGCGTCTGTGAGTGTGTTTATAATGTATCTGAATGTGGACTTTTATTTAACTCTGTAAGTGTTTGCTTATAATGTATCTGAATGTGGACTTTTTTAAACTCTGTGTGTGCTTATAATGTATCTGAATGTGGGTTTTCTCCGTCAGTGAGTGCGCCCTTTTGTATTTCTGACTGATTGTTATGTATGTTTATGTCTAGGACCGTAAGTTTGTTGGTGTTTGTGAGTGTGTGCATGTTATCTGTGAATGTTTATTTATCTCTGTAAGAATGATTATGCCTAAGAGCGTATGTTTATTTCTTTTCTGTGATAATATATTTCTTATGTTTGTATATTATTATTGTTTATTGATTTATTTTGCATTTATTGATGTCTGTGAGTTTAACTGTTATCGTCTTTGTGTCGGCTTATGTCTGTGAATGCTTCTTTATTGTTTGTTGACATCTCTGTGTCGGTTTATGTCTGTGAATGCTTATTTATTGCTGACATCTGTGTGTCAGTTTATGTATGAGTGTATGCCTATGAATACGTGTTTGTTTATTTGTACAATTGCTATGTCAGTGATTATGTTTGTCAAGTCTATGACTGTATTTTATGTATGAACGTTATGTATTTGTGGTTGTATTTGTTATGTCTGTAGTTGTGTACTTGTTATATATGTGACTGTATGCTTGTTATATATGCGATAATGTGTTCGGAAGTTTTGAATATTAAGTCTGTGGATATGTGTTTGCTATATAATGTCAGTGGGTTGTGTCTGTTTATGCATGTGTGTGAGTGTTTTTTATGTATGTGAGTATGTTTGCTGTGTCTGGGAATATGTCCATAACTGTGAGTTTATGTCTGTTTGTTTATATGACTGAGTGTTCATTTATGAATATGTATGTGCATATTTTATTTTTTTGTGACCTCTATGTCTCTTAGGTTGAATGATATCAGTCAGCCGAATTAGTGGGGAGCGTTTCCGACCTAGGTCGATTTCGCGCTAGGGAGGGGGGTGGGTGAAGTTTTATATCCGTAAGTGTGCACTTACTTGTCTGTGAGTATGTATTTTAAAAGTTGGATATATACGTGAGTGTGCACTTAGTTGTCCGTGAGTATGTATTTTAAAAGTTGGATATCTACATTAAAAGCAAAGCGCACGTCAGGCATTCCACAAATAAATATTGATCACGTGACACTGGCTGCAGAAGTAGAGCTCGAATAATTTCTCAGAAAATGGGAACGCACATTTGTGTGTTTGCTTACGAAAAATCTACTCAGGTGTACTGTGATATACTTGTGTGTTTGCTCACGAAAAATCTACTCAGGTGTACTGTGATATACTTGTGTGTTTGCTCACGAAAAATCTACTCAGGTGTACTGTGATATACTTGTGTGTTTGCTCACGAAAAATCTACTCAGGTGTACTGTGATATACTTGTTCGAGATAACATTGCAATCCGTAGGACATTTTGCACTCTACAAATGATAAAAGTATCGAGTAGTTTAGTGTGTAGGCCTGTATTTGAACAAATTGTAATGAAACCACGTCTCGCTGCCTCTTGAATGAACGACTGAATATTTTTTTTAATCCGGGCCATCTCTCCTCCTTCGGTATGGTCTGGATTTATGTAATTGTGAATGTATCTCTGTATAACATTTTATGCAAGCATTTGTGTGTGTGCAATGTTTATAATTATGTATTGACATATCAGTGTATACTATTTTATGCATTTGTGTGTATACGAGGTTTGTAACTGTATATCAGTGTATCACTGTAAAACACTGGATGTAAGCATTTGTGTGTATACGAGGTTTTTAACTGTATATTTTGTATCACTGTAAAACACTGGATGTAAGCATTTGTGTGTATACGAGGTTTTTAACTGTATATTTTGTATCACTGTAAAACACTGGATGCAAGCATTTGTGCATGTAGACAGGTTGTAACTGAGTCTTTTTATGTACATTTTATGCATGCACTTGTGTGATGTTCGCACTTTTAAGTAATGTATAATAGGTTGCATGCTATTGCATTATTATTTAAGACTGTTTCAATTGTGTATTGTTATGTAGGATTGATTGCTTGTAGTTCTGTATTATTTGTGTAGGGTTGTTTGAAATTAAATATTATTATATTGGATTGTTTGTAATAGTGTACTATTATGTAGGATTATTTGTAATTGCATATTTTTTGTAGGATTATTTGTAATTGAGTACTATTATTTAGGATTGCTTGTAAATGTGTATTATTATGTAAGATTCTTTGTAATTGGCATTATTATGCAGAATTAGTTGTAATAGTTCTGTATTAAGTTCGATTGTTTGTAATTGTTCTATATTAAGTACGATTGTTTGTAATTGTGTATTATTATGTGGATTGAATTGTGTATTAATATGTGAATTGAATTGTGTATTAATATGTGGATTATTTGTAATGGTGTAATTATTATGTGGATTGAATTGTGTATTAATATGTGGATTATTTGTAATGGTGTAATTATTATGTGGATTGAATTGTGTATTAATATGTGGATTGAATTGTGTATTAATATGTGGATTATTTGTAATGGTGTAATTATTATGTGGATTGAACTGTGTATTAATATGTGGATTGTTTGTAATTGTGTATTATTATGTGGATTGAACTGTGTATTAATATGTGGATTGTTTGTAATTGAGTATTACTATGTAGGATCGCTTGTAATTGTCTATCATTAAGTGATACTGGTTGTAATTGTGTATTATGTAGAATTGTTTGCAATTGTGTATTATTATGTAGAATGTGTGTATTATTATGTAGGATTGTTTGTAATTGTTTATTATTATGTACGAGCGTTTGTAATAGTGCATTATTGTGTAGGACTCTTTGTTATTGTTTATATTTTGTAGAGTGTTTGGTAATTGTGTACTATTATGTAGGAGTGTTTGTAATTGTGTATCATGGTGTGGGATTGTTTGTAATTTTATATTATTAATTGTATTGACCTTCATACACATATTGATAAGCATATGCTGGAGATATAGTGGGTGGATGGGGGGAACGCTAAATATAGAATGAAAGACGGATTTATCTTCTCCTCTGGTGATAAGTTTTCCACCTATGGAAATATTGTGTGACAGTGAATGTTGTAGAAAAGAGAAAACGTTTACAGCGCCCTCATATCCGCCAAGTGAGAGAGACGAGTGGCGTCTTCTGGAGAATTAGTAATAACATAAATTAAGATTCTCATCACTTGTAATTAGTTCAGGATGATTAATAATAATATAATCAATAAATCGTATGGCGTTCTGTCACAGATAGATAGATAGATAAACAAACAGACAGACACAGATAGATGGATGGAAGGATGGATGGATGGATGGATAGATAGACAGATAGATAGATAGATAGATGGACAGATAGATAGATAGATAGATAGATAGAATGATAGATAGATAGATAGATAGATAGATAGATAGATAGATAGATAGATAGATAGATAGATAGATAGATAGATAGATAGATAGATAGATAGATAGATAGATAGATAGATAGATAGATAGATAGATAGATAGATAGATAGATAGATAGATAGATAGATAGATAGATAGATAGATAGATAGTAAAGTTGATTTATTACCTTTCAGAAATAAAAGATCAAATCTTATATACTGTCAAGTGCATGGCTGGTCTGCGGGTGATACGTGGACCTGGCTGGAGCCAGGGAAATGCTAATGGAGGTGATTGTCATGTCGGAACAGTCACGTCTGTGAATTGTGATGATGGGACAGTGGAGGTGGAATGGGACAGTGGTCAAATCTTCACAACAAAAACTCCATCAAATGAGCTACTTGTGCTTGACAATGCAATTACTGGTGAGATATGCTTGCATTCTGTATTTGCTTTTGAAAGTTTATACTGGAGAGCTATTTGAATATTTTTTTGAAAGTACACATGATGCTCAGATATAGTCCAGAAATGTAGTTCTTTGGCAATGCAGTTACTGGACAAATATATTCCAGTATAGAGTGTTCTAAAATGTAAGTACTTTCATTTAATTCCTTCGTCCCCATTGAACAGTCACTATTATTTTCCATGACTTCACTTGGCTTACCTTGAATACTTTCTCCCCATTAAACAGTCCCTATTATTTTCCAATGATTTCACTTGGCCTTGGATTACCTTGGACATGAAATTCTAAGGAGTTTAATAGAAAAAATTAAAACAATACATGGCAAGTATTAGAACTAAATGTTTCTTTTAAATTATGATTCTATTTTAAATTATCTCTCTTAGATTTGAATTTAGGGGAGTCTTTACGATTCACATTTCAATTATCATTTGTGTAAACTTCATTTTTTGTTGTTACAACTTTCAAGGAAAAAGGAGGTGTGGTAATAAAATATTCATAATGGAAAGATTGGTTTAAAAGATAATAATAGGAAGAAGGAGGAGTGGTAATAAAAAAAACTGATAATAGGAAAAAAACGGTTAAAAAATAACAATAAGAGAAAATGCTTTTGTCACTGCAGGTGTCCACTTCGGAATTGCTTGCATTGCGTGTCAAGAAAATCAAATTGCAGGAATTCTTTGGAAGTGTGCCGAATGTCCGGACATTAACCTCTGTTCCTCCTGCTACTTTGGTGACCAGCATGACTGCAGCCACCACTTCATGCGGCAGGAAACAATCGACAACAGTCTGTGAGTCGTCATGTGCATCGTCACGTGTTGTGTGGAACAAGTCTTATACATTTCAGATAACTCTTACAAGATCACGGTAGATGACTCTTTATTATATGAGGTTGATTTTATCGGCAAGGTCTGTGAATATGCATTTTCATGTTCAAACATTTCAGATAACTCTTACTACATCACGGTAGATGACTCTTTATTATATGAGGTTGATTTTATCGGCAAGGTATGTGAATATGCATTTACATGCTCACGCATTATCGGCACGAATCCGGGCACATATTTCTTACTGACTTAATACTGAATACAGCCTTAACCATAACAGTGGCATCGAAGCAGAAATAATTAATATATATATATATATATTTTCTTCTTTACTTCTTTAGAAAACAGTATAAGATCAACGTAAATTAAACAAAAGCATCATTAAAAAAAGAAGAAATCGTCTTTTTGAAAAAATAACACAGACTACTTAGTTGATTCTTCTCTAGTTTAAAGCAGTAGAAGATGGTTCATAACTATCATAGGGGTGCCGATAACTAATCTGTAAATAATGCGTGCGCTGAGAACATGCCGATAACTAATCTGTAAATAATGCATGCGCTGAGAACATGCCGATAACTAATCTGTAAATAATGCGTGCGCTGAGAACATGCCGATAATTAATCTGGAAAACAATGCATGCGCTAAGAACGTGCCAATAATTAATTTGGAAAACAATGCATGCGCTAAGAACGTGCCAATAATTAATTTGGAAAACAATGCATGCGCTAAGAACGTGCCAATAAACATCTGCTTACATCATGAAGGGCAAGTTTATATTACTGTTAAATAGATCATTTGCCCTGGTAAACGTATAATGCATTCTATCGTTCCTGTTTTAAGTTTAATTCATTTAATTGAATAAAGTCGTTTCTTTTAAGGCATTCATAAGAAATGTGAGTATTTTGCCTGTGCTCAGAGTGACGGTGGAGAGGAGGGGGGAAAGCATAAAGAGGAGAGTGCTGGGCTTGTTTCCATACGCCAAAGTCGTCAGGGGGAGAGACTGGGAATGGGACGACCAAGATGGTGAGTGCTTGTACTGGCGCCCTCTTTCATTCACCGTGAATTAGAAACTTGAAATTCTAAACTATTCATGCAAAGTATTCCTTGGATTAGAAATTTGCATTATGTTTTCCGTAACTCATTTACTTGTTTAATGCAAAGAACACTTAATTCACGCTCAAAAATAAAAGTATCTACACAAAAATACTAGAGGCACGAGAAACACTAATAATAATATATAGGAAATTTAATAAGCAACTTTGCAGTTTAGTCCAACCTAATACCTCTACGATAACCGTCTACCGTTGACTTACAATGAAATCTATTGGCTCTGGGATAACAGAATGTTTATCTCTATTCTAAGGCAGGATCATCGCCTGTTATTTTAATTGTTTGACTATCACTATATACTTAGACATCTCGCGCGCTTTTCTTTACCATAGGGATTCCACTGTTCAGTAGTCAGGTCAATGACACACAAGTCTGCTTCTGTCTTAATACTGGAATCGTTCAAGGAAAAGCGACCCCGAATGGTACACCCATAGGTACCTATATTTAACCTTAGTGTATCATTATTTCTTTGCTATACAGCTTTTCAATCAAATTGCCAGCTAGCCTGGCTTGAGCAGTTGCTTGTAATATTCAATATTTCAATATTCTATGCCAACACTAACTACTTTACCATGTTCAGTCCTCTGGCGAGTGTTAATAAGCATTTGTTTGAGTAGTGTTAATAAGCATTTGTTTGAGTAGTCTAATAGTAGTATAATCGCATATATATTTAAGTTAAATGCCTTCCTATTTTAGCAAGTTTTCATCGACTGTTGCAGACGGACCGGGTCACGAGGGCACAATTATTGATCTTGTCACCCCGGTAGTGCACTCACCCAGATCCACAGTGCGCGTGCAATGGAAAAACGGGACAAGGAATGTCTACAGGGCTGGTTTCCAGGGCAAGGTGGACGTGAGGTGCATAGAGGAGGCTCCTGGTGGAGACTGTTATCCTGACCACCTTCCTGTCTGTAGTGCGTGTTATGCTGCAAATCTACACTGGCCAATGGATTGTACAGTCCATAGAGAAGGAGTGCTCTCTTTAAAAAAAAAAAAAATTATATTGCGTCGAAATCGATTTAGTCTGATGGATATTTCTAGCGTAAATGAGGCATGTATGTTTCACACAAGTTTACACTTCAGACTATTGGTATTAAGGGCTGACTTTATATAAGGCATGTATGTTTCACACAAGTGTACACTTCTATTGGTATTAAGGGCTGACTTTATATGAGGCATGTATGTTTCACACAAGTGTACACTTCTATTGGTATTAAGTGCTAACTTTAAATGAGGCATGTATGTTTCACACAGGTTTACACTTCTATTGGTATTAAGTGCTGACTTTATATGAGGCATGTATGTTTCACACAAGTGTACACTTCTATTGGTATTAAGGGCTGACTTTATATGAGGCCAAAGAGCACTCTTTCGGAGAGACTGAATAATGCACTGGTCGCTATAAACCCATTTTAGCAATATTATAGTGAAGTATTTAACTAGTTAAATTACAATATTGTAGTAAAGTATTTAACTAGTTAACTTACAATATTGTAGTAAAGTATTTAACTAGTTAACTTACAATATTGTAGTAAAGTATTTAACTAGTTAAATTACAATATTGTAGTAAAGTATTTAACTAGTTAACTTACAATATTGTAGTAAAGTATTTAACTAGTTAAATTACAATATTGTAGTAAAGTATTTAACTAGTTAACTTACAATATTGTAGTAAAGTATTTAACTAGTTAAATTACAATATTGTAGTAAAGTATTTAGTTAGTTAAATTACAATATTGTACTAAAGTATTTAACTAATTAAATAAAAATAGTGTACTGAAGTATTTAGCTAGTTAAATAACAAAACACAGAGACGGTAGAGGACACTTTAATATGACGATAGAGGACACTTTAATATGACGGTAGAGGACACTTTAATATGACGGTAGAGGACACTTTAATATGACGGTAGAGGACACTTTAATTTCTCTATCAGTTTCGCTCACGGCTTTGCTCGCCTAAATGACGTCAGAATATAGATTGTTAACTCTAAAATTTTGTTAGTTGTACTAAGTTCTTTTCTGTGTACAATATTGTGAGTCTCCGTTATCTGGGGCGTTGCTGCTGTTGACCCTAGAGCTGACGACCTACAGTTGTCCGAATGAGAAGCCTGAGACTGATTAAAGTTTGATCTCTTTTAGAAAAGCATTGAGAAATACAGCATAATGCAACCAACCCAAATCCAATGTTTACTACAGCCTAAATTCTAATACCCAACCTGAATGAAACACGAATCAACCCTGTGCATGGAAGTCAGAGCGATGTAGTTACCAAGCTTTATTTGTTTGTACTTTTAAGGTGACTGGTCTGCATGCGTGCACTTAATTTTTAATGGAAAATGTTCATAGTTTGGGGACTGCTGGTAAGCTCCTTTACGGAAGTGACAATTCGCTGATTTCACTCCTTTATCTGTTAAATTAAATATATCGATCACTAATAAAGTACAATCACTAATCTTAACAAACTATGTTGAAACACGAATAGTTTTATTCGTGCTATCTTTGCACTTAAACTGACTTGTTAAACTGATATAAAAACTGATATATAAAAAATTCTTCCAGTACTTGTTTGCTTTTCTCTAAACATTTTTATTTATTAAACGCTCACTTTTATCCACCCCTCCCACCTAGTGATTATAGTCCTTAACAAACTGTGGTACTTTACATGCAGGGTGGTAGTAAATAAAACTTTACTTCTTTTCACATTTGTCTTTCAGACTGTTATATTACATTAAAGCTAACATAAATCTTTCTGCATGTTTGACAGCCATAGAAACTTACGTCAAGTCGTCAAGCGAGTTCCAACCAATTGCAAATCAGATACATGTAACAGGAGAAACAGCATGCAGTCAGGTCAGCTTAGAGGCAGACGCTGAGTCATCAGGAGAGTCAGAGGTAGATTAAAGGTCAAACTTTGTCAGAAATGGTTCGAGTATGATAAAAATGAATATTTTTTTAAAATTAGTAACTTATAACTTTCGAGAAATAATAATGTATGTCTTGTATGCGCAGACCACACGCCCCCTTGATGATGGAGATTATGTCCAAATGGATGAAAATGAAAAAGTTCGAGAGAAACAGAAAAGCCATGATAAATTTATTACTCATGAACAGGTAATCTATACATATTAAAATAAAAAAGTTCGAGAGAAAGCCATGATAGATTTATTACTCATGAACAGGTAATCTATACATAATCTACAATAGTCTATATAATTCAGTAACATGGCCTCATTATATATGTATTGTCGGTCATCCTCTAAATCTATGACAACGATGACTATGAATGACGTACAGTTCTAGTTACTCGTATCGAGCTCCCTGGTTGAAGTGAGTCACCTAACAACAACAACGATACATACATTACAAAATTAATTTTACGTAAAATAAAGATGATAAAGAATGACACGAAAAGTGAATGGAAATGTAATAAAAAGATTTAGAAAAGAAAGAATAGTAAAAGTTTAATCAAAATACAGTTCCAACAATAAATCCCAGAAGAATTTAGCCTGCCCCTTAACTGTGTTCAAATTACTCTTTAAATATTCTCTATTCATCGAGGGACACACACACACACACACACACACACACACACACACACACACACACACACACACACACACACACACATACACACACACTCACACACACACACACACTCACACACACACACACACACACACACACACACACACACACACACACACACATTCATAGGTGAAAGTATGTGTGTGGGTTTCTTACCCTAATATTGCCTACGGCTAAATGGCTTCCCACTCCCATTGATAAATTCTCTAAGGGTTATTGTCTAGGTCTTATCATCGTGTTCAGTCTATTGACTTTAAATATTTCCATTAACACCTCACTGTAGACTAAACTTTATGTGCGCACATTCTTTTAACTTTTACGACGTTCCAATTTCTGGTTTTAAAAGTGTTAAGTTCATTTCACTTCTTCAATTTAGTTCATATAATTATTCTGTAATAAATACTTTTAATGAAATCTGCTTAAATAAACTCAGATTAGAATCGGAAACAGTTTTGTTTTTTAATGGTTCGCTTGTCTTATCACTTGCTCAATAATTCTTCATCTAATTAAAATACATAATAAATGAATTTAACTAATTAAAATACATAATGAATGAATTTAATAATTAAAATGCATAATGAATGCATTTCATAATTAAAATACATAATGAATGAATTTAATAATTAAAATACATAATGAATGAATTTAATAATTAAAATCTATAATGAATGAATGTAACTAATTAAAATACATAATGAATGAATTTAATAATTAAAATCTATAATGAATGAATTTAGCTAATTAAAATACATAATGAATGAATTTAACTAATTAAAATACATATAATGAATGAATTTAATAATTAAAATACATAATGAATTTAACTAATTAAAATACATAATGAATTAATTTAACTAATTAAAATACATAATGAATTAATTTAACTAATAAAAGAATGAAAGAGTACAGGGAATATTTCGTAACATCTCTCTTCTTTTTCTTAATACATAACAAATATAAAATGTATAGTTATTTCATGAAACTTACATATTGATTAGTGCTCATAATTAGATATTAAGATATTTTCTTTGTTTCTATTCTGTCCATTTGATTTTGAAATGTAGATTTATGCCTTAGAATAGTGTATGGCCTGCAAAATGATTTGCGGAATTAGAAATCCATAACATTATTCAGTTACAAAGGCCCCATTGTATACATTCATCAGAAAAAAGATAAGCATCTCGCAGTGTATTTGTATTATGATTTTTTTTATTTTCACATTGTATCTGTGCTGTTTTCTGTGTCGATTGTTCCCACAGGTTCTGGCAACGGTTGAGAAAATCGTCCAAATTGACTCAAAGGGTGATGCTGTTGATGCTGTCGTAAAAATTGATTGTGGGCAGCAACTTCTGTCCAACCCGCCTTGTGTGACACAGTCATCTGGACAGCCTGCAGCCGAAATCTCACCACATTCAGCAGCATTCACCTCAGGTTTGATTAAACGACGGATCTCTTGGATTAATGATGAAGATAAATGTATTTTATATTCATTTTATTTTCCTTTAATTCTCTGATTCAGATTTTTTAAAATATATATTTGACACTTATGTCTATCGTTTTGTGGAAACCTACAAAATATCTTCAAGAACAAATTAATAGATACACTAATGTATCGAAAGATATGTATACGTGTGGCACCTACGCCACGTTAGTTATTTGGTTATGAGTATTGTTATTACTTAATCATCCATAACTAATTACAAGTAATGAGAATCTTAATTTGCTATTAATAATCCTCTAGAAGACACCACTCGTCTCGCTCACTTGCGGGCGCTGTAAACGTTTTCTCTCTCCCCACAACATTAAAAACAAACATTTACATTCTAAGCCTATTCTTCCTTTTTCAGTCAGTGAACTTATGGTAAATAAGTAAATGATCGCCTTTATGACCAGACTCGAATTATGTTCAAATTAAAGTGATTAGAATATAGGCTTTCTTCAACAAAGCAACTTTTGGTCCATCATCCATTGGATGGATTTGTTATGAACAAGTGTGAGACCATTAGTCAGAAAAAGTGCTCATCCAGTTGGTACCTGTTTGGATTGCATCAGCATTTTCTATTATATTCTCCACCTGAGTTGTTTACTCCAACTCAAAAATATCATCATAAACTGTGACCAAGATCTGTCACTTTGACATTTAATAATTTATATAACAATTAAGTTTAGAAATAAAGATAGGCAAATTTACTCTGTCACAATACGTATCGATGAATGGAATTTAAATTAAAAAATATATAAAGAGAAGGGAGATAAATGTGTGATAAAAAATAGGAATGAAAACAGTACCAAACAAATCAAGACTACATCTTTGTAAAAAATAAAAATGGTAATAATGGTAAACAAAAGAGTGCCGAATCTTCTTTATCAACAGCTCTAAGCGATTTACACGAGGAATATTTTGTAACACAAGAAACCATAAAGCGTTTTCTAATTCATGAAACCACACAACATTTTATTACATTAAGATGCAACGTTTTAGAACGTTACGTTGTACAACGTTTTATTATAAGAAGTTGTATAACGTTTTTAGTACATTACCTTGTACAACGTTTTAGTAGGATAAGCCACTGCAAAATCCTTGCTGCTTGCAATTACTTGCAATTTACACATTTCATTTCAGTTGTTATTTATGACTGCTGTTATTGTTTCCAACGAATTTTGTATTAGATGATCAAGACGTAAGCAGCCGTACCAAAAGTCCCCCGCAAAAGCCGCATTCCGAGAACATTAAGGCCGGCGATTACGTTAATATCTGTGTGGGAATTGAGCAGCTTAAACATTTGCAGCAGACAGGAAGTGGCTTTGCTGTGGGAATGGCTGAGGTAAGTAATTCCTCTTTATTATGTTTTGCAGCGAGATAGCTACGTTTCATGAGATGCATAATTTAATTAAGCGTTCTCTACGTTGGGATGCGATGAACAAGATAAATACAGTATGCATTATTCTGGGATGAGACGCACAAGATAACTACAGCATGCATTATTCTGGGATGAGACGCACAAGATAACTACAGCATGCATTATTCTGGGATGAGACGCACAAGATAACTACTGCATGCACTACGCTGGGTTGAGATGCACAAATATTAAGAACCACTTTAATAGGATGAGATACATTGACACTGATCCCAAAATGTCAAAGGGGTTTAGGAAACTATATGCACTTGCAAAGATGGTGTTTTATTTGAATTATTTATTATTTATGGTTGTTTTATTTTCATTTATGAAGGAAGTAATATCAACATAAGAATTACAAATTTTAGCAATAGAAGGGATCATTGTTATGATAATGATAACAAATATGATAATGAACAAGTGATAATGATTTTAGAGACTTTTTCATATTTGTTTTTTAATTTATTACAAAGCTAAAAGTGTTTCTTAATATTTAATTACGTAGATACACATTTAAAATCTTATATATATATATATATGGCATTAAATGGATAAAACGAAATGGACAACTTTAGTAGAAGGCACCACACTTAGGTAAATTTGTGCAGATATGTAAAACACTCTTAATATGCTGTAATTGGAACACTGGCTTCACGGAACAAGCTGTAATTGGAACACTGACATCACGGTACAAGCTGTAATTGGAACACTGACATCACGGTAAAAGCTGTAGTTGGAACACAGACATCACGGTAAAAGCTGTAGTTGGAACACAGACATCACGGTAAAAGCTGTAGTTGGAACACAGACATCACGGTAAAAGCTGTAGTTGGAACACAGACATCACGGTAAAAGCTGTAGTTGGAACACAGACATCACGGTAAAAGCTGTAGTTGGAACACAGACATCACGGTAAAAGCTGTAGTTGGAACACAGACATCACGGTAAAAGCTGTAGTTGCATCACTAACACCCATAAGTTCTATCTTTTCCCTTTCTATCATCATCTCTATCGTGGATTCTTTCCAATATTAGCTTCATCGTTTTAATCTTTTCTTTCTATTAGAATTTTCATCATCTGCTCTTCCTTTTGCAACACGATCTTCATCTATTTTTCATTTGTTTCCTAATATCCATCGTTTTATTTTTCATTTTCTTTTACCATTCACAGAACTCACTATTTGCTCTTTCTAATATCCATCATTTAATCATTCTTTTTTTATTGCATTTTCTTTTATCATTCGCTATTTGCTCTTTCTTTGTACAGTGCATAGGGAAATGTGGAGAAGTGAAAGGCTTTGCGGTCAATGGAGATGCTATTGTAACCTTTGGAGCCAAGAAGTTCAGACTAGCTCCAGCAGCTTTAAAAAAGGTATGGAAAGTAGTACAGAGTTTGTCTTCGTTTCAATAGAAAGGGTAAAGATTCAGTTAATATACACTGAATTGAGTGCAGACTAGGATTAGTGTTCACACAAAGGATTACAAATTTAGACATAGTGTTCACACAAAAAAGTAGTACAGATTTAGGTTTTGTTTTCATTGAAAGTTGTGCAGTATTTGTCTTTCAGGGTGTGTTTTCAGTTTTCATTACGTCGATCTGAACTCGAACACCTCAAGATAAAATGAAATTGACTGTATTATCTCACTGAGTCTGGAACTGTCTGCAGAAATGTACTAACGAAACTTCGTATTCAGAGAGATAGATGAATGGATGGATGGATATACATCTTCCAAAGTATTAACATGTTTAACATAACGTTTATTTACTTTAAGAGATTTATGGAGTTAATAGTCATCTTAATGATTTTGGTCAGAAGAAATTATGTTCTTTCCTAAAGACCATAACTGTTCTATTTAAATGACAATTTCGACACCGCGTGTCACAAGCAATGATGTTCTATATAACTGACAATCTCGACACCGCAGGTGACATGCAATGATGTTCTATATCACTGACAATCTCGACACCGCAGGTGACAGACAATGATGTTCTATATAAGTGACAATCTGGACACCGTGAGTGAATGGCAATGAAGTGGAATTCTTTCCTATAAACCACAAATGTTCTACTTAAATGGCAATCTCAACACCGTGTGTGACGGATAATGATGTTCTATTAAAATGACAATCTCGACACCGTGTAGGACTGGTAATGATGCTCTGTTTTGACATATTGATGCTATATAGTGTTCTATTTAACTGACAATCTCGACAGGTGTATGACAGATATTGACGTTCTATTTCAATGACAATATCAGCATTTGTTTGACAGGCAATGAAGATCTCAGTTGGAGACCACGTCCGAGTACTTGCAGACGAAGCTAATATCCAGGAGCTTCAAAATGGACATGGCGGTTACGGAAGTCACATGAAATCGGTGAAACATAGCTTTACAACTATAAATGTGTTAGGACATAAGATTTAAATAACATTTAGAGGGAAAATATATAAATAATTAAATCACTAGTATTTGATCTATAAAGATAGCAATTGGACGAAAAGTATACTCAGCATAAACTTTGCCATGTAAAATATAACTATTTTATTAAGACTCAATATTTAAACATAGTATTATAATTAAAATATAGAGATATTTTTTCATTATTATTTATGGTGCGCAGACAAGTTGTATAATATTTTATTTGAACAGGATATCTGTCTAGTTAGAGCTGTACAAATTTAACTTGGACATAACAAAAATTATGAAGTTGAAATGAACAAGACACCACCCAGGATAAAGTTGTATAAAGATGTCTTCAACAAAATACAGTCAGATTAAGACTGTGTGATGATTTGAATACACTTAAAACTAGTGGTAAAACTAAACGAAGTTGAACTGGAACAAGATACTGTGAGCATAAAGTGTAAGAAGTTGAATAACAGAATACCTCTCAGGACAAAGCTGTTTGAAGTCACGTGAACAGGATAAATTCAAGATGTAGCTCTAAGACCGAGGTCACCAAACTACGGCCCGCGACGTCAGTTCATCAGGCCCGCGGACGGTACTTGAATTTGCTTGATAAAAAGTATGGAACACGAGACGTGACACAATTTAAATTTGCTTGATAAAAAGTATGGATCACGAGACGTGACACAATTTAAATTTGCTTGATAAAAAGTATGGAACACGTGACACCATTTAAATTTAAATTTTAAGTTTAGAATACTAGGAGATCTTCACATGTGTGGAGACCTCCTGGCTGCTATGTGCCTTAAATTTACTATTTTAAATTTTAAATGATACAAGACATCTACAAGTGCCGATGCAGAGTATGGGTCACTGGTTATATATGTATATCTGCAACTGTTACGCCGATATACTAGTACGCCGCCAAGTTGGCTCCGGCCCCCACTCAGTTTTCGCAGAGAATCGATGTTTATGAATAGATATATGACGATTATAAATAGACGAACAAAGAACAAGACGTAATCATTAGATTATCAATTCAGACTACGATAAGCGGAAACGAGCACTCTAAGTCAAAATGCTCATTTTTAATAGTTAAGCTGCAAGATGCACAGGACAAATGCTATCGAAATTCAGTACGACACCACGTCAGCAAACATACTAAAAATATTCCTTTTCAGCTGTGGTGTATATTTCTAATTCATGGATGGATAGTGCTGAATTTTTAACATTTTAACTGATTTTCAACAACACATACAAATTGTTTCATTTGTTATTTTATTTTTTATAGTGTTTTCTTACACTTGATCATTGCATTTCAAATATTACTAGTCAGTCTCTGGGTCTCGACATTTTCTACCTGTCTCCACTGTTCCTCAGTCCATGGGCCAAGATATTTCATCTCTTGTTTTCACGTTATCTCAGTCATAGGTTTTGGTTTTTTGTCTTCACTGTTCCATAGTCTTTGGGCCAAGATATATTTGTACTTTTTTTCAACGTTCCTCAGTCCCTGAACCAAAGTATGTTTTCTCTTGTCTTCCTTGTTTCACAATCACTTGGCCAAAATATGCTTTTATTTATCTTCATTGTTTTATAATCACTTGGCCAAAACATGCTTTTATTTATCTTCATTGTTTTACAATCACTTGGCCAGAATATGCTTTTATTTATTTTCATTTTCTTCAATCACTTGGCCAAAATATGTTTTTATGTATCTTCATTGTTCTTCAATCACTTGGCCAAAATATGTTTTCATTTATCTTCATTGTTCTTCAGTCCCTGGGCAAAGTTGGAAAAGTAGTCAAGTTTATGCCCTCTGGAGACGTGGTTGTGGAATTCGACTCTCGAACATCTAAACCAGTGTGGGTGTTTAACCCAGCTTGTCTGGTGCCAGCTCCAGGAGAGAAATTAGATGTAGTGGTTTTGATGCCCTGTGCAGATGAAGGCGTGTCGTCTTTGCAACAGTTTCAACGAGCACTCCTAGGTATTGTGATCAAGATAAAACTTAAGTACTCATTGCTTGTATTTGCACAAAATTAATCAAGACAGAACTTAAGTACTCATTGCTTTAGTTAACAAAATTAGTCAAGACAGAACTTAAACACTCATTGTTTGTATTAGCATAAAATTAATCAAGACAGAACTTAAGCACTCATTGTTTGTATTAGCACAAAATTAATCAAGACAGAACTTAAGTACTCATTGCTTTAGTTAACAAAATTAGTCAATACGGAACTTAACTACTCATTGCTTTAGTTACTAAAATTAGACAAGACAGAACTTAACTACTCATTGCTTTAGTTACTAAAATTAGTCAAGACAGAACTTAACTACTCATTGCTTTAGTTACCAAAATTAGTCAAGATAGAAAGTAAGTTCTCTTAGCTTTATTTACAAAAAGTAGCCAAAATAGAACTACATTTTTATTGCTTTAGTTCTAAATATAGTCAAGATATAATGTAATACCCATTGGATTGTTTTACCAAAATTATTCCAGATAAAACTGATGTACTCAATTCTTGCATTAGCACAAAATTAGCCAAGATAGATCTCAAGTATTTATTGCTTTAGTTACCAAAATTAGTTAAGGTAGAACTTAAATACTCTTTGCTTTAGTTACCAAAATTAGTTAAGGTAGAACTTAAATACTCTTTGCTTTAGTTACCAAAATTAGTTAAGGTAGAACTTAAATACTCATTGTTTATATTAGCACAAAATTAGTCAAGATAGATCTCAAGTATTTATTGCTTTAGTTACCAAAATTAGTCAAGGTAGAACTTAAATACTCTTTGCTTTAGTTACCAAAATTAGTTAAGGTAGAACTTAAATACTCTTTGCTTTAGTTACCAAAATTAGTTAAGGTAGAACTTAAATACTCTTTGCTTTAGTTACCAAAATTAGTTAAGGTAGAACTTAAATACTCTTTGCTTTAGTTACCAAAATTAGTTAAAGTAGAACTTAAATACTCATTATTTATATTAGCACAAAATTAGTCAAGATAGATCTCAAGTATTTATTGCTTTAGTTACCAAAATTAGTCAAGGTAGAACTTAAATACTCTTTGCTTTAGTTACCAAAATTAGTTAAAGTAGAACTTAAATACTCTTTGCTTTAGTTACCAAAATTAGTTAAAGTAGAACTTAAATACTCATTATTTATATTAGCACAAAATTAGTCAAGATACAAACAAGTACTCATCGCTTTAGTTACCAAAATTAGTCAAGATAGAACTTAAGTATTCATTGCTTTAGTTACCAAAATTAGTCAAGATAGAACTTAAGTATTCATTGCTTTAGTTACCAAAATTAGTCAAGATAGAACTTAAATATTCATTGCTTTAGTTACCAAAATTAGTCAAGATAGAACTTAAGTATTCATTGCTTTAGTTACCAAAATTAGTCAAGATAGAACTTAAGTATTCACAGCTTTACTTCCAAATTAGTCAAAATTGAGTACAATTACCCATTGGATTTTTTAACCAAAATTATTCAAGATAAAACTTATGTACTCATTTCTTGTATTAGCACAAAATTAACCAAGATAATCTCAAGTACTTACTGCTTCAGTTACCAAAATTAGTCAAAATTAGTTAAATACTCATTGTTTATATTACCACAAAACAAGAAGAACTTAAGTATTCATTGCTTTACTTACCAAAATTAGTCATGATAGAACTTAAGTATTCATTGCTTTACTTACAAAATTATCATGATAAAGCTTAAGTACTCGTTGCTTGTATTATCACAAAATTAGCCAAGTAAAGAACTTAAGTACGAGCTACCAAAATTATCAAGTACTCTTAAGATTGAGCTTGGGTACTTTTTGCTTTAGTTACCAAAATTAGTCAAGATAGAATTTAAGTATTCAGCAAATATAGTCTGTTAACTAAACACTTTTTCATTTCAAATTGGTCCCTGCAAACTTATAATGTGTTTCGAAGGCAAATAAATTTTAGTTCTATTGCATATATGTGTTTACCAACGTGTGTGAACATCTACTGTTGACACATCCTATGAATATGTTTTCAATGTTTCCATGTATTTATTTCTCACAATTTAAGATGCGTGTGAACACATTTTCGTACATTTGACGTAAAATGGCGTTTGTTGTTACTTCGTGTTCAGGAGCCGGTGGAGGAATAACTTTTGAAGACATGTTCAAATCTATGCTCGAGGTCTTAGGAGGAAGCCATGATTTTGACGTCAGCGATAATGATTTGATCAAGGCTATATTACAAACGGATGTTATTGCCGTCAAGGATGTCCTAGAGAAAGACCCCACACAGGTAAAAGATAAGGGAGGAAAAATTATTCTGTCAGTATAAACGGTATGGAGTAAATAGAACTGTGTATATCCTCTAATACTGATTTATGAATGGATGTGGTTTTATCATATAGCTTTGACTAATAACATAACTAGTCTTAAGAAATGTCATTAAATAGAACTAGTCAAATGTACGGTTAGTTTGTGCGAGATTTTTAATCTATTCATGGATGAGGGGCAGTGTTTATTTTAAATATAGACTTTTATCTAATGATCTAAATCCAGTCTTGTGCAAATACGTGAGAAGATGTTTACAACTGTGACTTTTACTGAATAACAAAGCCTGTCATATGGTAGAAGTATGTTCTATTCTTTCTTACAGGAAATTGATTGATATAAACATGTATTCCAAAATACATATGTAAAGTACATCGCTAACCAGTCAGGAAAAAGGAGAGAGACTAATGTACAAAATTGATGCACGCTCACACTGTCTGACTAGATATTGATTTTATTTAAAACGGTTATCCGAATCATTCAGCTAAAATATTAATAATCAACCTATTCAGTATCTCTCTATCTAAGCACACGCATACCCCAGAGAGGCCATATAAACATACATAAACCATTAATATATCGATTAAGCAAGGTCTACATCATTGTAGGGGAGCTTACTCGCCTTTATTCATACATAGAAATAATATGTGCACTCTCAAAACATAGACCTTATAAATGTCAACATGAGGATCAATAGATAAGAAGTGAACACAAGTTGTAGCACGAATAGAATGATATACTGAGTAAGTGAAATTGCTATTTCAAGAAAACAAAACGGAAGCAGATAGATGGGTTGATACTCATTCATTCATACACACTCGTCACCCTCACTTCTCACACAAAATATTTATAATAATGTCGTAAACAAGATGTAAATAAATTGCTCTGATATGAAAACTAACATCAGAAAATGTACTGAAACACTTCATAGATTGTGTTTGAAAACACTCGGACAGTTGACGAAAGCTGAAAAAAGACTGTTTGAAAACACTCGGACAGTTGACGAAAGCTGAAAAAAAAGACTGTTTGAAAACACTCGGACAGTTGACGAAAGCTGAAAAAAGACTGTTTGAAAACACTCGGACAGTCGCATAAAGACTGAAAAAAATTATGTTTGAAAACAATTGTACGAAAGCTGTTTCGCGGCAGGTGGGGGTAACAGTGAAAGGAGGAATAAGCGCTCTTCACCTTGCAGTGGATCGTGGCAGCCTGGAAATTGTAAAGGTTCTTGTGGAATCCGGTGCCAACATTGGACTAACTGATACTAAAGGGAACACGCCTCTGCATGTTAGCAAGTCGGTGATTATTGTTGTTATTATTCTTTCTTTATCATATATTTTATGGCTGAAATGTCTTATCTTTAAGTTTGATACCATTATTTTTGCTTCTTCTGTATTCAAATAGTTATATATATGTCTCTTAGCATATGCTTATAAGATTATAAAGCTCTATATTAGTAGAACTATGTATGGTTTTCTTAAGAGTGAATTCCATTTATAATATTTTGTTTGTATATTAACATATGGATATAATTTATTTTATATAAGAATGAAAACAAACTAAAACAATCCAGCTAACAGCATTCTAACAATTGTGGAAATATAAAATACGAAACTAAGAGAGAAAGATTAGAACATGTATTTGTGCTATAAATGAATTGTTTAAAATTATATGTCCACCTAGAGCGTCCATCTCCTAATCTAACCTGACACATTTGGCAGACTATATTAATCATTATATGAACATATGAACATACGCACACACACGTTCCTCACTACCAAACCATTAAGAATATAGTCCGCATTTAGGTTAGGGAGTGGTTAACTGGTAATGTGGTATACATTATATGTTCTCACACACAAGAACTGGAGTCGTATTTTACAGCAGTATCTACACATTGAGTAGCATTATTTACAGACTAGAGTGCCTAGTCTGTAAATGTCAGATTTTACTGTCTACAGTCAGCTCTACACATTCAACAAGCATTACTTCACATTTTAGTGATTACAGACAACTCTACACATTGAACAACATTACTTTACATTTAAGTGTCTACATACAACTCTACACATTGAACAACATTATTTCAGATTTTATGTATACAGTTAAATCTACATATTGACGGGCATTACTTACACAAGTTAGTGTCTACATACAACTCTACACAATGAAGAGCATTATTTACAGATAAGAAAATAATGTTATTTTTAGGAAGGAAGAAATAGCCGAATATTTGATCAATAAAAGCTGTGACGTGCACGTTGCTAACAAGAAGGGCGTCACACCTGCCCATTGCGCAGCAAGAAATGGAAATGCCCGTATCCTGCGATTACTCCAAGAGCATGGAGCAGACATGACGGCCAAAGTAAAAACGTTGCTCCGTTTCTGGTGCCTATTCAGACTGTATAATTAAATTAATTATAAGCTTTATGTTAAAGTATTTTATTAAAGTATTTCTTTAATTTACCTTAGCAGTAAAATCGAACATTCGATATATATATATATATATATATATATAATTTTGTCAGAAAATATATTTGTTATCTTTAACTTAATAACTTTTATATTATTATATTTAATGTACATCTATCTTATGAGGCAATTATTATTTAAATAAAACAGAAATTCAATATACAAACATTCCTTCAATTATTATTTGAACATAACATATAACTGCTTTTAACATTCGTTTAGCATAATCATTTCAGTGTAACAATTACTCTCTTGAAAACCGTTTATAAATTCATTCATTCTTAATTGATTTCTCTTCTCTCCACTTTTGTAATCCTTTCCTTAGGACAGAGATGGTGACACCCCTCTCCATTATGCGACGTTTAATGAGCATCTGCAGGCGTCCGAAGTCTTGATTGGTTGTCCGGGAACAGCTGTCCGGTGTACAAACAATAAGCAGGAACTACCATTACATTTTAGTGCCTTGAAAGGAGCAGTTAGGTGAATAATCCATTATCAACATTTTCTTCTTCTTCTTCAATTTCATTGTAGTAATCTTTATTTATCTCTTTTGCTTTGTGTTATTTCTTGTTTTCTTTCTTTCTTTCTTGTTTTCTTTCTTCCTTTTCCGTTTTCGGTAATCATCTGGTTATAGGCAAACATCATCTTGTGAGATTGCTCTCTGTTGAGTTTCTCTTTGCAGAGCATTGACAAAAGTGTGTCCTATGCTCTGTACTGTGCTCACTGATCTTAGGAAAGCTTTACATGTTGCCAACCGCTTATTTCTTCTTGACCAACTTACAATGTATAGTATTCATATCAAAACACTGGATGTAGTCTTCATGGACCTATCTTCATCAAAACACTCAATTTAGTCTTCATGAAAATATTAGATTTAGTCTTCATCAAAACACTCAATTTAGTCTTCATGAAAATATTAGATTTAGTCTTCATCAAAACACTCTTTCTATTCATTAGGATAAGCGCAGGTCCAATGCTATGGTTACTTTGTTAGAAGGCTACAATACCTAATTATTCTAATTGATGGAAGGTTCTAGGTGCCAATGGTAGCACTTAATGGCCAGGTCTTTTCCATTTAGATAGCTACTTTTAAAAAAGAACTCCTTTCACACCTATTTAACTGTTGTGAAAAATATTGAGAACTAGGCATATATATAGGCATGCCTGGTTAGTTCGTCTTACGTATCCATGCTTGGTTATCAATAAGATAACATTTTAATATTTATTTCATGAGTCTGAGAATAAATTAACATTGATTATCTCTCCTAGGATGTTGGAAATATCAATTTTGTTTCTTATAGGATCGTGGAGCTGCTGCTACTAAAAGATGGTAATCAGATAAATGACCAAGACGAAAACGGCACGACCCCTCTCCACTTGGCTGTAATGAACGATCATACAGCGACCATGAAAATACTGTTAAAACAGGTAAACATATTACTTAAGTTGTAAATAAACAATTTTAGAACAGGTAAACATAACAAGTTGTAAATAAACTCTGTTAGAACTGGTAAATACAATAGTCCAGTTGTAAATAAATTATGTCTAAGAGCGATAGCTAATTACTGATGATAAATCAATTTAATATCATGAATAGTTTGTTATATTATCTATGGATCTTTACCATTCTTAATTGTTTATGTGCTGTATTGTAATTTAAATTATATTTATTGTTACAGCTTCGTTAAATATCTCGAAAACGGTCGTTATTAAACGTGTAGTTGCCATAGACACCACAATGCTTCGGTCTTTTCAATATGGCGGATGTTAGGCGACAGTGTATTTGCCCTGGTGACCTCTCTATTATATATTGCTCAGTGGTCTGATAGGACGTTTGTGTGTAGGTAACGTGTGGCTATCTGATAGGACGTTTGTGTGTAGGGTAACGTGTGGATATCTGATAGGATATTGGTTCATAGGGTAATGTTATGCTGTTTGATAGGACGTTTGTAAGGTAATGTGTGATTGTGTAACAGGACGTTTGTGGATACCTTTCCTGCGAAACATAATTTTTGTAAAATTCCAAGAAGCGAAATTGTTGAACGTTTCCTTCAAGTCGGGTGCACACTGAAAATCAACATCCCACGGAAGCTTCAGTCGCCTTGAACTAGAGAAAGCAGGCTGTAAAACACATCTTCCACCTCCAATGCGGTTTTTTTTCTTTCATGTTCAAAGTAAAGTAGTTGGGTGCGTGGATTTATTATAACTAAAGACAATTACATTATAGTGTAGAGTGGTTCTGAGGGCCGCAGAACATGTCTTGGTGGGCTGCTCGTTGGACACCCCTTAGTGTAACAGACACTGATAAACACTTAAAATTAAATTCAAAATTACTTCTTTTTCATAATTCTCCATCATCTTGTTCTAACGATATCAGTTAGATAAAACTACAGTTTGTTTATTGCTTTATTAAAGAGTAGGGAAAGTATTTTATTGGCTTTGTTACTACAATTTGATCTTAAGGGCAAGGCTTCTGTGCACATCAAGACGAAACTGGGTCACACGGCACTTCACATGGCAGCCGAACGTGGAAACATGGACTCCGTCAAAATTCTTGTTGAACACGGTAACTAATTACAATTATATTTATTGAAATTGCTATTAGTGCATATTATATATCTGTCGCGTTTACAAGTTGTTTAATAATCATTTAGGCTTCAAAAAGCAACCAGAGTAATGATAAATGGATCACATATTTGTAATCACAGACGGATAATATTTTACATGGAAAGACAATGAAATCCATTTGTCTAGAGGACATCAGATATGATAAAAATTAACACGTTGTATACATCTTACATACCAGTACACGCGTACCAATTTTCAATCGAGTCACGAGATATGACTAAACATAACACGGTGATGATTGTATACATCTTACACACCAGTACACGCGTGTCAATTTTCAATCGAGTCACGAGATATGACTAAACATAACACGGTGATGATTGTATACATCTTACACACCAATACACGCGTGTCAATTTTCAATCGAGTCACGAGATATGACTAAACATAACACGGTGATGATTGTATACATCTTACACACCAGTACACGCGTGTCAATTTTCAATCGAGTCACGAGATATGACTAAACATAACACGGTGATGATTGTATACATCTTACACACCAATACACGCGTGTCAATTTTCAATCGAGTCACGAGATATGACTAAACATAACACGGTGATGATTGTATACATCTTACACACCAATACACGCGTGTCAATTTTCAATCGAGTCACGAGATATGACTAAACATAACACGGTGATGATTGTATACATCTTACACACCAATACACGCGTGCCAATTTTCAATCGAGTCACTATATATGACAAATTAAACGTAACGGTAATCCGCGAGTTTGAATTTCCAACTCCCACGTGTGCTAACACTTAAAATCAGTTTGGATAATTTAAAAAATATATTGCATATACAGTGTTTCATGACTGTAATCGTATTAGAGAGAAAATATCTCCTTTGATTTTTTTTTTTTGGTCAGAAAAAGTGTTGTGTTAGTATGCGCGTGTGTGCGTAATGTTAGAATTATATAATATCTATTTGTGTGTGACGTAAATATGTATGTGCATGCGTGCATTTGTATGTGTTTGTGTGTCAAAGGAGCTGACGTGAATGCTGCAGACTGCAAAGGGGACAGGCCTTTGCATATTTTGCTAGCTGCCAACTTGGACAGATTAGACGCTGTGAGTATTAATAACTCAGTCTCTTACTTGCAAGCTAGAATATATATTGATGCGAGGTACCGGTGCTAGACTCGCATGAAAAAGGTTTGGGATTCAAACCCTGCCTTGTTCGTTGAGATTTTTCTAGGTTAACCATCATTCACATCCCAGCTCAAGAATACATGCTGTAACATAATAACACAGCCTTGACCTGCCCATTACCCTCTTACACGTTCTTGACCTGCTTCATGGCATCTCGTAATTCTAAACAACCTTCATTTGCTTCCAGAATCTGGTATAACCGAGTGGGGCCAGAGGCAAAAGTATGTATTTGCATCGACTACTGTCCCAGAGAAGAAAATGAAAAATGAATAGCCATACAGGCTATATGGATTGATAGAAGACAAGAATAGCCATACAGGCTATACGGCCCTTTGTGTATATTAACTAAAATCTCGGGTTTATCCCTCTCTTTGGTAGTGATGTGGCAAGATGTTAGAAAAAAAAAATTCAAAACCCATACCAGTACCTAGTATATCTAATGTCTGAATGAATAAACTTTCATCACTGTAAAGTCAGCATTTGGTGATGATAATTGTATATCCCAATAATAACCTAAACTGCTTTTAACATTGCAGCAAGATTCCTCTGACTTCAGTTTAGGTCTTTTATTAACAATGCAAGTAGTGTTGGTGTATGTGTATGAGTTGAGGTAAAGGCGTGCTTTAAAAAGTAAACAAGAGAGAGAGAGAGAGAGAGAGAGAGAGTATGTGTGGATATAGATAGTCCTTCCTTTATTTGTCACAAATATGCGCAATTTATTTGTTTGTCCGTATAAGAGTTGTTTATAATATTGGGTCTTTATGTAAAGCTTCTCATATTCATGGTGACTAACGAAAACGAGAAGGCCAAAAAGCGAGTGTGCATTGCTCAGTACTTGCTGGAAGCCGGAGCAGACATCCACGCTAGAAACGTCATGGGGAAAAGCCCATTGGATGAGTGCACCAATGACGTCATAGCGGATGGCGTCAAACGCTTCTTAGCTGAAAAGTAAGTTCCTAACATCTACGACCGCATTTAATTTGTTAATAGGCCCTACTCTTTGAATTTTCATCAAAACTAAACGGATAATTGGTTATTAATTTTTTTTAATAGTTTATATAATAAAACAAAACTATTAAAAAAAATTAATAACCAATTAATAACCAATCACTAGTAATCCACGAGTTAAATGTAATTTCACAAGTAACTGTGGGAGTTTGTGTCTGAGTCTATGGGATTTTTGTATAGGATATAAAATTTAAAATTAAAAAAACACTACCGTTTGGTCTGATGTGAACTTCCTCACATAATAATTATCTCATTAGTTTCTGGCGACAGTCAATATTTTGATGGGGAGTTTTATTAAATAATAAAGATTCTTTGGGACCATTTAAAGCAAATTATTTCCTTACTCTCAAAGAGGCTCCTTAAAAATAATTATGCATGATCTAACACCTCACTATCTATGTTCTGTTTGTGCCAGTAAGATAGCTACTTATCTTGTCCTGTCAGTATATATATTTACATGTACTTATCAGTCTATTTGAATTGCTCATTCATTAAAATATCTCATCACCAGCAGATTTATAGCAATGTACAATTTAAAAAAATATATATTAGTCTACATTTCCTTATTCTATTTGGAATGACCCTTGCCAGTAAATTTTATCCTTACATTTTTTCTATCGTTTAGCCCTAATCGAACCAAACCTGAAACCCTGAACACGAAGGCAAGTCCAGACGTTCTAAGCACTTTGACTGATTTATGCATCAAGTGTCTTCTGCATCCACAAGAAATTTTATTGGTTCCTTGCGGTCATAAGACCTGCCGCCCATGTAGCGAAGACATTCATCTTTGTCCACAGTGCAAACGACAAATCAAGGATAAGTATGACAAAGGTAAACACACATTTTAATATTTATTAAAACTGACATAAAACAAACACAAATATAGAATGGTGAGCTTAACAATTAGACAGACAGACAAAGGTGGGATGATTTTTTTTATATTATACCTCGACTACAGTTCAATGGTGATTACTGTATTAGTTTGTGTGCAAACAACAAAATCTACAAGATCATAAAAATTACTATTTATACTTCTAGTACTGAACAAATTAAATGAAATATTCACTACATAACAACTTATATGTTATAATATTATTTAAATTAGTGAAGACTAGCAAAGATGACCTAATAGAATTTCACATTTATTGGTGCTAACATTTTCAATGACATCTCTTCTGGTTGTTATTTCTTGCCCAGAGTAGTTCATTTTAGTTATTAGTATATTACTAATTTATATTTGTTAAATAAATAATTCATTCTATTTTTTCCAGTGTAAAGCTCAGATAGGAATTAATTAGTGTTTGTTTTCATAAAATTTATTTTCAGATGGCAATTCACTGAAAGAGAAATGTGTGATAATGTAATAGACAATCATCAGTATAGGAAAGAATTGACTTCAAGGCTTTCAGCACATCATATTTTTTGATTGCAGTGTTTATACATGCACTGTATTCATGTCACCATCAAGGTCTACAATTTAAGCACATTGTAACTTTTAAATGAAGTGTTTATATATGTACTGTATTCATGTCACCATCAAGGTCTACAATTTAAGCACATTGTAACTTTTAAATGAAGTGTTTATATATGTACTGTATTCATGTCACCATCAAGGTCTACAATTTAAGCACATTGTAACTTTTAAATGAAGTGTTTGTGCAGGTAATAAATATACTACTGTCACCATCATGTACAGCATACACATGATATTTACACTTAGGATGACACCAGTGAAAAGTCACATAAACAGATATGTCTCAATTAGTCTTTGTGTACTGACATTAAAACTATGCTGAATTTATTGCCCTTTAATCAATATTGTTATTTTTGTGTGGAGTTTATGTAAATGTAATGAATTTATCATTAGAAATTAAATGTGTTAATTTCGCATTTGAGATAAAAACATAAGGAAACTGTTAATGTTGTTAACATTATAAATCCTGTGCTAGATTTCATTAAGTTTCATTTTATATCTAAAGCAAATAAAAGGTTGTGTGACACATTTCTTCTTTTACTTAGCTTTATTTGTCCATGGCCTTGTTTGTTTAAATTTTAAAAGTATAAAACAGAGTCTCTTGTTGGATTAATTTTTTAAATTCTAAAAATACAACTGATCTGGTCTTGAGTTTGTGTTTGTTTTCATTATAAAAAGTGAGTCTGATCTTGGGTTTGGGCTTGTTTTCATTCTAAAATTACAATATATTATTATTATCAGTGTTAACAACAGCTCAATAAGAATTTAAATTTGTTATATATTGTTTCCATCAGTTAACATTATTTATATAATAATTTCAAAGAGAAAGCTATAATTTATTTACCTAAATGTTTAAATGGTATAAATTGTATGTATATATATTTTTTAATGCTTTCAACTAAATATAAGAATCATCTTATAATAACGTGCAATCAAAATAAAGTTGTAAGTTTTCACAAAGGAAAAATATCTCCAAAGTCCACAGCAGAGATCACAAATAACAAAGAGTGGAAGAACAACATGAGACTCTTGACATAAATATTTAACAACATTAATCTGTACATGAAGAGTGATCAATCAAATTTTCAATTAAAGTGACTGCAGCACAGCACACACTTCCATAATGAGGAATATTACTGGATAAATCAAATATGGATATAGCACTAGAGTTAGACAATTTCCTCTATCTACAGCTTTCTATTTTGATGCAAAAGTAGCACTTTGACAAAACAATCATTTAGTCTGGCAACAGTGGCAGTAGCAATTAATTACGTCAGCATTAAAAGGAGGGCTGTAATTAGTACATAAGCCAGTAAATCAGTTTACAAATTGTATGTATTTAACCCTGTAGTCCCAAACTATTAAATAAAGGGACAATTTTATGTATTAATAGAAAGAGAAATTTTTATAATGGCAAAGGTGATACTTGTTAATATCATTAAGCACATTAAATATATATCAAGGGTCCTAAAAATGATGAAATATATCTGGGTTTCTAATGAACTCACAAAGAAGTAACCAAAAACAATTATAAAAAGTATTTCAGTAAGTTGTTGAAACCTATAAGCTTGAAACCTTCAAAATAATTTTGTTAAGCAGCTTATAAAAACATCTTAAATGAATCTCTCACTTTCAACAATATACTTTTCTTTAGCCTATTAGTAATGGCATTATAAATTAATCATTTAAAAATAATTTGTTATCAATTATACAATTAATCTGACACTAAATAACATTATGCTGTGTGTGTGTGTGTGCGTGCGCGCTATATCCTCCTAAATAAATTTAATCTTCTGATATATATATGAGTCCCACTTATTATATCATGTATATCATAGTCCCACTTATCAGGTATTTCATAAATAGCTTTATTAAATATTACTTATTAGCAATATTATTTAGGCGTGTAATCCTATAATGACAGAACACTGTGATTGTCAAATTGATCAATGAGACAGACTATAAGACTTTTGTAATTATTATACACTATGCAATAGAAGATGAAGTCAGTAGGTCTTTTCAGATTACCTCAGCTAGTTAAAACACTGACCCAACAATTAACACACTTCTGTTGTTTAATTTACAAAAGTGTTTTCAGACATGATTTCAATACACACAGATACACACACACACACAAACACATTGGCCACTACTATAGACTTCAATCCACTGTTTAATGTTACAATATGCTCCATTATACAATCATATCAGTTCAAAACAAAGTAGGTTAGAACCCTAATTAATTAATGTGTAATGTCACAACCATTAATATATTTGTGATGAGATTGAAAAGCTGATAAGAATTTGTACACAGAAGGGGGAAAAAAGTGTTATCATCTATGAATATACTAAATTACAACAAAATAGATATATTTTGTGCCAATATATATATATAATTGAACGATAATTTAACTAATAATGAGACACAGTGGCAGTCCCTTCCAGTCAGATGTGACTAAGCAAAAGGGAGTCCATTTGTAAAATCTACATTTGAAGGAAGTGGATACTAAATAGAAAAAAAATATCAATCAAAAAAGTAGGTTAATTGTCACTTATTTTGGGGGGTCATATATGATGACGAAATTAATAAATAAAAAGTATTTTCTCTACATTACTAATAATGTACTAACTTCTGGAAATACTCAGAATGTCATTTTTTGGTTCAAAATGAAGGGATAACTAAAAGAAAATAATTGTTTATGGTTCTCTACATTTTCTAATATTGTACTAACTTTTAGAAATACAATAGAGTTTTTGTTCAAAGTCAAAGATTTAAAACAATTTTGACGTGTTTGATTGCTGGAAATGTTTACTCACTTTAAGAATGACAGTTTCAAGTACATTGCATGAGTGGATCTAATGCTTCTGAAATTACCTCCTAGAAGTGAACTGCCATTGAATATAAAACAGAAACACTTTGAAAATTCTTTTTAAAGCCAAATACTTAAATTTTAAAGTATTTATAGAATGCATTTTCCATTTGAACTATTTCTACTCTTTTTTTAAATGTAAGCTTTATTTGAGTATTTACACGGGACTCATTCATTTGGTGCAAAGATGATTATACATTATAAAGATTGTCAGATACAAATATTTTATCATCAATAATAGATAAAGCTTCAAGGATTTCTAATTATATCTTAAATTTTGTTTAGCTGGACATCCTTTCATTGGAATTACAAATAACTAATGGATGCTGACATGTTTTGTTTGTTTGTTTTCTTTTTTCAATTTAAAAACCGTTCACTGTTATCACATATATTCATAAGAGCTTGCCTTGGTTAAAATTATTATTTAGAGGCTGTGTTTGGTGTTGAAGTGTTATATATTCCATTAAACTATGATCTACATATACTTATAATTCATTTCTGATATTAGTAATGTGACTTAAAATAAGGTATTTTTAAATGTCTTTATATATAATTAAAACATTCAGTATTTCTTAAATTAAGTCAATTTTGATTCTTTTGCTTTATCTCCTGGTTTTCAGAATGACAACAAAACTCTAAATAAATGATGGTTTTGAATTTTAAATCAAGTTTCTTTTAAGACAATTTGTGCTGGTCTTACATTTCAAGTGGTGAAATAAGAAACAATTCAAATGTCTTAAATGATTTCTGATTATAACTTTAGCTGCTTGGTGTGAACAGCCCTTAAATGTAGAAAATACAGAAACACGCGTGATTTACAAAAAAGAAAAAGAATTTTAAAACAAAAAATGTTAAGTAATATTTTAGATGAAAAATGTTTTCCCATTACAACTATTTCTCTTGTTCTTGAAATGTAATCTTCATTTTCAGCACTGAAAATTGACTCATATTTGTGACATACAGATAATTAATTATACTTTAGAAAGATTGTCATGTACTACAGCACTGAAAATTGACTCCCATGTGTGACATACAGATAATTAATTATACTTTAGAAAGATTGTCATGTACTACAAATGCAATGCATGCGAACAAACACACAGACATGCTGAAACAAACAAAAAAAAGCAGATGCAACTGTTGTGTGTGACAAAATTATTCCCCTGCCATATTTTTTAATATTATTATAATTAAAATATTATAATTAGTTAATATTGATATATGATCCATAGAGATAATCATATATACATTTTAGTTGAGGTATTTGTGTGCCCTTGTTTAACTGACTTTCCTGTTTGAACTATTAAATATTCATTTTAATATACCCTTTGGAGGTATGTCAAGCACAAACAAGTTTGTCATGTTTTGTCTAGTCAGCACTGCATGTTGTTTTGATTAAGGGGAAATCAATAAGAGGTATCCCACTTGGTGACTGACAGATGCACTCTCCTAAAGCAGTCATATTTAATTTTATTTTGTAACTGTTTAATAGTAAATAAATTAAAACACAGACTGTTTCCTATTATTTTGCAGAGTAATGAAAGTAAATGCTTCCAAAACTTAAATCATTGATCATAAATCAAAAATAAAATTTGTTCATCAAGAAATTGAATGAATCCTGAATTTTACCAACACAACAGTTCTTTTTCAAATTACTTAGAAGAAAGTTTTAACTTATCTATGCACACCCTACTTATTTAACTGCAATCTAGCATGGCTGATTGCTGCAGAGTGACAACTTGAATGGAAGAAATAAACCACAGTTTAAAATATTAATATATGCCTTTGGACATATAATTCTGTTAATGTTTAAAATTTTAATTTTTTTTTTTTGTTGAAAATTACCCATAAAAATTATATTTTGTGTATTTAAAAAAAAAACAACTATCCATTAAAAAAAATGCACTGCAACAGCCTTTTGCTTATGTTCAATAAATTCAAATAACATGCATAAGTTCACAAGTCAAGATTTTGTACCTATTCATTAAAAAAAATTATAAACTGTATTTAAAGATAAAAGGACCAATAAGTATTTGACATTTCATTGGTAGTTTCTCACTAGCAAGAAACAACGAATTTAAAACAAATGAAGCAACTAAGTTACTAAAGACAGAGAAAAAAATAGTATAAATGAAAATAATATGTTAATTAAATATGTACTATTTTGAAAAGAATATTCCTTTATGGTAATATATTCTAAATTCAACTAAATGTATCTAAAACAATTTTCAAAACCCCAGAACTGACAGAGAAATAGATAAATGAGTCAGATAGACAGACTTTCAAAAATATAGATGGATGGATTAAAAAAAAAACCCACTGCAATAATCTGAATATATATAAGCATTGATGTAAATGACTCAGATAATTTTATCATAAAAAATAAATCACAAAACATTTCTTCTTCTTCTGGTACCAATATTTAACTTTTCAAATAAACAGAGTAACTGAAGCTTTGTGATCACACTGACATACTATTTTTACTATATTGAAAAGAAAAGGCCATTGTAGAATACAAAAACAGCAAAATAAATTCAAGTTCTCTGAGATTTGTTTTGATTATTTAAAAAGTAAAACAAAATGAAGCAAATTGCAAGATTAGTTAGATTTACTACTGTACACAAAAGGTGAAAACTGAACACATAGCAAGTAAAGCCAAAACTGTGCATGTGTCCATTCAAACAAGTGGGACTTAGTCAGAGAGGACCTGAAAAGAAATTCCATGAATGAAACATAAATGTGTACATATTAAATACATATTAAAATCCTATTCTTTGAGGTATGTATGTTATGGGGGGGAGGGGAAAGAATGTCAGTTTTCTTAGTGTTTGCAAAAGGCAATGCATAACATTATTGTAATAACATATCTGTTTAAAAATGGTGTTATTATTGACTTTTCCAAATGAGTAAACAATTTTTTTTATTTTATAAAGAAAACAAACTGCATTTGAAAATCAATATGGAATGCCATGGAAATTACTGAAGTAAAAGAAGAAGAAAAAGACTATTCTTATGTCACTAAATAGGATAAAATATTGTCTGAAACTATTTTCTTAGAATGTGTGTCATGCACAAGTTTTATTTTTAAATATTATTTTTAATTTATTACTTTAAATGTTATATTTTATTTATTTGCTTCTTTACATGTTTTGTTGGTTTATTTACTTATAATTTGCTTATTTAAATTTTATTGTTGGTTTATTTATTATATTTCTTTATAATTTGGGGTGATATAATTTTATGCAAAGCTTTTTGGGGGAAAATCCCAATTGGTTTTACTTAACTTTTCATTTAGTTCTGTTTAGTTCTAACTTTCATATAAATGATTATCAGCTTGTTGGGTCATCTATTTACATTCAATCAGTTTTGATTAAACTGACACTAATTTTAAAGATCAAAATCATAGTACATTTTTCATCTAATAAGAATTTATAATTACTAGTGATATTGTAGTTAGCCCATTTTGATATTCACACAACTTTACTGTCAGTAATTGAGTGCGTCATTAAGTATGCAAGGCCCATGACTTTAGATTTTCATTTGATCAAATACATTTGCTAATTATTATTGCCAAAAAACAACTGGAATTTTATATCATAAACAAAATTATTCACCTGTAAATTATGCACTTTTTTTACAAGCATCTTTTTCCATGTTAGTACATTCTCTACATCAAGTTTTTTTTTATGTGTGATTAAATTGGTTAGCAGAGATTCTCTGTTATCAATTTCTGATGACTGGTGGCAAAAGAACTTTTCATTCTCATATCAGTTTTTGATAGGTTATTACATGTACTTTGGTTGAAAAAAACAACATAGATACTCTGTATTGATTTTAAATCTGATTACAGGGGTTGGTAAGAAAAGTACAAGAAGCAGGCAAGCCTAACTTTCATCAACAGTTTTAGGAAAATAAAATTTTATGTCATATTTATTTCATAACATTATAGAACTTTTGCTAAATTATTATTCTTGGATCATTTAAATGAAAAAAAAAGACAGCAGTTGTAATGTTTTCAAAAGATTCAGCAATGTATATTGTATTTTTACTTGGTGCATAACCTAATCGATCATGTTTTACATATCTATGTACACAATCTGGCTTTATCTCATTCATCTCCGTACACAATCTGGTCTTATGTTACTCCTCATCAGAGTGTCATAGTTATGATCTGACTATCTATTGTGTCTATGAGATTTTGGGCCATTTTCACAACTCCTTTACTTAATGTACATAGTCATGTCATACATGTCATACATGTTTTGAACACTTAGTAATGTCTTGCTAAAAGCAAGACAAAGTCATGATGTTGTGGTATATTTTTTTATATAGTTTTACTTCAACTGTCCTGACATGACACAAAGCAAACCACATTAAAATGAGGAACAAGATATGTTTTGATATAAAAAGTTGTTTATTACCTCAGTCACTAACTACTCTATTGTTAACAAACAGTACTGACAGATTGTAAGGTAGGCCTGAGTTGCTGAAAACAGGATGTCAATTAACAACAGACTGTAAGGTGGGCCTGAGTTATTGAAGACAGGATACCAATTAACAATAGACTGTATGGTGAGTTGCTGAAGACAGGATACCAATGAACAACAGACTGAAAGGTAGGCCTGATAAATACAGGATACCAATTAACAACAAACTGTAAGGTAGGCCTATATCACTGAAGACAAGATGCCAATGAACAACAGACTGAAAGTCTGAGTTGCTAAAGACTGAATACCAATTTACAACAGACTCTTAAGATAGGCCTAAATTGCCAAAGACAGGATACCAATTACGGTAACAACACACTATATGGTAGGCCTCAATTACTGAAGACAGGATACCAATTAACAACAGATTGCATGGTAAATTTGAGTTGCTGAAGACTGAAGATACCAATTAACAAAAGACTATAAGATAGACCTGAATTGCCAAAGACAAGATGCTAATTAACAACAGAATGTAAGGTAGCCCTGAGTTAATGAAGACAGGATACCAACTAAAGTGTCAAACATTAAGTCTCCTTTTATGCCTGGTCATTAAGCCAAGTCATAGGACATAAACCTCCATATTCAATATTTAACAAACAGCAGACCTTAATGTGTTTATCATTTTGCCTTTAGATACAACAAAACCTTCTTTGTTAATAGACACTATAATCAGCAGTTCTTTATGAGATTCATTTTGCAAACCATGTTTAATTTAAACAGTACAAATTTCTTAAATTTGAACATTTTAAAAGTAATATGAAAGCAACAGATTGTAAAATATATATATTTAAAATATACAGTAAATATTTTCAAGTAAATTCACTATGAATATAAGAATTAGTTTGCAACAATTATAACAATACTTGATTTATTATTACAGGCTACATAATGAATATTAATAGTTTTGTGAATATTGTAGTAAATGATAAAGAGAAAATTGAATGTTAATGAACAATTACACCTGTCTATACAATTAAGACTTTTTGCAAAGGCTTTCTATTTTCATTCAAAGTGGAGTCGTCATAGTAATATACAACATACTTATCTGTACAGTTAATGTCAACAAGTCTGTTGTCTAGGAGATTGTAATTTCATTCAGGATGGAAATATGGTAATGTACAGAGTCCTTTGTCTAGTAGATTGTAATTTCATTCAAGATGGAAACATGGTAATGTACAGCATTATATATGTACAGTCAATGTCCAAAGAGTGTCCTTTGTTGAGGACTTTGTAAAGGAGATATGGTGATGTACAAAGTGCATATCTATACAGTCAATGTCCCAAGAGAGTGCTTTATCTAACACTTTATACTTTCATTTAAGGTGAAGGTGTCATGGTAATGTATATGTCTGTCTGTAAAGTTAATGTCCCGATGTACAATAAGTCTATCTCTACAGTTGTCCCAAAGAGTCCTTTGTAATTCATTCATAGTGGGTGTCATGGTAATGTATATGTCTGTCTGTCTGTAAAGTCAATGTCCCAATGTACAATAAGTCTATCTCTACAGTTGTCCCAAAGAGTCCTTTGTAATTCATTCATAGTGAAGGTGTCATGGTATGTCTGTCTGTAAAGTTAATGTCCCGATGTACAATAAGTCTATCTCTACAGTTGTCCCAAAGAGTCCTTTGTAATTCATTCATAGTGGAGGCGTCGTTAATATCCCAAGAGTCCTTTGTCTAGGACTTTGTCATTTCAATCAAGATGGAGATGGTAGTGTTATGGTATGTCTTCTAATAATATTTTTTGTTCTTTTTCTATAAACTAAAAAGAAAAAACAAGGTTGTATTTGGTAAAAAATTCTAATGTAAATTTAATAATGTACAAGAATACAAATGACATTTATTTGTTACCCAATAATATGACAGTTACAATTATATAAAGCAAAAGAAATCAAATAAATGATCAAATAAAATCAGTATCACCATACACAGCAATGCAATGAAACAGTATAAGTTTAACCAAAGATCAAAACAAAAACATATGAAACAGTTTCAAAATGGTCGATTGATAACACAAGAATCACTTCTGATAAGATTTCTCAACTCTTGCAATTCACTGACTCTCTGATTTGCACATGCTTATAAATGGCAGTTAGTCACAAATTGTTTGTACAGAAATGTTGCCAGCATATTAACATTTCAGATAAAACTGCTGTTAATAAAGCAAATACTGGGGCTATCTGTACTTGGTACTAGTTTCCCACTAAAGCGTCAGGTTCAAACTTTTCTGAGGTAAGGAAATAACTATTTTCAGTCAAGCATAATGTGACAATTAAAAATCTGCTTAAAAATTAATAATATACCCATTGTAAATGTCTTTACTAATGTCCTAAGATCAGAATAAAATGTGGGCTGAATAAACTAACTTAAATGAAATGCGAAGCTAATCAAAAAATAAACTATGATTGTTTAACATAATGTACACACAAAATTGTTATAATAATTAGGACAAAATAGATCAGTTCTTAAATGTCCACCTTTGTCCCTGATATCAGCATCTCTATATAATAAACAAATGTAATATATATTTTCATTTTTTTACATGGCAGTGCATTTGATCTCCTTTATGTTGTCCTATAAGTTATAAACTCCTTAAATAAGTGTGCTATAATTTATTATTCTATTTCCTTAAGTGTGTACTACAAATATGTTTCCTCTTCCTGAGCATATACTATACAAATTTGTTCTTTTTATCTTGTTAAATGTGTGCCGTAAATAGTATCTCTTTAAACATGTGATTCACATTTATTCTTGTAACCCCTTGGGTGTGGACTGTTATAAAATATGTGCAAAGCTAGTATAGCCAGATGCACAACTCTCAAATCATAATATCTGCTTTGGAGTGATAGGCTCACCTGCTAAAAGAGAATTTTGGAGTCTTCATTTCCAGCCAGTGAATTTTGTCATCATGGATTACAAAATCACATGAAATTTTCTGTGGTATGGTAGCATAAGTCAGAGGATATTACTAGTCAAAATTTTGCACTGTCACAATAAATAATGATTTTTAAGAGAAATAAATAATCTAATTTTCGTTCAAGAAGCATTTTTTTCCCTTTTAAAAAAATCCTGAAAGATTCTGTAGGATGTTTGGAACATGGAATGGTTTGGCTGCTCAATAAGTCATGTGATTTGTTTTCTTAATTTGAATCATGATTTTATTTATCATCTCATTTCTGGTCAGCCATGCATTCATACATTACATTAAATCAATGTATTAATCTGAGACGGAAAACAATATGCAAAATTTATTTTCTATGAATATGATAGCTGAATGTAATCTTGTCACTTAAAATTGGTGCATGATTTACATGATAATGTGACATTTTATCAATTCTTTCATTTTTAGACGTCAGCCTGCTATAATCTTTCCATTTTAGTCTAGTCCTAGATCAGACTAATGCTCTAAACTGTCCAAGCTAACCAGGGCATGTTTTGACTTATTGCTTGTGGTAGTGGATTTATCTTCTACCGCTGCCTTGAGATTTTAAATCTTGCTTAATTCTCTAATAAATCATTTCGGTCTACATTCAGTTATTATTTTATTAAATTAATATACTGATTTAAAACTGACAGGTACACTTAAAATATGTCCAAAAGTATGTTTTCTCTTAAATTAAAATGGAAATCAGTTGCCTGGTAATGTGATCATATATTTTAGCCAGTTTTCTTGAAACAATTAATTAATATTGCCAGTTTATTTCATATGCAAAATGTTGTCACTCATATGCATTTTACTTGGCTTCAGTGCAACACTGAATTTACATGCAAATGTTTATTTATTTATTTTTTGGGGGGAGGGAGGGTTGTGCAACCTCTATATAGTAAATAAAACAGTAAATGAATGAAAATAATTCAAAATCTCAAAATTAAGCTATTTATCTTTCTATAATCATGCTGGCAATTTATTTTTGAAATGGAACACTTCAATCAGCAAGTATATGACATTAATTTTAAAATAACAATCCTTTCACTCTAGCTATAATCACAGCATATTTTAAAATCACTCCACTTTTTTAATCTTAAATAAATAGGCATAGTATGCAACTCAGATATACTCAGTATAAAAAAAAATGTAAAAATAGTAATAAAAATTAAAAATACAAGTGTAGTGGATGCACCATAAAATGGCATTGCACTTCTAAACAAGAGTTGTTTTGTACTTATATCCACTGCTGCAAAAGATAGTTGAGTTTCCTCTCATAGCATGCTTGCTGCCTATAAGAGTTGTGCAATCATCTGCTTTACTACCACCTATCTGTTTTCTTCTAGTATTTCAGTGCTATAAAAAATTTGCTGTGAACCTCCTGAATGTGATCATTTAGTTCATTTCTTGTAACCCCTTTACTGTGTATCAAATAATTCCAGTTACAAGTAGTTTAACTTGAAACATGAGCAAAGAATGTTACTAGATCTAAACAATGAGGACTTCACTATGTACAGAACAATATTCAGCCCTATAGTCCATTACATGATGAGTAATTTGCAGCCTTGAACTCTCTATGGTGGTAAGTAAAGCACAGCCCTGAACTTTCACTGGCAAAAATAAAACATGGCCCTGAACTCTCTACAGTGATAAGTAAAACAAAGCCCTGAACTCACTAAGATGATAATTAAAACTCAGCCCTGAACTCTCTATGGTGATAAGTAAAACAGATCTGAACTCACTCTTTGAAACGTAAAAAAATATGTAAAGAATAATATACAGCCTTGAACTTACTCTGAATGGGGAAAATGCAATCCTTAAAATGTATTTAATTAAAAGTCAATATGATAAAGCAGACTAACTCTTTAGTCCTCAAAAGTGATGATGATGAATCAGATGAAGAACCACAAACTGATTTTGGCAACATTGCTGGTTTCTGAATTCCTTCTTTTGACAGACTTCAAATAGGATGTTTGCTTAAAAATAATATTATGTTTATAGCACCATACACACTGATCAGAATCACCTTCCCATTTCACAGAAAGAAAATATATACCTTTTGTAAGAATACAGTTCTGCTTAAAATGAGAATTTACATAATGCTTCCACTAACAAAACACAACTATCCAACACATCTTGAAAACATAACATAAATAAATGAATAAAACAAAAAGAAGAAACACATTTATCTGCATGTATTATGCTTTTACTCGTTTTAGATTGTGCCATCCACATTATCTTCCAAATGTTTTCACTGTACACTATCATAATGTAAGCAGTCATTCTTACAAGTTTCTTGTATGCCTGATTAAATGCAGAATATTTGTTTTCATCAAGTTCATTTCTTGGCTTTCAATAAAACTATTTCTTGCAGCAGATCAAATGCAGAACTCAACGATTTCATGCATGAACGCACGCACGCACACACACAATTACATTCAGTGAATTCTTAATGTTTAATATCTTTAATATCCAGATCATATGAATGATCATGCCTCTCTGCCTGGGTTATCCCAATAGGCCTCTTCTGTGAAAAAGTTCCTCAACCTTATAAATTCTACCCTGATGACAGGTGAAGCATGCTGAACAAATTGAATCACCAAGCCTTTAAACTCAAAGAGAAAGACTCTGTGAATATGCAACAGAAGCATCCACTTATTCCAAAGGTTGCACCACTGATTTCCTGTTGAAATCTCATTTTTCTTCTCATGAATTCTCCATCATATCACTCTTCTTTGCCACATCTCTCCACCACTCCATTCTCTTCCCTGCCACACCTCTCCACTTTCGTATACACTTCACCTACTTAAGTTAGCCTGAGCTTTCCAACACATCACATTTAATCCACAACCCCAGTGATATCAGTGCAACTCCATAAAAGCCCCAAAGATCTGAGCTTTCCAACACATCACATTTAATCCACAAACCCCAGTGATAATCAATGCAACCCCACAACCCCCCAAAAAAATATATTTAGCATAACTCCACACATTGTTTATGTTAAGTCCCACATTCATTCCCAAATTCCATTGCAGGTCAGTACTGACCCTACATGTTAACTGTTTAAGCCCGACTGATAACTCCATGTATTCCAAGCTTGTTAATCACTTAAGTTCTAGTGTTATTCCATTTCTTCTAAAGGTTGTTAACCATGGAAGACCCGGTCATACCATGTATTCAAAATCTGTTAATCACTTAAGTCCTGTTCTCAACTCATGTATTCCAAAACTTATTAACCATGGTAGTCCCACTGTATTCCATGTATTCAAAGCTTGTTAATCACTTAAGACTCACTACAATCCACATATTCTAAGCTTGTTATTCCTTGAAATCCCACTAACATCTCAGGATTTTAACAGCTTGTTAAGCAGTGAATGTCGAATTCATGAATATTCCTTATTTTCTAAACTTTATCAACAACTATGCACTATCCTCCATATAACTTGATTTTTTTCTTTCCAGCACTGCTAGTCTCAGTCTTTTGTCAACATCATTCTGGAAGCTTATGTTTATTTGTACTTTGCTAATGACATTTGATACTTTTAATACTACTTAGCAGTGATACCATTCTGTTTTGGGCCACATTCTTTCTCCTTTTCTTTCTTTTTTCCCTCCTCAATAGCTTTCTGCATGTCCGTGTAATACTGAAGTGCTCTTCTTACTGGCTCTATCACTTCTCCCTAGATCACAATACAACAAAATTGTCATCACAATATCACTTCTCCCTAGATCACAATACAACAAAATTGTCATCACAATATCACTTCTCCCTAGATCACAATACAACAAAACAGTCATCACAATATCACTTCTCCCTAGATCACAATACAACAAAACAGTCATCACAATATCACTTCTCCCTAGATCACAATACAACAAAACAGTCATCACAATATCACTTCTCCCTAGATCACAATACAACAAAACATTCATCACAATATCACTTCTCCCTAGATCACAATACAACAAAATTGTCATCACAATATCACTTCTCCCTAGATCACAATACAACAAAATAGTCATCACAATATCACTTCTCCCTAGATCACAATTGAACAAAATATTAATCTTATTCAGTTTAGATCTTTACACACACACACACACACGAGTGCTGAGACAACTATATATTATGTATTTAACCCTTTCAATTTACAAGACAACAAGTGCAAGTAAACAAACATTAATACTTTGGAAACACTATTACACATTTAAAACTGCCATTTCTTAAAACAACACAGTTATTATTCAGTTCCAGTTACACAGTTCCTATTATTTATATATCATAAGAAATTCAATTCAATTTTCCTGATGTCATGCAAAATTCAGCTTATCTACACTTGTGTGAAATAATGTAGATAATAATTATGTGAATTCACTTTACCAAGAAATGATTATAAAATCACTTTGTTCATAAATATTGAAGATTACAAATATTATGGCTTTATTACAGTAGGGTCACATTTTATGATGGGTTTAAGTTCTTGAAAATGCAGTCGTAAAATTAATTTTAAAAAAATCCATTTTATAATGTCACTAAATTGGATAAGCTTCTGACTTGTATTTATAAACCCTGAATATTTTCATTGCAATGTTTTAATATGAATATTTTTTATTTATATAATTAGTCAATTATTAATAAGAATACATCACTGATACAAAGGTGTAAGCATTGAAAATTAAGTAAAAATTTGAAAAAGAAATTAATACCACTGTGAAATGAATTTTAATTCTTCAATGAAGGCCCAGGCTGATGTTCGGTATCTTCAATTTTATTAAAGAAAGAATGCAGTGTTAGCAGCTTTGGTGTTCTCCTCTTCTCTTGCATGATTTCATAAGGGTGCAGCATGGCATTAATTGAGCAGCCTACAGACATTAGTACATGTTCACCAGCTTCCATCCTTCTAATCACTACCATTTTATTCCCTACACTTATAGATTTTCATGCTTTTATAACCACACTTTGCATAAGACTTTCATTTACATTTTTTAGGAAAAGACATAGTTGTATGTTTAATTCTGTCAACTTTTAATTTGCACAGCATAAAATAAACAAGGACATTTTTTTAAAAAACTAACCGCATAAATGAAATGAACCAACCAGCCCAATACAACTTGTAAATGGAGTAACATGGCATAGCTTAGCTGGCGAGCTGGCAGCATTTAAATTTTTTCTTCTTCTGTTAATGCATTGTAAAAGTGAAATGTAAAAACCATTGTAAAACATGACCCTACTGTATTTAATTCTTTAGAGTGCGTCACAATGGAATAAAAAATAATGTCTTCAAAACTGATAAAAATTTTGAGCCTAAAAACTAATAAGTGATATAACAAAGTGTATATGAAAATGCATGAAAAGGAATTCTTACTGAGTACAACATATAAAATGTACTAGGCAACATTTATTAATAAATTACTTAATTTAAGAACTGTAATGATACATTTGTTCACTTAAAATCAAAAACTATGCATGTAATATAGACAGTTTCCAGAAAATGTGTCAGGAAAGATAACACTAGCAATGTATTAAAATAGTTTTGCTGGAAGGATTTAAGAATTCCTCTACTATATCTAGATTTTACTCTTTAACTGTTTTTAACAAAATATAAGTGCTAAAACTGTGATTGTCAACACTTATTATCTTTATTGTAACAATGGACATGTCTCACAAGTCTGAGATTACTTGATCAAAATAGCAACCAACCAACAAGTGAATTTTAGAGTACTAGAGTACTTATATTTGTCCTTCATATGGATCATCACCATCATTCTAAATAAATTTGAAGGTAGCCAAACTCTGTAGATCAGTTAGCGGGGAGAAGTGGTAGTAGCTTGATTTTTATGTCTTTATAATAGATGAACTGTTTCAAACTAATACTGACATAAACAGTTTTGTTCCTGTGGAGATCCAGATGATAACATGTACATTAATTAAAAGTCATAAGCAAGACTTTGGAAATAAAGAGAGAAGTACCCTAGTTAGTCAGAAAAATATTGTGGTCTTTTCATTTTTGTTGTTGTTTTATTTTTCAACTTCCTTTCACAATTAGGTAAAAAAGTATCCCTGTTGAATTTCAAAGTGAAAAAGAAAAGATCTGTTGATGAGAAAATGTGATGACAAATTGGAATAAATACTTCCAGTTAAACGTTACATAATATACATTTGGTAGCAGGCATCAGACTTTTACAAGCACAATGCTTACCAATCTAATTTACTGAATAAATATATTTGCCAAACAATTTTAATTTGACTGAAATGTCTTTCTGACACCAATAATGTGCATGTTCAATGATTAAAGTCAGATGTCTGCTAAATGAACATTACAATAGCAGATAAAAAGGAAAAACATCTATTGTAATAATTACTGCTTAGGTATTTACTTTTCAATTTTATGACTTTTATGCCAATTTGTTGCTGCTGAAAGCTTACCTGATGGGTCAATACACTATATGATCAAACTGAGACAGTCACACATACTGGTATTTCTATCTCATGTGAGCAATAACTGTTAATGTGACAAAATTAATAGGGCTACAAAACTATGAGTAAAAATAACACTGCTGTTAATATTTTTTTTCAGTTAACAAGTTTGCCAGTCTAACGAGGTGGATACATAAAAGAATTGTTGAAGTCTAAATGGAAAGTGTTCTGCCCATATCTCTGAAGTCATCTGCTACTTTACAGAAATGACATTTACATGAAATGTACTCAATTCTGTTGCACATTTACATTTTCCATGGTATTTGCATACTGCAAGATGACAGAATTCCATATTATATTTGATATCTTGTAGGTTAATGTTTTATAATCTTGTGTTATCATATAACCTATTTGTTAGCAGGCATCAGTTAGTCTGAGTATAGAGAATTATGTTAGAGAGTAACAGATTGTGTTTTAACAGTCAGACTAATCAAATGTTGAGGTATTTTTTTGAAATAATTAAGGCAAGTTTATAAAGTAATCAGAAAGCAACTATAACAAATTTAAAGAGAATTTCTTTTAAATGATTTGTCAGCTGAAAATAAAATTAAAGACTATGGAAAGTAGATGAGAGTAAATAATTATGATTGTTTTATTATGAAAATTTCTTGCACTGTAACATCGAGTATTTTTGTAGAACTGGTCTATGTTTACTAAATTACATAAATATATACAATAAGCAATAAATAAACATTAAAATGACTTAAAATCAAACAAAAAATATACCTAGAAATGGAGTAAGTTTATACACTCACATCTATTTGTGGAAACAGCTGACCCACAGCCTCAAAAAGAGGCAGGAGAACAAACTTGATGAAACCAATCTGTGAAGATGGCTTAGTAACTTTATCACGGTCCATAAAGGGGGCAACTGGCAGACCTTCTAATTTCTCCATGTCACTCTGCAACATAAATTACTAGTTATTAAATAAAATTAAATTAAATAAAAAGTGTGTGTGTGTGTGTGTGTGTGTGTGTGTGTGTGTGTGTGTGTGTGTGTGTGTGTGTGTGTGTGTGTGTGTGTGTGTATGTGTGTGTGTGTGTGTGCATTTGTGTTTCCTTCAATCAAAACCTATTTTTCTTCTAAAAGTATATTTGCTATTTATGATGCTGCATGGCAAAACCTGGTTAAAGTGAAAAAAATTCAAAAGTGGGATTTTGTAATTTATTAAATTTTAGAAATTCATGTTTATTTATTTATTTTTAATTTAATTATGCCAGATAGTTTTGTCACTATACATTTTTTAAAGTACATCCCCCATCCCCCCCCCCCCCCCCCCATCAAAGGAGATTTACAACTACAAATGGCTGTAGTGCAAAACTAATTTTAGCATCTTTAGCTGGGTTTTGCCATTCAGCATCACATTTATTTTACTGGTTTTGATGGGATGAACTAAAAACAACTGTTATTGTTTAATATGCCCTAGGCCTAGTCTTGAAGTAGACTTCTTGTCAAAAGTCTAGTCTTGAAGTTGACTTCTTGTCAAAAGTCTAGTCTTGAAGTGGACTTCTTGTCAAAAGTTGTCAAAAGTCTAGATGAAATGTCTTTAAGGGATGTCACAGACTTGTGGCAGTAAATATCTAAAGTATTTACATCTGACCACATTTATGAATATTTGCTAACCCTATCATGATTGCATAGATTTTTCAGTTCTAGAAGCATCTGAATGGGAAGATTCAAATGTAAGAAGAAAAAGGCAGCATTATAATCATTTTATTTTCAAACATACCAAAGAGGGCAATGGGAATCAATGAGCAACATTGCACAAATTATCCCCCGAAATTTCTTTAACAGAAAACAAAATAAATGCTTTTCAAATTTCAAATTTTGAAATGGTTTGTACTTAAAAAGAGCATAAACAGATGATAACCAAAGAGCAAGAAAAAACTGGTAAGTGAGAAAAGTAGGAAAAGAGGAAGAGAGTTTTTATTAGCAAGAAATTTCTAGCTATAAGCAATGTACATTTTTTAATAGACTAATTTCAAGACTTATCTATGAAAACTGTTGTAAAAGTGAACTGATAGTTTCCATTTTCCATTTAACTTTTTCCATTATTTTCTTTTGATTATTTAAAGTACATTTGTATCTTTGTTAACTTTAGTGTTTGACAAAAATATGGGGAGAAGTTGAAAATAAAGTGTTTTAAAATTATATCATGTGAATAAATCTTTAAAATGATGTTGAAAAATGATTACATTATAAAAATGTAATAATACGAAATTAGAATGTTTCTATATTCAGTGATGCATATTACTGATATTCCATTAATTCTATTGCATAATCACACACACACACACACATCTATAATGAGAATGACAGAATGTAGATATACAAATACATATGAAGATAGAACTGTTTATCTGTTTATTTCAATATTAAATCTACCCGGTATAAAACCAATGTTCTTTGTGCAATCAAATCTGTGAATAATTTAGTAATAATAAAGTAAGGAATTATATAAATATTCTCAAATTAATATTTAAAATTATGACTGTATTTAACTAAACAGCAACATACTCACACAATATCATAGCTTGTAATTCAATGTAATCCAAAACTATAAAAAATAAATTGCAAGTTCTCAGACGGAAAAAAAAGTGTTTATACTACCAATATAAAATCACTAAAAAGTATTGTTTAGTTAGGAAAGGGCTGTCAATAAATGTCTTTTTTTTTATTTAAGCTGTTTGGACAAATGCAGTTTCCAGCAAACCAGTAAAATCAACATAACATTTTGTACTTTCAGCTTCTTTGTTATTATATAAGGCAATAACATTATACATGCTTATACAAAAGTGAATCTGCAAAATTATTGTCTTGTTTATAATCTGTTTAAAAAGTTATTTAAAATTTATTTGAAAGAAAAATGTCAATGAATTAAAATAAAATCAACAAATCCAGATTTGCAAGAATACACAGTTTTTTTTTAAATACCAATCAACCACTTAATTTACACAAAAGCTCAAAATATCAAAATATGAATACAATATAAAACTACAAGAGACACAACAGTGGCATGCACTAACTATGACACTTTACATATGCTGCAAGTCTTTCTTATCTGTAGTAGACAGTATGTTTTTCTTATCATTAGTAGTATATATTACTCATCTGTGAAATTAATGAACTCTGGAAGTGGACAATAAACAAAAATCATTTAATTAATCACTCTTTATTTGAAATAAATCTCACAAAAACATCATACATGAATACCTGCACATTGACATTAAATGGGATATCTGACTTTGAATAATAAAATTCACACAATTAAAATACATTTTATTCTACATGAATATTATAAATTTATTTTATGCTTAATGAAAATTGTAAAGAATCTGAAGTAATGAACGGACATACGATGAGAGTGTTAAAAACATATTTATCAAAAGCTGCATTGCGCTGCGCTCATTTATGGCCACACAGTTATCTAACCATGCTGAAAGATACAGAGAGAGCTAACAATAAAAGAATTAAGCTGTTGATTATATCAGAAAGCAACATAGAGTGATAGTCAAAAGTGAAGTACCTAATTGACCATTAAATATAAATGAACAGGAAAGGACTACATTGCATTCTTGTCTAGGACTGAATGTGCATGTATGTATGCATGTGTGTGGTGTGTGTGTCAGGTGCAGAAATGAGTATATACCTGGTATATAACATTTGCAATGAGAAAAGTAGAAAAATAGGGAAAGAGAAGGGTCAACACACAAATATGTGTTAACCTCAATGGACGTTTTCAGAGGATGAAAAAATTCATAAGATAAAATCATTTTGTGCTTAGTGGGTTTCCAGTTAATAATTAATTTTTGAAAGATTACCTGATTAAAGAACTCCTGTAACAGGCATTCAAGCCAAGGCTCAGAAACTTCCATTGGCCGACATTCATTGGAGATGTCCGATACTTTCACCAATATCATCATCATCTACAACACCAATAAACATAAGGGTTTGAAAGGGATTCAAAATAAAAGTGAAAATTAAAACAATATAAATATTTTTAAAATAATTTTTAAAGGTTTGTTAAGGTACAAAAACACTCCAGCAATTCAATGAGATATCTATGATACTTTATAGAAGACAGAAGGCCAAAGCAGACATAGAAAATCAAACTAACACCACAAGACATCAAATAAGCCATGCAAGTGACTGAAGCACTCTGACTGGAAACAAATATAGCATTTAACCGACTGATATTGCTTCACTGCTTGCAGCTCTACTTGGCCTCACTCTAAAATGAAGACTTGACAGCCCTCCCACATTGGAATAAAATTCATGCAATGGTTACAAGCTAAATAAGAACAATAGTTGCAAAGAAAAGTTAAATAACAACAGCAAATGACAGAAAGAGTATACTTAAAATGAAATTATTTTTTCTCAGTAAAATATTTAATACCAAGCAGGTATAAATGTACAGTTATGACAACATCAATCTATAGAATCTGGTGCATTGTGGAAGATAATAACAAAAATGTAAATGATCAAAACATAAAATCATTGTGTTACTGAAAGGAAACCTGAAGTGATAGCCAAATGAAAACCTGATTGAAAAACTCGGTCAAAAGACAGTCCAGCCATGGCACAGCCACATCAAGTGGTCATGCTTCACTGGAGATATCTGCCGCTTTCATTAGCACCATCAATAACTGTAGAGCAGTTACAAATATATTGATCATTTAGAAGTTTGCTTGAATCCAAATAAGAAATCTATTCTGAAGCACAATTGCCAAGAAGCAAGCATGCATGATTTGCTGATTACATTTCAAGTATAATGAACCATGTGGACAAACCATCTTTACATTACATGAAACAGAAACTATTCTAAATAAATAAATCATAAGTACACAAATATATTTTCAAAAATAAAACTGATTATAATTTGTATAGAAAAATAAGGATGATTATAATTTAATACTTATGCAAATATTATAATCTGTTTTTAAATCTAGCTACTAGTCATCTCCATCTCTTGCTTGAATGAGCAATATTAACAAAATGCAGAACTTGGCATGAAAACTGCAACTAAAGGCACAGAAATTCAGTCAGAAAAGAATGGGTGAGATGCCTCAACATTAACACAATACTGAACTTGACTTTGGGTAGATGGTGGAAAGCTGTGTCTTACATCCTCCAGGACTAAACATTTCACACCATGCATAAATCAGAAATTGTATTCATCCAGAGTTTGATGTTTTAGATCGGGAGTGATTCTCCAGGACTAAACATTTCACATCATGCAGAAATCAGAAATTGTATTCATCCAGAGTTTGATGTTTTAGATGGGGAGTGATTGCCCAGGACTAAACATTTCACATCATGCATAAACTTTAATGTTAAGTGGATTGTCCAGGACAAAACATTTGGCATCATGCATAAATTGTATTCATCCAGAATTTTAATGCTTTAGATGGGGAGTGGTTCAACAGTGAAAGAAAAGATCTGTGTTTACTGAAATTATGTTAGAAAGTACATTGTACTTGCATGTAAATAAACTAATCGGGGAAAGTCCTATATTCATGGGTCACACAATATAAAGAGCAAAGCTTTATTTTTTCAAAATGTCCATTCTGTATGCAAAGCTATTTTTTTTTAAAAAGAATGTCCAGTCTATATGGATCATATTATACAAAGAGCAACGGTATTTATTTTAAATTATACAAAGAGCAAAGCTTTTCTTAAAATGTCCTGTGTATAGATCACATTATACAAAGAGCAAAACATTTCTTTAAATGTCCTGTCTATAGATAATATTACACAAAAAGTATTTTTTAAATGTTATTTTGTATGGATCACATTATTAAAATAGTAAAGCTTACCACTGCTTTATGTTCCTTATTGGTGAAGTCAAAGTGTGGTATTAAAGACTTGAATGAATTCAAAATTTCATTGTGTTTAGCCATGTCTGTTGCTAAAATGCATCTGAAAAAATAAACATAATTTTTTGTTGCTGACAAGCAAATGATAAAATAACTTAACTTGGTGACTGTATTTGAGAGAAAAACAATAAAGTAATTCTGTCACTGTTCCTCTTTAACAATCAATAAGAATTATAGAACAAGACTGGCAAACCATGTAGACTTTGACCTGTATAGTTATCTTGTACTTGTAGGCTTTGATCTGTATAGTTACCATGTAGGCTTTGATCTGTATAGTTATCAGGTAGAGTTTGATCTGTATAGTTATCATGTAGACTTTGATTTGTAAAGTAATACTAATATTTTGTAGTATAAAAATCAATAAAAAGTTCATTACAACTATACATTGTGAGAAAGGAAAATATTAAAAAATTCAGAAACATCACCATTTTTCTTTCAAAAATAAGAAAAGAAAGATCAGTTTCCCTACAGGTACTGGGTGGAAAGTATACTGTACTTGCTTTCATCAAATCTCATTCCAAAACCACAGCCACTTCTCATTTGTGATAAAATATATAACACAGTCAACACAGTACAAGAACAATGGCATTTTTATCAAATATCTTTTAATATAAATAGCAATATTCATGAAACATACTGCAAGAATGTTTTACAGTGTGTGTGTGTGTGTGTGTGTGTGTGTGTGTGTGTGTGTGTGTGTGTGTGTGTGTGTGTGTGTGTGTGTGTGTGTGCATGTGTGTGTAACAGTACAGGTAGTAAAGAAATTGATGTAACAAAATGCCTTTAATAATGAATATGCTTTAAATCTGTCAGTCTTTGAATTGGCTATATATGTGAAACAAGTACAGTACGTATGAACACAAAGCGATTAAAACAATATCATATAAAAATATTTATCATCTTTATGATGTAGATTTTATGTATTAATGTGAACCAGATCATTTATTACCTGTATATGATTTAAATCTTTGAATGATTAACTTATATTCATGAGGCTTCACATCTAGTTCAATTTACTTTCATTTTAAGTCATAATGTCATCATTTTACCTTATTAAAATAAGTCTGTTTCATTTACTTTTCTAACACTTTGCATTTTAGATTAGTCAAGTTTTGATTAAGTTATAATTAAAAATAATCAATTAAAAATGTATCAATTACATACATATATCTTTAACATATCAATCAATTGTGAATGTTAGGGAATTTGACAATATAAGAACTTTTCCAAATAACTAATAGTAAATCTAAAAGTTATACTAGAAGTAAAACTACAGTAATACTACAAGTGATACTGGATGTGTATTCACCCAAGCTCTACAGTAATGAAGTAATGAAAAACAAATAAAAACACCAAATAAACTTGAACAGAATATAAAATAACACATAGTAAGTACATATATAACTATACATAAAATTGAATACAATAAACATTTATACATGTAAAACATAAATAAACTTGAATAAAATTAAAAATAATACACAGCAAATACTTGTAAAATAATAAACTTGAATTTAATTTAAAATAACACAAACACAACTCTTTTGTCTTGCTTAACAAAAAGAAGCTTTACAAACTGAAACAAAACACAGTTTTTCAGATTACAAACACACAAAATTATGATTTAAAACTGACTTACATCAATGCTACTAAAACACGAAAAAGAAAAACGTACAGGTATCATTAATCATAGCATCTCTGATACAGTAAATGGCAGGAAATTTACAATATGTGGCATGGGGAGTTTAAGCTATATTATATTAAGCAATAATTTTATCAAGTAATTATTCCATAGTGGCAGTCTACACCTCACCACACATTTATTACTATTAGTTGTCAATTGTTTATATAGAATCCTATCAAAAGATCAATATAGGTTTTAAAAACATCAGTCCTTAAGCCAGAATTCGTAAACGGACAGCAAAAGGCCAGTAGAAGATATTTCCTTTGTGACGTCAAAACTGCACTGAATGATCGAAGACAACGTACTCAACTATACTCGAACATTAAAGATAAGTCGCTATACCCATTGAGGGACAGAACTAAGAAGTGTGTGCATAAACTATCCGGGCATTGCAATAATATACTCTGTTAGTCGCAATTCGTATTTGTTCATTTATTTCTTTTCTATTTTAATTGAATTGTTATTAAATTTATTGTTATCTTACCTGTTGTTACATAATTGTTTGTAACCGACTAGAGATTCAACTAAATGGGGGCGAACCTTAATAAAGAGATTAGGAATTATAAATCTTAACTTATAAATAAGAGGGAGATAACATTGTTAGTTGAGGCAAGTCAACTGATTTAGCTAGTTGGTGTAGCAAATTGCCTGAATATTACAGCCTTTCGTGAGGGATAAGTCAGGCCGTCCGGCTGTCGCTATTGTTAGAAATTGTTCAATAAACCAATATTGATAAATGGAATCTAAAATAGGGCAGGGTCGTTAAACATAGACCGGACATGTGACAGTGTGGATACTCTATAACAATGACGCTGCATATTTGTGCAGTTTGAAATTTACCTTGGCCATGAAAATCCCCAGTCAATGCCTAATGGACTTCATTATTTTCTCACAAAGTTGTCAACAGATTCAGACTTCACTCACAGAGTTATTTTTTCAACAGTTTTTTTTACATCTCCCAAATTTATGGAAGATTTGCTCAAGAGAGAGGGCTGTATGCCTATGGAACTATAAGATGGTGGAGAAAAGGTTTTCCACAAGAGCTGAAATGGGTGATTCAGTGATTACTGTCAGCATCCATACTTGAATTTTTGGGAAAAACTCAATAGACTTGTAAATCTAAGTGTGGCATGGAGGTTTAAGAACTGCATTAGGAAAGCTAAAACAACATTTAAACCCTACTGTGACCAATCACACTTCTCACCACACTTAAAAACCATCAGTTGTTACTAAGTATGAGAGAATTAAAATATCACAAAAATTATTCTTTAATGATCTAGCTGAAAGAGAAAATTTATAGTAGAAGGAAATATTTTAACTACTTAAAGATTTAGTGTTAAATAATGATGCAAACTAAAACAATAATTCTCACCTGATCATTCCTTCCCTAATCTGTCTGAACTGTTCCCGAGGTAAATGAGCAAAAATATTGCATCCTTGAGTTTCCAGAATCTCAAAAGCCACTGCACAGTGGTGGTTTTCTAATGGAGAAATGTCATTGTAACGCAGGGCTAACTCAGTGCGTGCATTGATCTGGTATGCATTGTTGTACCCAGGATGATCCAGATCATGACAAATTGCTGAAGTCAGCAGTATTAAAATCTCCAAAGAGTCCAACTTTGATGGTAAATCCATCAGCCAAACAAGACCATACATCTTGCAAATGAGAAAAGGAAACAGAATTTGTACATTTTAACTCCAATTATATCAATTAATATCAAAGACTGGTTGTTGACAAACAATCAAGAAAGAGAAAATGTACAGGACACAATAAAGAAATGAATACAAACTATTTTCAATTATGATAATATTTCTGTCACTATTTTTTAGAAGTGTTACTTGCAAAAGTACATTTATTTATATAACATTTACTAATATTACACACAGAAACACATATTATATGTGTGTCTGAGATTCAATAGATGGCAGGATGGCTTCCATTCTGCAACAAAATCTTGGGGACTTGAAAAAGGTTCACTTTAAATAGTAATAATCATGATTGTATATTTTTTTAATTAGATAAAACTATTCCCAGTGAACTTAATATTACACAGAGGCCCACAATAATTACAATCAATAAAACATGATTGTATACAGATTTAAAAAGAAATAAAATTATTCCCTGTAAATTTAATATTACACAGAGACTCAATAATAACAATAAGCAATAAAATATTATGATTGTATATTAAAAATGAGATAAAACTATTCCCTGTGAACTTAATATTACACAGAGGTCCACAATAATAATAAACAATAATACTATTTCAATTATATATGGCATGTGGTTTTAAAGTTTAAAGTCAAATTAAAATTAAAGAATTTTGATATAAATGTGAAGCACAGACCAAAATATCCAAGTTGTTTTTCTTCAAGCAATGCTATTAATTTACCTCAAAAACTGCAAACATGAAACACAATTATTAAATAGCCTCCACTGGGACCAAGTTTACTAGACTGAATATTTATTTTCTAAGAAACTTGATGAATGTCAATACAAAAGTGATTTTTAAAAAATTAAGCAGTAAGCCATTTTAGATTAAAAATATGTTTCTTTTAAAATATTAGCCTTTTCGATGGTCAGTTTCAATAGACAATGGAGAAGTTAAGCTTATCTAGGATTTAAATCTTGTAGTTTTACATGAGAGAATTCATGCCCACACTCAAAATTGATAATATTCATCACTGTCCACCCCCACCCCCAGATAACCCCCCTGAACCTACCTAAAAGTTAAAAAAATGACAGGAGAAAAGCATGATTTATTTTATTCTGTAACAATGATATCTTTACTAACTTTCACTTCAAACAAACTTTCTTAAACTCCCTAATTCTACACAGCAGAATGATAACTTACAAATATGACTGAAAAATAACAATGTAATACTGTTCTTATATAATAAATGGTGAGTGAACTGTCCTTATAAGAAGTAAAAGTTTGATTTAGATTTGCACTTGAGCAAAGTGTGCTAGAGAAAATTGCATCTCTAATTTGTATGCATATATTATTTACATTAACTGTTACTTGTTAGCTATAAATATGTTTTGAATCACATTTGGGACAAACAGATTATTTTGGAGATAGATTAAATTCTCCTGGTAATTATGATTATTCCATAATGGAAAATATATTTTAATTCATACAATGCAGTTCACTTTGAGGAGAATGACTAGAGGAAGGGAAAAATGAAAGCTGGCTAGGGGGGAGAACAGGACTGACTTACCATTTGGGTAACCATGAAGCAATGTTTGAAGTTATGGAAGGGTACATGGTTGTATTTTGAATACACCTTAAACAGCCACTGCAGTAACAGTGGCATCTGAAATTATAAAAAGAACAATGTTAAGCATTCATGGAAAAACCCTTGTATGAAAAATAAGAGATTCCTTATTATAACACATGCATTACTACATGTATGTATGCAAGTATGAATTCACACATACACATATGTGCACATGTACATATACATGTATGTACATGTATGTATGCGTAAATGTGCAAGTACATTTATGTGCATGCATGCAAGCACATTAATGTTAAAACATACCTGTATATTAAATTTTGAAACAAGACCGAGGTCAATATACATCTGTTGTAGCAATATCAGCATCTCTGAATCATCCCATTGCCAATTATCAAATGTTGGTTTTTTAAGTTCCCGTTGCACATCATCTGTAACATGCACTTTGCTGAAAAACAATGTTTGAAAAGAGGAATATAATTTATTCTGTAAAATATACTGGAAAAAATGTAAAATAGAGGAAAATAATTAATTCTGTAAACTTGTAGATTTCTAAGGTCTTCCTAAAATTATCAAATAACAAATTTTCATTCAAAACATAGAATTTTTATGTAAGCATATCTATAGTGTAGCTGTTTGTCATTAATTATGTTCATATTTAACTTTCATAATTGACAAAGTTAACATGTATCTCATCTCCTAAGTTTCCACCAAAAACTACAGTCTAAATTCCAGAACAATTTGAATAAGAGTTTGTTTATTTCATTAATTATTTGCAAGTGAATTCATTAAATGCTAAGGAGTTATATTTATGAAGTACTGAGTGAGGACATGAAGTCAAGTACTGAGTGAAGCATGAAGTCAAGTACTCAGTGAGGGCATGAAGTCAAGTACTGAGTGAGGCATGAAGTCAAATACTGAGTGAGTCAATTGCTGCTATGTCCATCAGTAAAAGCATAAAATAACTGGTAAGCTGTTTGTCTGCAGTTATGTCCATCAGTAAATATAAATAGGAACTGGTAGCTGTTTACAGTTATGTCTATTACTAAATGTAAATTGTAAGTAGCAAGCTGTTTGTCAACAGTTGTGTCCATCAGTAAATATAAAAAGTAAATGGTAAGCTGTTTGTTTGCAGTTATGTCTTTCAGTAAATATAAAATGTAACTGGTAGTTGTTTTACAGTTATGTCCATCATTAAATAAAAATTGTAACTGGTAGTTGTTTTACAGTTATGTCCATCAGTAAATATAAACTGTAACTGGTAGTTGTTTTGCAGTTATGTCCATCAGTTAAATAAAAATTGTAACTGGTGGTTGTTTTACAGTTATGTCCATCAGTAAATATAAATTGTAACTGGTAGTTGTTTTACAGTTATGTCCATCAGTAAATATAAATTGTAACTGGTAGTTGTTTTACAGTTATGTCTATCAGTAAATATAAATTGTAACTGGTAGTTGTTTTACAGTTATGTCTATCAGTAAATATAAATTGTAACTGGTAGTTGTTTTACAGTTATGTCCATCAGTAAATATAAATTGTAACTGGTAGTTGTTTTACAGTTATGTCCATCAGTAAATATAAATTGTAACTGGTAGTTGTTTTACAGTTATGTCCATCAGTAAATATAAATTGTAACTGGTAGTTGTTTTACAGTTATGTCTATCAGTAAATGTAAAAACTATGTGATAAGCTGTTTGTCTACAGTTATGTACATCAGTATATGTAAAAAGAAAGTGGTAAGCTGTTCATTTACAGTTATGTCTAAAAGTAAATGTAAACAGAAAGTGGTAAGCTGTTTGTTTTCAATCTGTTGATGTGCTTTGATAATCATGTTCAAGCATGTAATCTGACCCTTTTCAGGACTGACAAGTGCAAGTGAACAGTCATACATTCTTCAGCTGCTCAGGGACAATACTGCATTTCTAATATCTCATAGTCACACACATATCAGTGTTTATATCTTTAATACTGTATTTCTGATATCTCATAGTCACATATATCGGTGATTATATCTTTATTTCTGATATCTTGTAGTCATATAATATATATATTAATTTTCTATACTCAAACTGAATGCACACAAATGTTGCAGTTTTTCATTATATTTGTCAATCAATGACCAAAAGAAAATTCACAAATACTTTCATAAATATAAATATTTTTTTATTATGTGCCTATCACTTACAAATACAAAATGGACATAGACTTTAAATACACCTAATTGTAATATCTGTCCAACACATTCACAATGCACTAAAGTATGGTATAGTTTTCAGTTATATTCACAAGCACATAAGTATTTACTTAGTTACTAAAGTCATATTTACAATGTACTAGCTACCAGCAACATTCGCAATGCAAGTAGTACTCTTTAGCTACCAGTCACATTCACAATGTTCCAAATTATTACTTTAGCTACCAGTCCTATTTACAATACACTAAAGTATTTATTTATCTTCCAATATCATTCACAATGCATAGGAACATTATATCCAACCATAGTAAATGACAATTACATACCTCATGCACATAAACTTTTCATACACCCGCTTGTGGTAACCCTCTGTCTTTGCTGAATTGTTACGCCGATCCCAAAATGGCTGAGATTTGCCAATTGACATATCTTTAAATAATCCAAGCCAACTCAAATGTTCCAGACCCTGTGACAAGCAGTATATAATTGTTAGAGCAACTAAAAATCAAACAAATTAAACTAGGTCTTTGAGCTATCGACCTATCAGTCTATGTGTTCTAAGTAGAAAGCTTCTCTTATGCAAATGGTTGGTGCTATTATATGACACTCTTTGCCTTGATTAATATAAAAAATATTTCTTAAATGTTTCATCTTGCTGTTGCTAGTACTGTAGTATTGTTTTATTGTATTTATTTAAAATTATTCATTAGTATATGAATATATATATTTTGTATGGCTTTTTAAATGAGTGCTATTAAAATTCATCTCTATTAAAAGAAACATCTTCACTCTAAAAGCATTCAAAATAAAGTTTAAAATTAAAATATTAAACATATATATATATATATATATATATATATATATATATATATATATATATATAAGTCCACAGTAAGAGCAATTATCCCTTAATCAGCAACAGGTAAAACTGCACCTACAAGATATTGTTCATTTTTATTTATCCCTTATGCAGCAACAGGTAAAATACACCTGCAAACCGATGCTCATTTTTAATTATCCCTTATGTAGCAACAGGTAAAATACACCTATAAATTAATGCTAATTTTTAAATATCCCTTAAATCCTCACTTCGAGCTTATCTTTTAATTTCTCAACTTTGCATTTCAAGTCCAGAATCACTTGTGGAGTCTCTCCATTATCAATGTACACCTTTTTTTCCAAATCTTCTAGCCTGTAGTGACCAAAGAAAACAACAGAACTTTTATTTTAAATCTACAGAGAAACAATATGAAACACATGCACAATAAAATTTCATTTAATGAGAGCAGTTGTGAAAGTATTTAGAATAAATTCAGTTACAACCCTCACTGAATGAAATAATGGAATAGAGCCAGCCTAAAACCATCAGAGAGTGAAACGATGAAATACAATCACCAAGCTCTCAAAGAGTGATATAATGCAACAGTTTAAAACAGAATAAAACTGATCATTAAAACAGACAAGTACACATCTTCATCCTGATTTATAGAAACATGTGAATTTGTGATGGGCAATTGCAGGGATCCAGCAATGTCTTCATATAAAAAGGGCATACACAATCTTTCTATCAAGAGGTCTGAAGTGTCCTGTCAAGCAGAATCAGTCCTCTGTAAGAGATCAGACTCTGTCTTTTGGCCAAGAGATTAGTCTTTCTCTTCCTATCAAGAAGTCAAACAGTATCTTTCAGAGATCAGACACTTTCAATAAGAAATGAGATACTGGTCTTTCTAACAATAGGTCAGACAAGTGACTCATGGTGATACTGACAAATACAAGATCCCATATGCTGGACTTAATGGCCTGAATGACAAACTCCCATGTGCTGGGTTTAGTTTCTCAATTTAATGTAATGGCCAAGATCAAATGAAAAAGAAATAAAAGTAGATGATAATTTTGGTTCCAAATGCTGATAATGTGTGATAAGTTTGGCTCCTTGTGTTGAGTCTGTGTGACTAGTCTGGTTTCTTGCAATCTGTCCTGAGTTCTAAAGATCTGCTCACAAGTCCCAAAGACAACAGAACTTGGTAAATGGAAATCAAAAGAGTAAGTCAATTGTAACTGCTAAAAGTCAATCAAAGACCAGGGACGTTTGATGAGATAATGCCAAAGTAATACTAGTTAAAAAGATGATACTCCATCTTCTACATTCATATGTCTGTTCAAAGCTTTACTTTTATCATTTTCAAAACTGAATCTCTCTCTCTCTCTCTTCTCTCTCTAACTAGTATGGATTTGTGAACATAAAAAGCATAAATAAAACAATAAATAAATCAGTGATGTACAAGCAATAAACTTCAGGGTGTAAAGGCTCTGTTTTAAGCATACAGAAAATGAATCAATAACATAAGTGCAATATACTAAAAAAGACTTCTAGATGCAAATGAGTTACTGTAATCATCTGGTAATATAATGTGCCCTAGTCTTTCCTGGAAGAACAACATGTAAATGAAATGGCAGTTGCTCACCTCTGTTCTATGGCATTTAAATCTGAACCAATCTTGGCAGCCAGAGTGTTATCTTTGCCTGTTAACATAAAGTCTGATAGTGTCTGATTAGAAAAGTTTGAGAAAAGAAATCAAACAAAAATTATCAAAATTAATCATTCTAAGTTTTACCTTATTTAGCCATAAAAAATTACTAACTTGTAATATTACAAAGAAATTAATATTAATATTAAGAAAATAAAGAAATTACAAATATTACAAAGAAATTAAGAAATCAGTCAGAATCATACTTAAAGATTCAAGTGACTTCATCATTAAAAAATGTGTACTTATTATATAAAACCATATTTTTACACATAAATATAAAATACATTTTACTTTAAACAGTTGCACATAAAAGAGAATAAGAGAAAGAAAGCAGCCATAACTTGCAAAGTTTGAGTGAAAAATGCAAACAATCATTACTAGCAGAGCACGAGAGAAAACAACCATTATTAGCAGAGCATGGTAAAAATGTCCCGACTCCAACTCCAAATTTTACAAGAGTTGAGGCTAAGGCAGACACACGTTTAAACAAAAAGAGATGGGGGAGGAATTGTTAAAAAAAAAAAAAAAACTTTAAAATAAATCTCAATGTAGTTGTTTATTACTAATTTAGTATATTTTAAGTAATGAGAGTAAAAATGTACTTTGTGGAGTTATTGAAACAGTGAGCTAAAAGCAAAAAATCTGCTGCAATATAAATTAGAAGTTCATTCAAAACATATACAAGTGGAAGATAAGATGATAGCCGGGCTGCTACAGAACTATATTCAACCACCTTCATCAACAGTAGCCATGAAGGTGAAGATTTGAAAACTAGAGGATTGATCCAAACATTGGTACTTAAATTTGAAAATTTTGGGAGAAAGAGAAACTACATCATATCTAACTAAATTCAAGTACATTTTTACCAAAACTTAAAGAGTTTGAGAAATTTGACCGTAGTTCTGAATTGATCCCTAAAATGCTACTAGTACTATGGAATTACTCAAGATGCCATTCTGACTGTCAACGTTATCACTGATTCAAGATACTGTAGAACAATTGTTTTCTGCCTTCAGAATCGTCAAATCCAATTTGAGAGCAGCAATGAAGCCAGACCTATTAAAAGCGACCTCTTTAAAGAACCAATTCAATTTTAGATGGTGGTGGTGGTTTTGCTATTGTTTTAACACCACCACCGGAGATTGTGTTAATCATTTCTCAAAAGACATCTGATCTGGAGTGTTCCAGTGGGACCCCACCGTCTCACATTGCACAATTACCAAAGTAAACATATTTTGAGGGTTTTAAAAATGTATGGTATGCTTGAAAAATAGCTTAAAAATGAAATCTATGAAAGCCACTTCTTCGTTTATTTATTTACATCTATACCACACTCATACATTTAACAATATAGATATATAATTTTATGCCATATAATGTTAGTAATAAATTGCATGTCACAAAAATCTGGCTTCATATTCCTTTTTAAATTTATAAGTCTATTTTAAATATGTGCATACTGTATTACTGAAGATCCTTATATTTGTTTCTATACATATGAAATATTTTTAAAACCTACTGATGGAGGGCAGTATTTCACCCCTTTTGCCAGCCCCCCTGCCCTCCACCTGGAAATGTAATGTGATGACGAAATGAACAATGCAAGCTCCAGTGGTGACATTAAACTACTATCAATGCGTGCACACACACACACACCATTTTAACACCAAAACAAAACATTCCAATTCAACTTCCAGCAGACGAGCTGATCATGTTAATATTATATGCTCCACCTTTTCTTGTATGGATTTCTGAGATAAGGATAGACAGGCAAAGCACTCGTGCATCAGCCACTGCATCTACATCCCAAGCCCCTATCAAGGTGGGGGAAAAGGTTTCAACATAAAGGATCACACCATAAAATGTACACTAGGGTGACCAAATTGGTAGATGAATATATCCCTCATCACTTCACAATCAATTCAGGAATCCCCTTCTTGACAAAACTTACTCTAACCTAATGTGGGCTCTCTGCCCATCTCTCAATGTCAAAGGGAGAAGTGCCACAAATGGTAAAAAAAATAAATAAATCAAAGAGGCTATGGACCAAGGCATATTTTTGTATGATGATTTGATGGACCTTATCTCAGGGAGTGGTGGGGAGATGAAAACCATAACCATACCAATGACTGACAGAGAAACCCAACATGAATCATATGGAAAATACCAACAACAAAAGTAACTATGCAGACTCTGAATGAAAAAAATAAAAGGCTTTTTTTCCCAGACACCAACTACAATGAAGAAAAGAAAAGCCAGATTCTGACCATGTCAACAAAAGAGAAAAATATACAGACAAACTACAAATATAAAAGATGGCAAGAAAAGGAAAGACTTCAAAATTGCCAACACCCAGGTGAGCAAGACACAGGAAAACAACTCTAATTGCTAGCTCCCATCCTCTTTTCAGGGCAGAGATCAACATCAGCATCACACCACTCCAAATCCCCTGTCAAGGCAGGAAAAGTGGCCAAAAAACATCAAATAATAGAGTCAACACTGATATTAATGACAACCTCTCCTCTTGTCACAGCAATAATTAAAAATCACCAAGGAAGAGATACACTTCCACCTGAAGTCCTCCAATTAAAAAGAATGCTCCAAACTACTAGCCTGGAACTAAAAACCAACTACGAAAAGTGGAACAAAGCATTCAGTGCACTGATACAATAGTATCAGGCACTAAACTCACTGACGGAGTAAAGTAGCATCAACTTGTTGCTGATTTAATGGGAGTCTGAAGAGCCATTCAGCACCATTCAACTTAACCTATAATCAGAAAAGTGTCTGGACCCAACCTATTTACAGGCAGACATTTTAATGAGTTTCTTTGGATCAAGCAAATCATCATTTGATACCAAGAGTGTCAGAAGGGGAAAGCCAGAGATGAGCAACCCCATTGGAAGGACAGAAAAGTCATAACAGAGTAAGCTATGTACAAAAAGTACTTTTTTTAAATCTTCAATGTTTTCTCCATGAGATTTCTGCAGCCAGCATCTGATAGAGAATTTTCAAGCACATGTTACTGTAATATATTGCCGCCATATTGGTTTTTGGTTATCTTGATCCTCGGTTATCTCGATGTTTTTTGGCAAACCCTAGGCTGGCAACATTACTGGATTTGACTGTACATTAAGATATTTTAAGTGTAATATAGCAATATAAAATATAGTTAAGGTTAAATGAACATAAATATAATATTTAGTTATGCAAGCGAAACCACAAACCTTCAGCAGTAATATATACAGGCAATGGTTTCCTGCTGTATTGGTAACCAGCAATAAGGGTTATTAGTATGATTATAACTTATTAATGCCACAGGCCAAAATATGTGTTGCCTGAATGGTCATCTTGCATTTGACAGATGATTATTAGGTAAGAATCTGGTACATTCATTGCGTGCAGTTGAGCTACGCTTAGATTGAAAATTCTTTATATACATTATGTGCGTTAATAAATGAGAATGTCCATGTATGTGTTTTTGGTGATATTTTACACAACAGCATTGCCTTGAATTGTTTGATGACGTGATCAGCATGCTATAAAAATGTACATACATATAAATGTTTGCTAACAACAAAAGGCTTATGTGCACCAACTAACAGCAAAGATTTACCAGTATACAATAAAAACCACCGTCGATCCTCGATACATGTACAAATCTTTCATTATATTTTCCAACACTGCAAACACAAAGATGGCTCACAAAATCAAAAAAAAAACAGTGGTGTGTATTTCAGTTTTACAAAAAGCTAACTAATGTCAAAATTAAATTCACGAGTCATTTCACTCTGACACAGCTCTGAAAAGTATCATACGGTTACTTCAAAAGTGGGCTAATTAATATAAAAGAGGTGTGGGCCAGTTGAAGGACATCAGTGTGCCTAGTATGATCCCGCCCAATGGGAGAAACAATGTCCTTAAGCTGCAGGTTGTTAATAAGCTGTGACCATTTGTCGTTAGCAAGTTGAAGTGGTATCGATAACTAACATTTTCAAAAGCCAGTGACTAGTCATGGGGATCAAGTTAACTGATGTTAAGTGGCAATTTGGGCCCTCTTTTGTGCTCGAGATACATGTACATGTTCAAAGAAAGAAACAAACAAACAAAGAGACAGTGTACTAGGGTTTGGTGACATACGAGTTGACATAACCGATGAAAAAATGAAGGGAATTTGGCCCACCATCAATTCTCAATAAAAACCTTTCATTATATGTACTGTACATGTTCTCCAACAATGCAAACACAACGATTGCTCACAAAATCACAAAAACCCTGCGGGGTGTAGTTCGTTTTTACAAAAAGCTAACCAGTGTCAAAATTAAATTTGCGTTCTGACACCGCTCTGAAAAGTATCATATATGCGGTTACTTCAAAGTGGGCTAATTAACATTTGAGCCAGTTGAAGGGCATCAGTGTGTCTAGTAAACTCCTGGCAGGATCGTGCCTGATGGGGGAAACAATGCCCTTAAGTTGCAGGTTGTTAACAAGCCTTGGCCATTTATCATTAGCAAGATAGCGAAGAGGATCAATAACTAACATTTTCAAAAGCCGTTGACTAGTCATGGGGATTGAGATAACCGATGTTAAGTGTCGATTTGGGCCCTCTTTTGTGCTTGAGATATTAGGGTTCAGCAACATAAAAGAATTGACATAACTGATGAGAAAATGCTAAGACAAAGAGGGAATTTGGTGATTCCACTTCAAAAACATCGACTTAATAGAGTTGGCGAGTTAACCGAGATCGAGATAAGTGGATTCAACTGTATGATGATCATTTAAGTAAGAGCTATAATGAATTCTTAGTCCAAGTGTATTTTACTGGCAAATCGACACCTTATCTTGACTTGAATTTCAATGAGTACTGAGCCATGAAGCAACACTAAAGTGGAATGACACACAGACCTGTTAACAGACCATGTGATGTCCCCTACATATCACTGGGACCCAAGACAATGAGCACTGAGCCATGAAGCAACACTAAAGTGGAATGACACACAGACCTGTTAACAGACCATGTGATGTCCCCTACATATCACTGGGACCCAAGACAATGAGCACTGAGCCATGAAGCAACACTAAAGTGGAATGACACACAGACCTGTTAACAGACCATGTGATGTCCCCTACATATCACTGGGACCCAAGACAATGCATCAGGCAATCCTAAGTTAAGTTACTATAAAGTCAACAACAGCACAGCTTCTTCGGAGTTCACTTAGATTCAATCGAATTCAATTGAACTTAATCAAACTTCAATCAAAGTACTCTTAGAGTTCACTCAGAACACTCATGGTTCAGTTATATACTTACTAATTAGTTCACTCATACGAAGGAATCAAACTACAACAGTGTCATAGGACTCAAACGAACTTTCTCTTACATTATGTGGTTGTGATTATGAATGATATTCATTTATAAACTCTAATTATAACCACTGAATTATCAGTTATATATAACCATATTGTCTTATTTTATTTCTTGTTGAATACATTTATTATTGATACTTAGATCCCTCATTTTGGCATGATTCACTTGCATTTTATATATTGTAGTCAGTCATTTGTATTCAATTACTACAACTGATGTATGTATCAGGATGCTTGGAGCTATCTTCTAAAAGTATCATTCTTCTTTCCTACATTGTTCTATCTTCCATCTTTCCAGCATGTATGGCCAACCAGAAAGTGTGTTTGGGGGAAAGGTTACAGGTGGCCCTTAGGAGACTTAACATCTTGCCCATCTCCCAGCAAAACGTCACATAATTGGGGCTCATCCAGGACTGAACTTGCAATTATACAAACTACACAGTAAGGACCTTATTCAATTTTCTGTTCAAAGAACCCATAGATAACTTGCCATTAGAACATAAGAAATCCAAATAGGCAGTACAAATATCTGAGTGAAGCTGATGGTTGTATTCAATTTTTATACTGCATTTTTATTAATGTTAATTGTTATTAATGTTAATCAATTATTCATAGTCATAACTTATAACTATTGTAGGCCTTGTTGAATGAAAGTGCTACACTATATTTTCTGTGATAGTTGTATGTATTGTGACTTCCTTTGACTAGTAATAATTGTAAAGACAAAACTACTACCATGCAGTATGGCATAGAGCTACTGAATGTATTTATTTTAACAACTTTGAAACATAAGGTGTTATGGTTTAGTTAAAAGCAATTTTTGTAAAGTTAAACCTAAGTGTTATTAACCAAGATGTCTTCATGAACCCAAGTGAGGAAGTTCGGGGAAGAATTAGGCTAAACTGGGGCCGAGCTCCTTGCATTTGTTAGGGAAGAAATGGAGAACAAAAAGGAGCAAAATAAAAAGGAAAGAGCACATGAGAGAGAGAGAGAGATGAAGGAGGAAAAAGAGAAAGAAGGAGCATAAAAAGAGAAAGAAAGAGAGAAAGAGCTCATAAAAGAGAAATGAGGGATAGATTCAACACTGGAATGTGAAAAACTTCAGGTCAAACACAAGGGAATCAAGCATGCAAAAGCAATGGCGGCTGATGGGTCTGCTAGAAACATACCATATAACATCTCTTCTGCCTTGGACACGTAGTAGTACCAATACAGGGTTCAAAGGCAATCTTTGAAAAAAAATCGAAGACTTTTCAAGAGCCTAATATTATAAAATTCAAGGACTAGTGTACGCAATACAGTTTGAAAAAACAAAATCTGTTATGATAAACATTTGACATTTATTTTTGTTGCAAACAATTTATGACAGCATAAGCAAATTTAATATCAATACACAAAACTGTACATAAAATAGAGTAATTATATTTTTTCATAAATCTTACTATTCAAAAGTTCTGTTCTGTTACAATGACTGATCATCTAGTATATCATAAAATCATGACACAATTCATTTTTAACATATATGCATATGAATCTGATCAAAATTGTATTAAGAATGAATTTATTTTTTAATCTCTTACAAATTACTCTGTAGATTATCAGGGGGTTTTTTGTTTTACAATTTTCCTGAATGAAATTAATTAATTAAAGTTTCCAGTTGCCTCACTTGGACTTTATCAAAGCATTCATAAAGTACATTATAAATCAAGTCAAATTTCATCTAAAATAACATATAAAACAAATCGGGTTTAAAAAATTATGATGAAGAGATGATTTTTTTTTTAAATCCAGTGACTACTGCTTTACTGACTCCTGTTTTTTGTGATTATACTCTGTTTTTTCTTTTATTTTACAGTTCTGAAAGAACTTAATTAGGTGAAAGTTTTGTGTGACAGTTACTTCAGTCATTCGGCCTTTAGATAATATGGTACATCATAAATTATGACAAAGTTCATCAAATAATATAAACAAATTTGGGTCAAATATATAAATATATATACAAGAGTTAATATATTTTCAATAAGTGATTACTGATTTAATAATGCAAGCCTCTCATCCAATTTATGCTGCAGATTATCTAAGAGTGTCTTCGAAAACTTGGCAGTTCTCTTGAAAGAATTTGATTCTGTAATATAAAAGTCAAGTTCCCAAAAGCCTCAGCTTTCTCAGCATACTCATCAGCTGATTTGACCAACTGTTCAAAGTCAATTTTTGCCCTTGTTTGATTTTGAGATAAGAATGCTAGAATTGTAGTCATTTTAGAGCTTTTTCTTCATCAGAACTTGATGTGCACAGTAAGGCCATCTGTACTAATCTGTGCCTCTTTGCCAATGTTCAAACCACTTTCCATCACACACTCACTGAAGAGTTTAAGTAGGTCATCAGAAGTTCACAGAATCCACTGGAATTACAACCAACATAGTTTCACTTGATGAAGAACTGCTTTGTAACACTGAAGAACTGCTGGCTTTACTAGTATCCTCCTTCCCCTAAAAATGAACTGAAGATAAACGAATTTAATGATCCATAGGCTGGCATTTAATTTATGATTTAATCCAGCTGCATTGGATGCTAATACAGTTTCTCCCAATTTTCCGATATCAATATCTTTTCTGCATGCCGTCCACTTTGCTTTGTGTATGCCGTCCACTTTGCTTTGTGTCTATCTCAGGATGTCTCACATGCTCATATCCAAGCATACTTGGATATCCATTTCTTGAAAAGGCACTTACCCCTAGGCATTGTCAAGTTTAATATATTAAAAAGCAAAACCTGGATCTTAATAAACATACAAAAAATTACTTTCTTCATATGCAAAAAAAAAATTGTATGCATCAACAGCAGTATCCAATTCCAGAAGTGAAATGAATCAAGAGTAATATTCAAGATGGCTTCTATATTCACAGTAAAAGCATTAATATAGAAGCTGTATGGATCTGAAACGAAAGAATAAGCCCCATACAGGAATTGGATTATGATTTTTTTTTAAAAGCTAAATTGTGACCTCTATCCAAATGCTCTCAATTGGAATTTCTGGTAGCCTATCTGGTACACAGCGCTTAAAAAGTGAAAGAAGCTCAAACAAAATCCTGTAATAAGATGTAGTGAAATCTAAAAGTAAAGAAACTGCGATGATGGTAATATAACTTGAAAATATTTTCATGGCATTTTATTTTTTAAATGGGTTAGATGGGATATTTTTTTAAAATCCAGGACTTCTCAAATAACTAAAGGGTTTATAGGCAAATTCAAGTACTTTTCAAAATTCAAGAACTAAAAAAAAATTCAAGTACATTTCAAGATGGCTCTCATTTTTCAAAGACTTTTCAAGGTGACTACAGACCCTACAGTATTGAAAGAGCACCGCAATTATGCCTGATCTGCATGAAGCCATACAACTTGAAAGAAACTAACATAGACATTTACCTAGCTCGGTTCAAGAGATTGTGTGAAGATTATGAACTATTTACTAAGGATTGGAGTAGGGCATTAGCAGAAAGTCTGAGGGGCAAAGCACTATCCATTAAATGCAACTGGCAAAAGAACAAGCGCACAATTACAATAAGTTGTCAGATGTATACTTAAAGAAATTTTGCAACGCACAGAAAAAAAAGAATGAAACATATGGGACGTATTAGCCTGGTTAAAAGGCTTTGCAGAGAAATGGGTAAAGTTATCGGAATGATTGGACCAAACACTAATAAAATGGAGCACTTTTAGAAAGGTGTTTTATTATTACCATCAATGTAACTAAAATTAAGATGAAAATACACTGCAATAAATATTTAAAAAATAAGACATTTACTATAACATAAGTGCAAAAGGTAGAACAATTTTTTTAAAATAAAAACATTAAAAAATGCAATCAATTAATCACAAACCTGCAAAAACTGTACACCAAGAGCACAGATTAAACAAAATGTGCAAAAATTAAACACAAAGTGCAAAAACTAGATGCAATATACACAGCATAAATACAAAGTGCAAAATTAAACACAAAGTGCAAAAACTAGATGCAATATAGTATATACACAACATAAATACAAAGTGCAAAATTAAACACAAAAGGCAAAGACTAAACATAAAGTACTAAGAAGTAAGATCAAACAAAAATGGAATGACTTAACATAAAATACTAAGATTAAATACAACATACAAAGACTTAACATGAAATACTAAGATTAAACACAAAAGTGAAAATATGAAGTACTGAGATTAAACACAAAATGCAAATATGAAGTACTGAGATTAAACACAAAATGCAAATATGAAGTACTGAGATTAAACACAAAATGCAAATATGAAGTACTGAGATTAAACACAAAATGCAAATATGAAGTAGTGAGATTAAACAAAAAATGCAAATATGAAGTAGTGAGATTAAACACAAAATGCAAATATGAAGTACTGAGATTAAACACAAAATGCAAATAATGAAGTACTGAGATTAAACACAAAGTACAAATATGAAGTACTGAGATTAAACACAAAATGCAAATATGAAGTACTGAGATTAAACACAAAATGCAAATATGAAGTACTGAGATTAAACACTAAGTACAAATATGAAGTACTGAGATTAAACACAAAATACAAATATGAAGTACTAAGATTAAACACAAAATACAAATATGAAGTACTGAGATTAAACACAAAATACAAATATGAAGTACTGAGATTAAACACAAAATACAAATATGAAGTACTGAGATTAAACACAAAATGCAAATATGAAGTACTGAGATTAAACACAAAATACAAATATGAAGTACTGAGATTAAACACAAAATACAAATATGAAGTACTGAGATTAAACACAAAATACAAATATGAAGTACTGAGATTAAACACAAAATACAAATATGAAGTATTGAGATTAAACACAAAATACAAATATGAAGTACTAAGATTAAACACAAAGTACAAATATGAAGTACTAAGATTAAACACAAAATACAAATATGAAGTATTGAGATTAAACACAAAATACAAATATAAAGTACTAAGATTAAACACAAAAGGCAAATATGAAGTACTGAGATTAAACACAAAAGTGCAAACATGAAGTACTAAGATTAAACACAAAATGCAAATATGAAGTACTGAGATTAAACACAAAAGTGCAAACATGAAGTACTAAGATCAAACACAAAAGTGTAAACATCTGAAATAAGTGTAAATACTAAACACAAAAAGAAAAGATTAAACAAAAAACAACATTAAAAAATATGCATAAAATATGCATAAACAATAAACATCTAAATGATCTAGATAATTAGTTTACAGATGATAAATAGGTTTATATTTATATATACAGTAGGGTTTGGGGTTATGAATGATTCAATTTATAAGGATGTCTGTAAATTGCTTTTGTACTTAAGTCAGAATTTGTATGTAAATGGTCTGTGTAAGTCCAATAATGAACGAGAGCATGAGGTGACTTAAAATGGTATCCTTGGTGATGCTGAGTGGCTTAGACACATTAAGTTAGAAGATTGTTATAGTATCTGTAAAAAAAAATATTTTAAAATGTCAGACATGTTCATTGCCAGAAATACACAAGAGCAAATGGTGACTCAGTTCAACATTCCAAGATGAAGACAACATTTATAGAAATATCATCAAATGGTTAGTTGCAGAAATGTTTCTCACAGAAAACAGCCATCAAAAATGGAGTCCCATCTATGTAATAGGCAGCAAGAAAAGCTGTCTGTAAGCTGTGATCAAATGGAAAGAAACTGTCTTGCAGTTTATGATACCAAAGCCAACCATCCATAGGGCAGACTGCTTCATTACAATGTCAAAAAAACAAACCACTTAGTTCCAGCAGGACAAGACATCATTTGCACTGGAATTTGCATCTAAAATATTATGGGGACAATTTATATTTTCAGCAGCACCAGTCACTTACTTTACATCACTATGACCAGGAATGGGGTCAGATTCAAAAGAAGAAATCCAAAAAATTGTTTGCTTAATGAAATATTTACTTCCATTCCTAAGTATAAATACTGGACACAAATTAATCAAACTTTCTGAGATGTTTCTGTCATACTTCGCATTTTTATATATAAATGTATTATAAAATGTTCACATGCTGTTACCAATTGTTACCAATGACTAATATGCATTCAAATGGTCTGAAATTGTGTGAATAAATGTTCATTATTCAAGTTATCATCATTTATTTGTTAAGGTGTTTTTCCTTAATGCAGTATTTACATGAATAGTTCCTTATATACATATAATAATACACTTTCAGTGGGACATAATGTTGGCAGATTATACATGTTCTCTTATTCTTGTGGTGAGGAAAGGGTCTAAAAACAAAGCTTACCTGGGCATTCCATTATATTCAAAGATAATAGATATTGCCTAAGACCAGGAAGGTGGCAACATTTTTTGTTGTCAATATCGCCATTTTAATGTCTTCTTTTCCTTTAATGTCTCTGGGTAATATTGAAGGGTTTGTTTATTTTGTATTGTTAATTATATCACTTTTGGAGGAATTCATTTAATGATTTTACTAATATGTGCCTGCTTTATAGTGAACATGCCTATCAAACATGCTTAATATACTACTTAGTAAACATGCATATTAAGCTTTTTAGTAAAAATGCATAGCAAATGTGCTTGAAAATATGGATTAGTCCATGCAAAATAAAATATTAACTGGCAACTAGAAAAAATGTATTTAAAGCAACATCATCTTTCATGCTATGAAATATCAGCACATAATTACTTCTCAGCCAAATAATGGAACAGTTTATTTCACAAATGAGATATGACAGAGTTTACATCACTGCAGAGGACTGGTACAGATTATATCACTGAAGATAAGAACAGACTGCATCACTGCTGTAGTACAATTCTACTTGGGAAGAAAAAAAAGAGGTTTTAAGTGTAAATGTTACAAATTTGTTAAGCAACATTTAAAAATGTCAGTGATGTTCCTTGAATAATATCCTTTAACTTTGACCTCATTAAAACAGCCATTTGCCAATTATCCTGATTAGAAACTTCAGCTAGGGGTATTCTCCCCCTGTTCATTTTTCCTTGGATTATTATGGTATAGACTTCAGACTGCACATCCTTGCCTCATTTCATCAATAAACACAGTATTGTATTTCACTCTGACACCAGCATAATGTACACATTGTGCAACGTGTTTCATTCTAACAGCATACAAGATTATTAATAATGGGATGTCTACATGTACAGTGCTTGTGAATGGTAAATAATATTGGCTGTTGTTTATTTTTGTTTTACTTTGCTTTTTGGTTTTTGTATTCCTGCTAAGATACAACTAATTAATTATGATTTAACATCAATAGTTTCGAGTTTAAAGACATTTTTTTTTTATTTTGTTAAGTGATTGAAGATAATTCTTGAAAAGCATGGTTACTGTTGAAATGACACTTGATCTGAACTGAGAGCATGTTAATGGATACACTCTCTTTAATAAATGTTCTGTTGAGATTAAACACAAAATACAAATATAAAGTACTAAGATTAAACACAAAAGGCAAATATGAAGTACTGAGATTAAACACAAAAGTGCAAACATGAAGTACTAAGATTAAACACAAAATGCAAATATGAAGTACTGAGATTAAACACAAAAGTGCAAACATGAAGTACTAAGATTAAACACAGATTACAAGCCTTTTCAGTATGTTTGCTATTTAAGTGACATCACTGATCTGCAGGTTAGCAAAAATTAATGCAGCCCAGTAAAGAAAAGATGCAGCAAAGCAATCCATTTTTTTTTTAAATAAGTCAACTTCTAAAAGAAACTTTAACAAACACTTACTGTAATTCACAGCCACTACTTCAAGTTTATATCGGGTGTCAGGTGAATTGGCTGGTAGGCGTGGTGATATGTTGATTAAGTTGCCTTGTTTATTGTAAAGTTTGAGAATATCACTGGGCCCGGCTTCTGCAGATGATCGAAATGTCTCTGAAATCAAAATCATTTCAGTTTTGTTAACCATTTTCAAGTACCCACCCCTTACTAAATATTCACTTAGCAGTTTAAACTTCATTCAAACAATCTTTTATTCATTCATATCATATTCAGCATCGTCCTTGCAATATACATATATAATTAATTATCTTTTAGCTATATATTCATTTTCGTAATTATTCATGTAATAAAAATTTTCCTTGTGATTTGAAAAATTAATAATCTCCTAGTTATATGTATTCAATTAACATTTTCCATGTCAGAAATATTATAATTAACATTCTTCAAATTAGTCGCATTCCTAGTCATTCCTATCATAATCAAATGTTTTTCTACTCCTCACATCAAGCCGCTCATGACTAATTAATATTTCATAGGTATGAATATTCTAATCATCCTTTTCATAATCAACATATCACATTCAGCAATCAATCAAATTTTCATGAATATGAGCAATCTCATCAGCATTCACCAAATCAATTGTATCACGTTCAACATAACTAATTGATATTTCATTGGTATGTATATTCTAATCAGCATTCTCCTAATCAGCCATATCATATTCAACTAATCAATATTTCACGTTATGTACATTCTAATCAGTGCCCTTCTAATCAATTATACTATAGCACATTCAACAAATCAATATTTTATGGGTGTGTATAATATATACAGAATACTCAAAGTCAGTCATATAACATCCAACTTTCTACTAATGACTTATTAATAAGCCGCTAGCCGTTAATCAATGATTTTGTACATATAATTTCTTTCCTGTTTTTCAAGTCATTTATTTATTTCTGAATTAAATATTTAGGTCTTATTCAACATCTCTAGTTCAATGACGTCTTATTCAGCAATTCCTCTACACAAAAGCTTCTAAATAGCAACTTTCACACTGACAGATTAAAATAAATGGTAACTGACTAATTATCAGAATACTAGATTAAAATAAATGGTAATTGACTAAATAATTATTAGAATACTAGATTAAAATAAATGGTAACTGATTAAATAATAATCAGAGTATTTGATAAAAAATTTTACAAGACAACTGTTTAGAATATAAACAAATATATTTAAAAAGTAATTCATATGAGTTTCATTCAAGCTTTTATGTTGGAACATGTCAATGAGAAATAAAAATGGGAAGAGACATCACAAGAGTAATGTACAGAATAAAAAAAATAAATTTATTTGTGTTTAACTTAGTGCTTATATAAGATTAAACGTAATCAGAAATGTAACTAAATTTGTATTTAATGAAAGATCTTATACAAACTATTATTTGACAGGAGATGTAACTAGACTTGTATTTAAAACTCTTACATAGTACATATGGGTAAAATGAAACAAAAACTGAAAATGTATTTAAATTTGTGATATAAAGCCAATGTGAAATATCTTTTTGAAAGGTGAGAATGTCAAAAGAGAGTATGCAGTTTTTAGCAAGTGTTTTTCTGTGTTTAAAATTAGTTTCTAACATCAGTGACAATATACGTACACTGTATTTTTGTCTGCTAACAAATATAAGTAGTCAGTATGTACTTTACTTATTATGTGGCTGAACTGTGTGTACTTGGTTTCTAGTGATAGAAAGATAAGTATATAGTCAGTGACATAGGAAGGAAGCATCTGGGTTACCTCCCCTCAAATAAATATTAGCTTAATGACAGGACCAGGACCCACCCCCACCCCCACCCCAACTTTCATGGGGCAGTCCACCTGTTATGATCAAAACCCCAGAATGTAGTGAGGGGGACCATGACTTCCAGAGCTTGTGTGGGGCCTTTCCTCTCTGGATGTTCTTGGCTCCCTCCAAAGCTATCAAGGGCTGAGAATATCTTAAGACAAAAAGACCATTGCAAGCTCTGGAGAGAAAAGATAACAGAACTATCACTATCACCTAACAGAAATTATTGCATAACACACAGCAATTATTAGTCACAAACTGAAGACAAAGATTGTTGTAAAAAATTATTAGCCCCAAATTAGTTAGTTAACAAAATATTCAAGCTTTTTATAAGATTTTATTAAGATTTTATAAAGAAGGAAAGTATTAATATTTCTAAGTTTAATGATAATAAAATTTGCATTAAGTTCAAGAAAGTTAATTCTGGTAATGCTGAATTTCATAAGAAAGCATACTGAAGTTATTTGCAGACTTTAGGTCAACCTGTGGCACCCTGTTAAGAAAAGACCCTATGTAACTATATAGCACTAGACTGAAGATGGGGCCATGCCATTCTTCATCTAGGCCAGAAGGTTGCTAGCACCATTAACTATTCATGGCTGAATGACAAATTAGCGCTGGTACACATATTGTTGAAGATGTGGAACAACATAATGGGCTGAATGCAAAAATTGCAGGTTCTCTGTTCATACAGTTGAATCATGCTTTAAGGATGCTGGCAACAGGAAGCATGCTGCTAATAGTGAAGGCATAGGCTCAATTAGACATGCCCAGCAATAGCAGTGCCTAAAATCCAGTCTTTTTCAATTAGGGATGTCTAATAGGGTGGAATAAGAGCATCTGAATTATCAGAAAGCTAATGCCACAAAAGGTTATAAATCTGACATCACAGAATACCACTAAAAGAATATATATATGGCATGGTGTTATCAGTACTTGCATAACCAATCTGACATAATCTCAACCATTGGATAGTAAACATATTTACTTCTGTGTACATTTTCATTTTCACTGAGTAAATATTAGCACCACAACATTCATTAAGAATATGTTCCTATCACCCTCACAGAAGTAGAACTTAATGAAGAGGTATTGTAATTTGATTATACTGACTTAATATGCAACCATCTTGCTCCTTGCAGCAGAGCAACACTATCTGATGGGAATGCTGGCACAACTACAAGTGCCTGAAAATAAGAAAGATCGCAATGTTCGACATCACTGAGAGGTTTTGTAATATTGTTAGTGTGTAATATGTAAAAATAATTATAATTTCTGTAATTATAGCTTAGTAGGACTAATTCTGTAATTATAACTTAGTGGGACATTGTGAATCTATGTTTCTACCTAAAGATGGCCAGCTTTAAAAAACATTCAAATTTTATAGCTAACTTAAGAAAAACTTAATTTAGAAATGCTAAACTTAAAGATACTGAGAAAGGCTATATATTGTTCACACACAATGAAGAAAAGATAATTTAGCATCAGAGGTGATCTGTCAGATAGTGCTAGATAATTTTATGATGTCAATGTTTCTTATGTAAGTAAGAGAGCTTATAAAATATAAGCCTGCTATGGAGAAAGACATCATGGTACAAAGAAATTCTGTATCTTCTTTTCAATGGTCTAAATGGCTGACTCCTGTTTGGCCTAGTTCTGGTTCTAAGCCCCAAGCTATCATCACTAGACCCCTGCTACTAGACAGACAGCCTATCATTCTATTCTAGCTGTTGGTCTCGATCTACTCTTTAGTTTTTAGTCACCATTTCATTTAGCATACTCTGTCATTCTATCAACTGTCCTTCAACTGTCTAGGCATGACTGAGTGTAATGGGGAGGGGGGGGGTACATTATTTACCCATTTATCAATATGCCTGGTGTGTAACCATTGATGTTAATCTGTGGCTTGATTTGTAACATTCAAGCTACAGGAAGTAAAAGGAGTGACATAGCACAAACACCAATATCTATTCAAACATCACAGTATTTGACTAAGGTTAACATGTAACTAGAAATGTAACTACTTGAGAATCAATGCTGCAAATCCATCTTGCATATCTAATGTAACTATCAACATTTCCACATCAAAATAAAAAATAGAACTTTCTTCAACAGGTAGGTTTCGGTTTCTACCCACTGGCTAGTTCATTATTTGTAAACCTTAAACTACTGGATATCAAAAATTACTCATCCACCCTGGACTGGTTTGGATTACATCAGCAAGTTCTAGCATATTCTTTACCTGAGTTGTTATTTTAACTCTGGTACTTATAAAAATATCATCATGCACAATACCCAAAGGTCATGTCACATTGACATTTAAACAAACTATATAATAATTAAAATAGGGACAGGCAAATTTACTCCACCACACTGCTTTATTTTCCTAAAACAAAAAAAAAACAGAAAAAAAATAAGTACAACAGTATATTAATTAAAAACTTAAATTATTCAATACAGTAGTGGTATTGATTTGTAAGCTTGTGTGGATGCTTGTCATTATCCAATTTATGAAATAATAAATATGAAATACATTTCAAGAACACACACACACACACATGATATATACACACCACATATGTGTGGTGTATGTGTGTGTGTGTATATAACCATGTATATGTTTCTGTGTGTATAACAGTGAGTATGCACACATATGTATATTTGCATAAATGTGTGTGTACTGATGTATTTATGCTAGTCAAGACTCATGCCTGGCATGTGTACTGAATGACATATTTATGCTAGTCAAGACTCATGCCTGGCATGTGTACTGAATGACATAAAATATGCTTGTCACGATTCATGCCTGGTATATGTAGTGAATGATGTATATATGTTGTAAAATACACATGCTTGACATGTATTGAATTACATCTTTTGCATAGGTCAATGCCTACTGTCTATCATCCTAGTATCAAGACAAAAACAAACATTACTAAGCATCATATCAAACTACTGCAGTGGTTAATTTACTTACTGAGCATAGATTGTCACATGCCATTACTTATTTCATGAAAAACTCACAAGTCAATACTACATTAGGTGCCTTTCAGCAGACAATGACACCTGTATTGATAAGATATAAACCGGACACAGAAATTGAACTTGTAAAGAATGAATAGCCTAAGTAAATAGATACTCAGGTAGTTAGACAGACAGACAGGGAAGAAGGGGGTTGCCTAAATAAATAGATACTCTGGTAGTCAGAGAGTGAAGGAGAAAGCAACAAAAAACGAATGAACAAAAAAAGAAAGAATTAAAGAAAAACTGATAGATGTATAAATAGATAGTTATAATTAGCGATCAGATATCACTGTGGAAGCTTATTTAAAGACTTAATGTAATTCAAATTTAAACAGACTACTAAGACCTACAAATGTTGCAATGAATTTTTAAGACAGCACAATGAGGTCTAGTTAACATCATACTTTACACTTAAAAGCTCCAAAGTCATAATCAATAAACTTAAACCATATATAATTAATCTGATTAATTAAAGTCATAATCAATATTTAATAACAATGTTAATTATTTACATAAACAATACTTAAAGTCATTATAAAGTTAATTAAAGTTATAACTATTACTTAGAATTTAGTACCAAATTTTATACTCATAGTCATAATCACTATATAAAGTGCAAATAGCCTAATTAATTGCATAATTGTTAATAAATTAAAGCATGGATGGTCTAATTAAAGTCATAATCACTATTTAAATTTTAAAAAGAATGTCCTAATTAAGTCATAATTTATATTTAAAACAACATAAGGCACTGTCTATATTAGCTGTAGTTTGTATGATCTTGAATGATGTGCCATGTTAGAATGACCTTAGATTAATCATTTTTAATGTTTAATGTGATAATCAATCCAGATTAGTGTACCATATTATTATTACAATGAATCATGTTATGAGTAGTTTAACACTTAGAATGAAATCGTGTTTTGTGTAGATTGATACTTGGAATGAATTGTTTTGCATAGTTTAATATTTAGAATGAGTCACGTTTGTGCGTAGTTTAATACTTGGAATTAATCATGATTATAGTGGTTTAATACTTGGGGTTTTGTATATATAAATACTTAAAGTAAATCCTTTTTTGTGTATTGTGATGTTTGGAATGAATGTTTTCTGAACTGGAAATCATGTTTTGTGTAGTTTATCACTTGGAAATAAGTGTGTTCGGTTCATACCATGAGAATAATCTTATCTGCTATGTACTGTCAGTTATACTCTTTGAAAGAATTCTGCTGTATTCTGATGGAATAATCCTGTTTGAAATTATTCTGATAATTGTATAAAGTAGAGGTAATCACCAAACAATAGTAAATTATTCTCAGTTTGCTGACAGAACTGGTGAAATAGGCCAAGTAATGGATAGTTGTCATAAGTATGGAGAGAACTGGTGAAACAGGCTAAGTAATTAATAATTGTCATAAGTAAGGTATGAAATGGAGAAAGTTGTCATAAGTAAGGTCAGAACTGGTGAAACAGGTCAAGGAATAGACAGTTGTTATAAGTATGGGCAGAGCTGCTGAAACAGGTCAAATAGTGGATAGCTATCATAAGAAGGACTAAATTGCTGAAAAAGGCCAAGTAACGGAAAGTTGTCATAAAAGCAGAACTGGTATCACTGATGAAATCCCAAACAGGCCTGTTAGGTCATGTCAAAAATAATGACAGAAGTGGTGTCACAGGCCAAGAAGCTACTTGTCAAAAGTAATGATATAATGGTGTGACTGGAAATGCCTGCAGGCCTCAATATGCCTAGTAAAAATGTCGAGGGTAAAACATGGGATTGGAATGGGGTTAGATATAAAAAAATCATACAAGAAATAGAAATCATCACAAATTTATTATATATATTAAATGAAATTTAATTATTCATTTTACTAATCCAATTGGCTTAAGAAAACCTTACTGCAAAAACATTAGGTTTACGCATTGCTGTACTTATTGCTGACTATATCCTGGGAACAGTCACTAATGGAAGTCCGCTGTGGATGGCTGTATGGAAAATACAGTGCTGTATTATATATATAGTATCCTTGGTTGTATATGTTCTTATATGCATGTGAGTCATGGACCCTCACAGCGGATCTCGAAAGGAGGATACAAGCTACTGAAATGAGATGCTTTCGAAGATTGCTTGACATTTCATAGAGAGGTCATGTCACGAATGACAAAATGAGAAACAGAATTAGGCAAGCCATTGGGCCCTATGAAGAACTATTGGCTTTTGTGAAAAAACGCAAAATGAAATGGTATGGGCATGTCACATGATCAACAGGACTTGCCAAGACAATCATGTAAAGTACTGTACAAGGAGGGGGAAGGAGAGGAAGAGGAAAAGATGGGAGGATAACATCTCAGAATGAACAGGACTGAAGCTGAGTGATACAGTATGTGATTATCAGAGAACAGAATGGAATGGAGAAAGCTGGTTGTCAGGTCATCAGTGGTGCCCCAATGGTTGGCAAGACTAAGAGATAGATAGATAGAAAGATAGATAGATAGATAGATAGATAGATAGATAGATAGATAGATAGATAGATAGATAGATAGATAGATAGATAGATAGATAGATTATATTGAAAACCTATTTACAATATCAAAATGCTTTCTCAATGCATTTTCTATTTTACATTCTTGTTTTAAATACAATATCAGCTTAGAACAGACTAGGTAGGCACACAAAGGGACAATGAACGGTAGACTGGTAAAGATAAGAAAAACTTCAATGAAGAGACAAAGAAAGAAAAACAAAGGAAGACTGAGAACAGTAGACAGCTAGAGAACAGTTGACAAAGAAATACACTGAGAAAGTAAGCAACCAAACAGACCAGCAGAAAAAGGTGAATAGACTGGAGAAAAAAAAAGAAGACAGTTAAACAGACAGAAAACTGATTAAGTACATGTATTAGCAACTGAGATTGCATTTTTGACTAAATTCATTCAATAAACTAGAGTGCCTTCAATTCTGCTTTCTACATCATTTAGATCTCAAGGTGATTTCTCGGAGTTCTTTTTAATTCTTGCACATGCAAAGCACATGACAATCAAAGAAAATGTAAAACATAAATATAAATGTGTTTGATACTTGCACTTTTATGTTTGGACATAATACAACATAAATAGGCAAAACAATGTTTGATACCAGCAATTTATGTTTGGACACAATACAACATAATTAGGCAAAACAAGTGTTTGATACCAGCAATTTATGTTTGGACACAATACAACATAAATAGGCAAAACAATGTTTGATACCAGCAATTTAAGTTTGGACACAATACAACATAAATAGGCAAAACAAGTGTTTGATACCAGCAATTTATGTTTGGACACAATACAACGTAAATAGGCAAAACAAGTGTTTGATACCAGCAATTTATGTTTGGACACAATACAACATAATTAGGCAAAACAAGTGTTTGATACCAGCAATTTATGTTTGGACACAATACAACATAAATAGGCAAAACAATGTTTGATACCAGCAATTTATGTTTGGACACAATACAACATAAATAGGCAAAACAATGTTTGATACCAGCAATTTATGTTTGAACATGAAAGAAAGTATCTGATAACCTGCAATTTATGGTGTGGTCAAAATACAAAGAAAAAGTACAAATAAACAAGTGTTTCGATACCAGCAACTCATGTATGGACAGACTACGAAGAAAATGTACAAATAAGAGGAGTTGAAAATGCTGTTTAACAAAGTAAATGTACAAATGGATACATGCAAAGTTAAAGATGTACTTCCCAATTAGTATTGCACAAATATATTACATTACTAACAGCAAAATTTACCTCACTTACATAAAAAACTCCAACAATTAAATCTTTCCTTCATCACCAAAAAGCCAATGGAAGAAGAAAATAACAAAAGACCAATATAATGCTTGTCTTACCAACACAAAATGCTATCTCACTTATCAAGGTAGCACATCCGTTTTAGCTTTGCTAATCAAGTGCTATCAAAGGCATGCTGGGTCACAACTAGTTTGCCAAAAATAACCCACCACCACCACCACCACCACCACCACAGTACTTGCCCGGAAATGAACACAATGATTTTTGTCAAGTAAGTTTCTGCCTTTACATGCCCTTACTGTTTTAGTGTCCATATTCGTTCTGCGAGGTTCATGCTATTCAACAAAATTTTCATCACTTTTTCATGGATGATTAAAGTTGAAACTGCTGTGTAAAAGGACCAATGTAAACAAAGAAAAATGTAAACATGAAAGCATGAACACTTTCAAATGGATTGAAACAAAATGTAAACATGAAAAGCAGAATGAAGGCAAACATGATATGTCATAAAGTTGCAGAATGAAGATAGACTAAATATTTATTTTTTATTTCACTGTCAAAACTTATGGATGACATGACTGAATACTAGTGATGTTACAATAACAAAACTACTGATGTCAAGGGTAAATAATTATATTGTAGATGACTTTAAACTGCTAATGTTGCAGTGGCACAACTACTGATGACCTGAAACTGACAATAGTGATTCAATGACAAATAGTTGTTGTTTTAATGATCAAACAATAATGATAATAGCTCAATGACAATATTCATAGCCAGGAAGCTGATGATGATGAGACCTTGTCTATTGTCTTTAATAACAAACAAGTGAAGATGATGACATAAACGACAAGAGAATGACTATGATGATTTGGTTATAAATAAATAATAAGACTAAGAGAGGCTGAACATATTAATGACAAAAGACTGACAATATAAGATACTGAACACACTAATGACCAAACAATTATAAGATACTGAACAAGTTATGACCAGAGACTGACTCTTGATAAGACACTGACAAAATTAAAAATAACAAGAGATGGTCAATGGTGGTGATGTGAGAGATGGAGTTGAAGTAAAAGAAGAACAAGAAACGTAATTGTGACAAGTAAAACTGAGCACAATCATAAACAAACAAACAAAAAACTAAACAAATATATGTACTCTTCCACACCAGGTGCCATTAGACTTTGGGGATTAAATGCAAGTTCACTAGTTGAAACACATTACCTCTGAGAGGTTACCACAAAAAGCTGATAAGAATGATAGATCATATACTGTATATAAATATTTGTTCTAAAATTCATATAAAGCCATCTTTATTTAATAGATCATGTAGTGTCCAAAAACATTTTTTTCTAATTTTCATAGTGAACAATCTTTTCATATTATTATGAAGACAGCTTATTTAAATAAACATGTAGTCAGCCTATTTGTATAAACTTGCAGAAAGTCCATTTGTATAAACTTGCAGAAAGTTCATTTGTATAAATATACATAGCACATTTGTAATAAACATGTAGTCAGCCTAGTTGTATGAACTTGCAGAAAGTCCATTTGTATAAATATACATAGCACATTTGTAATAAGCTTGTAGATAACATGAATATACATACTGACAGCCTGTTTGTATAAATATGCAGACAGCCCATTTATATAAATATGCAAACAGCCCATTTACATAATTATACATACTGCCCATTTATATAAATATGCAGACATCCCATTTATATAGATATGCAGACAGCCCATTTATATAAATATGCAGACAGCCCATTCATATAAATATACAGACAGTCCATTTATATAAATATGCAGACAGCCCATTTATATAAATATGCAGACAACTAGACATACCATGATGACCAGGTTGCAGTGCTACAATTCATTGATTCTAATTATTATCTATTACATCACATTCTGATATTCTATTAAAGATTATCAATTATGCACATTCTAACAAAGGTAACTTATCAAAGATTATCAATTATGTCATATTCTGACAACAAAGATTATCAATTACATCATATTCAGATAAAGATTATTGATTACATCATATTCTGATAAAGACACAGTAACTAAGATTGTCAACTACATCACATTCTAACAAAGGTAAACATGCTAAAATAAGATTAAATTTATGTTCAACAATGACAAAGGCAAACATACCAAAAACAACTAATTGATTATGTTACGCTATAATAAAGGTGAATATATAAAATTATGGAACAGATGACATTATGATGAAGATAACTATACAGCAAAACAATATCAATCAGTAGTACAATAAAGGCAAACATAAGTTATAATTTAGCCTAGCATGAATGTTATTACACTCATGTTGCAACTAACAAACAATGGCTGCAAATGATATTATACAACGTTATTACAATTTCTTTTGTACATCTTGCAAAGAATGCAGATGAGATAATACCACAATGTTATTATAACCTTATTTTGTACACCTAGCAAAGAATGCAGATGAGATTATGTTAAATGTAAGTGAAAATGTATTTGCAGCATTATCGAGAACAACATCTAGAGAAAATGAGCAAAAGAACTCTTTGACAATTATCATTGTGAGTTCAATAACTTTGTTTTATCTGGCTGCACTTAAAGCACTTTTGCAATATTTAATATCTTTAACATGCTTTCTAATATTCTGACACTGTTGTGTTAAATAAATTCACTTCACTTTGTTTTTAGTCTATTCCATACCAATAACTTTATGAAAGTTTCCTCTGGCTGTCTTTGAAAATATAAACAGATTTTAAGATCTCTTGTCAAAGAGTTCTAGCAATTCGGGCATATCTATCTATCTATCCATCCCTTAGTCTTGTCGGCCATTGGGGCACCACTGATGACCTGACAACCAGTTTCCTCCATTCCATTCTGTTCTCTGCTAATCTTACCGTATTGCACAGTTTCAGTCCTGTCCACTCTGAGATGTTATCCTCCCATCTTTTCCTCTGTCTTCCTCTCTTTAGCTCTCCTTGCACAGAACCTTGCATGATTGTCTTGACAAGCCCTGTTGATCGTGTGACATGCCCAAAATGTTTCATTTTGTGAGTCAGATTAACATTAAATGTCTGAACTTAATTCATTACACTATCCACAAATGATGTGGACAAGCAGACACTTACTCTACAAACTATTTCCAGGCATGACGCTGACAAGCAGACATACTCTAAATGGTACATTAAAGCAAATTTTTAAGTGTGAAATGCATCCTAAATATAAGTATCAGAAATACTTGACTTTCATCAAAAGTATGGTTAAACACTATTATTTATGCCGTAGTGTGCATTTTCAATGTCACGTGCAACCAATCATGCATTTCTATATTTATATCTGAAGCAACAAAATCATTTCTACTGTATTTTAATGTCCAAAACAATAAAACCACTTTCTTTTGTACTTTAATATCACAAGCAACAAAATATTGTCTTTTATATATACATGTCAGAGACAAAAGAAACAACTCTTCTAGATTTGTCACAAGTAACACCATGTTTTCTGTATTGGCAATGTCACAGACAAAAGAAACAAATCTTCTACATTTATGTCACAAAGTAACACCATGTTTTCTGTACTGGCAATGTCACAGACAAAAGAAACAAATCTACATTTATGTCACAAGTAGCACCATGTTTTCTGTATTGGCAATGTCACTGGAACAATATTATGTTTTCTAAGTTTACAATATCATAAACAAAACTATGCCTCTGAATTTAAATGTAACAAACAACAAAAGCATGCCTTCAAAATATCTAGTCATTTGTATTCACTAAGTTACAAACAAATAGAATTAAATGAAATAATCAAATTGTCTTCTATTTTCACAGTGTTATTGGCAGCAAAATCTCCTCTTTAGTAAAAGTGACAAAACATGGTTTCTGTTAACAATGTCTCCACCCATAAAGTAACCAATTATGTTATTTATTTTTTTACCATGTCTTTACCCAAGGGTACCTTGCACATGGAAATTTACAAGCCACAAATCAAGTATTCTTAAAAAGATCTTAAAATACCTACCTCTAATAACTCCATTTCTATTCTCTGATAGGACTAACCTGCGATTTGTATTGACTCTATTGTTGTAGTGTAATATTATTTTTATACACAAGACTGTGAAACATTGATATTATCTAAACATGAGTTCATGGAATATTGATGTCAAGAAATCTACTGCATTGTAATTGTCATATGTATATTTCATTTAATAAATTTATTGTTAAATTTATTGATCTTCTTACGCATATTGATAATCTTATTTTGGAGAAGAAAGTGGGTGGAAGGGGGCTTGCTAAATATAGATTAAAAGTTGAATTTATCTTCTCCTTTAGTAAGAAGTTTTTCACTCAAAGGAAACATTATGTGATTGTAATTGTTGTGTGATGTTGTAGAATAGAGAAAATGTTTATAGTGCCAAAATATTCGCCAAATGAAAGACAAGTGGTGTCTGCTAGAGGATCATTAATAAAATAAAATTATGATTCTCATCACTTGTAACTAGTTATAAAAGATTAATTAATAATAATCATTTTCATTAACTAAGTGGCCTGGCCCATCACACGCTGACATTTACATCACTTCACAACAATGTTCAATTAACACTGGACAACCATTCAGTTTATTCTGGCATAGACATAAGCAGTCAATAACATAAATATATAATCAAATTCATGGATATCATCATGGAAAATAATTAAAGTCAATGCACATAACCTTTTCAAAGATGGTGGCTGTTGCCAGCACATGTTCTCAATCACACAGTTTGCAACAAGTCACTCTGTGTGTGTGTGTGTGTGTGTGTGTGTGTGTGTGTGTGTGTGTGTGTGTGTGTGTGTGTGTGTGTGTGTGTGTGTGTGTGTGTGTGTGTGTGTGTGTGTGTGTGTGTGTGTGTGTGTGTGTATTACTCATGTAGCTATGTAGATGATGCTGCAGGTCAGTGAACTTTTTTCTCTTTCACTCTTCTCACCCACTTTCTTTCATCTGAAGAGACAGTAAATTTCACTGGTGCTTAGTCCTACTTAAAAAAGTCATTCAAGTTTTAACAGTATAGCACTAGTTATGAGATGACTGATTCTTAGCTAGATATCCTCCCAGCATTGAGAAGGGGAAGGCATAGCCAAAGCAAATATTAAAAGGAAACTTTAATATGTAATAAAAGTTGACGTGTTAGAGACAAACTGCCATGGAATGACCCAAAGCCTCACCACTTTATGACGGCTGCTCACCAAAGCGAATATGGAAACCTGTTACAGACTGACAGAAAGTGTACACTTTAAAGAAATCTGCTACAAGCAATGACTGACAGCGAGTGCACGCGGTATCTCAAAGATGTGCATTATCAGTAGTTATCAGAGAAGCCCATCGTGCCTCCGATACTGTTTATCAGTTAGCGGTGACACTTACACCTCCACCGAGGGTGATGAAGTCAATGGGCTCCCAGATATCTAAACAATGCAAATACTGTGCAGAATGCTACATACGCGTGCATACTGGTAGGAGAGACTGAGAGAGACAGCCGGTGTGACAGTAACATTAGAGACACTTACATACTGCACATTCAAACAAAGCCAAAAATATATTTTTTTCAATAGAAAGCAGCACCTGAAGTTTCAGTGATTGATTCAGAGAGAGTGGACTTGGAAACATTTCATGCATTTTACTATATGTTTACTTGTTTAGAGAGAGAGAGAGAGAGAGAGAGAGAGAGAGAGAGAGAGAGAGGGGTGTACTAGAACTATCACTAAACTTTAAAGGGTACCGTAGATCAGCAAGCGTCCGTGTATAATAAAAATGTTCAATAACAAAAAAAGATTTGCGCGAAAGCCGGAAGCGCCCCCTACACTGCGACGACAAGAACAGGTTATGGGCGTTTGTGTATAACGGAACTGTTCAGTAACTTGAAAAGTTGTTTCGCTTGCATGCGTGTGTAACGGAAATGTTCACTAACAAAGTGCGTGCATATGTAATGGAATTGGCGTGCGCGTTTAAGGAATCATTCACTAACTTAGTAGTAGTACAGTAGATCGGCATAGAGTAACTGAACAGTTTATTGAATGAGTAGATCGGCATAGATTTACTGAACAGTTTATTGAATGAGTAGATCGGCATAGTGTAACTGAACAGTTTATTGAATGAGTAGATCGGCATAGTGTAACTGAACAGTTTATTGAATGAGTAGATCGGCAAAGTGTAACTGAACAGTTTATTGAATGAGTAGATCGGCATAGTGTAACTGAACAGTTTATTGAATGAGTAGATCGGCATAGATTTACTGAACAGTTTATTGAATGAGTAGATCGGCATAGTGTAACTGAACAGTTTACTGAATGAGTAGATCGGTATAGATTTACTGAACAGTTTATTGAATGAGTAGATCGGCATAGTGTAACTGAACAGTTTATTGAATGAGTAGATTGGCAGAAAAGAGGCAAAATACAGCAGAAACCCGTACAAGAAAATACAAACAGAACATTGTATAAAGAGGGTGCACATAAAGAACTATCTTGCAAATACATAGTTAGATATGAAAGTATACAAAATGACTGAACTGAGAGCAAGGACTGGAATAAACATAAAGGGACATCCCTGCATATACATTAACTTAAATATCAAGGGGATGCGAAATAAATGATGTAAGAGGAAGATAATTATTAGAATAAACATACAACGGCATTTCTGCAAATACATTAGACATGAAAGATATACGAAATAAGAGAAGTGAGAAGTAGATAAATAGCTAGAATAAACATACAGAGATATCCTTGCAAATGATAGTAACTAAAATAACAGCAACATAAACAAACGTATGCAGGATAGGTACAGAAGTGAAAGGTATAGGAATTCATTGCTTGATTGGATAATTACACGAAGACAGATAGAGTCGGGCAAAAATTATAAAACTATTACGGACAAATACTACTCTAAAAGATCCGAGATTAGAACAGTTGAGTAATGTTAACTCCTATGGAGAATAATCACGTAATAAAGATAATTAGATGTCAGAGAAAACATCTAATCCAAAGATATGCATAATAAATACATATTAAAATAGAGATAAAAGATATGTTTCATAGCTAGACAGATATACATAAATAAATGGGTTGCAGAAAGATGTGATTCAGTGCTAGACTGCACAAAGAGATAAATACAAGTTCGTGCTAGACAGAATAAATTCATTTTAAGATAGATAATAAATTATAAAGATACGATTCATTGCTAAACAGAACAAATTCACTCTAAGATAGGGATAAGGGATACGATTCGTTGCTAGACAGAACAAATTCACTCTAAGATAGGGATAAGGGATACGATTCGTTGCTAGACAGAACAAATTCATTAAGATAGGGATAGGGATAAACGATTCACTGCTAGACAACAAATTTACTCTCAGATAGAGACAACAGACACGATTCGTTTACAGACAGAACAAATATAAAGAAAAGTAAAGAAATCATTATTATCAAAATTGCGTTTAGCAGAGATACTCCATTTACTATCAAAAACCTAACCCAAAGAAAATATCTGAACATTTTGTTGATGATCTGTAAAATGATATTAAATTCAATTCAAACCAACAGTATTTTATTTCATTCTTGTCAAGTAATGGGAGAGTGGAAGGGAGGTTGGGTATAAAGAGAGAGGGTGTGATGCGGGTCATGTGAAAGACTTATACATGTTTAAGGGAAAAAGGATCGGTTTGTGACAAGGGTAGGGGTAAAAATAGTCTTCATGGTCAAGGCACTAAAATGAAATGTGTACATTTCAGGTCCTTATTCATCTTTCATTATTTATTTATACTTCTGCTGTTATTCCTTGATCAAAAACTGTTCATTCTTTTTGCATCAAGGGCCAGGCTACAAAAAGTTAATAATTATACATTTATTCTGCTCTCTGTAACTGTATCAGATATGTAATTAAAATAAATAAAAGTAAAAATGAATCCGTACAATAAATAATTGCTGTGGCAGAAATTTCAAAATAAAGCAACAAAAGCAATCAAACAAAGCCAAAAAAACCAAACCAATATTTAATTAGTTCAAAATGGCGCTTGAGTAACCTTTGGAGGAATGGAACACTGAAAGCAATAGAATATTCTTACATGTAATGATGATATTCTTTAGGCTTCTATACTTCGAGTAAAAGAGGCATTCGTTCGATTTTAACTCAGACATCCAGCCAAAGGGCAAATATTCACAATATTCCAAAGAACAGCCAAAAAGATACAAAAGCACACTTGATAGAAAACCTTGAGTATCTTACATTTAAACAAACAGAAAAAGTTTGAGAAATTTGAAAACGTATTGTTAGAAATAACATCTACATTCTATTTGATTGAAAGCCCTGAAATCTCTTTTCCAGCTATGATACACTTAAAATGTGAATACATCTGAAACTTTTGGAGGAGACATGTTCTGGGATAAGTCATATAGAAAGAAAGCAATTAATGATTCGCTATTTGAATAAATTGTGGGTTAAGGGTAGATACTGTGTTTTAGGTAAAAGTTTTATTCATACTGTGACAGAATAAATTTGCCCCTCCCTATATTTTAATTTAATTGTTATATAAACTGCTAAACTGTCAAGTGACCTGACCTTGTGCACTCCTTGAGTTGAAGTAAACAGCCTGAGGCTAGAACATTCTAGATTTGCTGATCTCATGGAAACTGTGCGAGCAGTTTTCTATTATCCGACAATTTTTATTTATGAGAACGAGACCAAGCAGTGGGCTGATATTAGAGAATTCAGGTACTTGTAGAGAATTCTAACCTTTATTCTCTCTGAATCTGGGTGACAAAGAGATTAGTCCAGTTTGAAGGCAGTCGTTAGCTTGAGTAGTGAGTATTAAGGGGTAGATATATCTCATTAAATGTAGTATATTTATTACAGAAACAGCTGTACCTCACTGAATGCAGTACATTTATTACAAACATTATACCTCTCTAGCTGAAATAAATATTTGGGTAGCTACACTTCACTGTGGTAAATATATTATGGAAGCAGCTATACCTCACTAACTAAGCAAAAAACTAAATGCCATGCTGTGTGTAAGACAAAGGCTGCATATGACACAGCAAAACACTAAATGCCATACTGCATAAGGTTTAATGCTAGATTATATGTATGACAAAACCTGCATCATGCAACACAAGAGATCTAATGCTAAATTGTGTGTACGACTTTGAATGCATGTGACACAGCAAGACACTAAATGCCACTCTTGTGTCTACCACTAAGATTGCATGAGACACAGCAAGATACTGTGTGTACACTAAAACTGCATGTTACAGCAATAAACTAAATGTCATACTGTGTACAACTAAGAATGTATTTGACACAGCAAGAGGTCTAATGCCACACTCTGTGTACAACTGCCATGCATAATTGCCAGAGGTCTAATGTCACACTATGTATACGACTAAAACTACATGCAACACAGCAAGACATTAAATGCCACACTGTGTGTATGACTAAGGCTGCATACGACTAGGCAAGAAGTCTAATGCCACACTGTGTGTAAGACTAAGACACTAAATCCCCACTGTATATGACTTAGACAGCATGTGACACAGGTTCATATACTTATTGATAGAAATTACATTAGGTTACCTTTTGGATTAGCATATTATAAATATAATAAGTGCATTGTTAAGCCAAGGCTTCATTCCACTGTAATACATGAATGTTTTTAAACGTTTATTATAGAAAAAGAATATAAAATTTCACAGCTAATAATATAACATAACATTATAAAATATTATAAATCAATGTCTTTTGATAAATGCTACAATTATTATACAATTAAAGTCATCAAATCGAAAACAAATTTTCCCCTTGCTTCCAACTGAATAAATTAATATAATTTAATTATCTTGAATATTACTTTATAGTCAATATTCCTATTTAACTTGCAAAAAGATAATCAGCTATAAAATTTAAATGACAGGTGACTTTGCCCTGATAATAATCTTTCTGTCATGAAATGAAATCACTTACACCAAAACATGAATATGATGTTCTGAGCAATTACTTCTCTTTATTCATACATATGATATACCCTGATCCATTCGTATACAAATCATGACCCATTCAAACATATACCACCAACACCCATTCATACATATACTGATCTATTCATACATATACCATGACCTATTCATCCAAGTGCCCCGACTCAATCAATCAATAGCAATTAGCATCATGACCTTCATGCCTCGATAAAGGTCAACTACTTAAATCAAGGCTATCGAGCTACCTTTAAAGGAGGGTAAATGTCTTGCAACTAAATCTTGCCGGAAAGGCTGCGTATAGTTTTGCAGGTGGGTAAATGTCTTACAACTAAAACCTGCCGGAGTGTCTAGTCAAAATTGATGCTGCACCCTTCTCAAAAATATGCCGATCGACACCGCCTGAATTTATCTACCGCAGGGCCTGACTGACTACCACAGAGACTGATACTTCAAAAGCAGCAAGGGACCGTCCGCGAAAACAACGAACGATGGAAATAAAATAAGCAGAAATGAATCTCTCACTCAAGCAGTAAGGGAGCGCAATCTTAGTGCTGAGTGCTCTCGTGGGACAGGAGACGGTAGACGATATCTCTGTACCAGTGCAGAAGTCGCATAGTTAACCTGCTGTTTACAATCTGACATCAGTGGATTTCAATTTTAAAAGTGTAGCTAGTCTCATCGTTTGCAATAGTCAGTTACTGACTAGTTACATCTGATTTACTTTCTCGAAGCACGCAAACACAATCAATAAATTCGCCGATATCAACACCACTGTCTCATTTTCGATAGGCCTATATAAAATACGGTATTTAAAGATCTGAATATCTGTCCTAGTAGAACAACTTCCCCGTTATATTTTAAACACGATAGTTGTATACGGAGCTGTTGGATCTTATGGACACAGCCGTTGTGTACGGAGTACCTGCCTATTTTTATTATTAGGCTCTTTTACATGAACATTTTGGGGTAAAAATATGTTACTAACAATTATGTTTGATTACTTTTTTTGAGAGAGATGGGTTAGGGTTGTTTCTTAAATAGAAAGGCTAGGATTAGGATTAGCTGCAAATAAAATTAATCCATACACTAAAGCTGTTTTTATTTAGATATATCTTTTCATTAACATTTTATTCCTCATATTTTAGTTTTTGATTCTACTAATTTGTAACACTTTACACGTAGACATAACTGTTGTCCTTCGATATTACATATTTATCTGGAGTCCAGTGTACATACGCGTATTGATCTGAATTTTAGTGAAAGTACTTTTCAGTCATGTGCAGGCCTTCATTACTGCTGTGAGGACTTATTTAAGATACATTTACATGCAGTTTTATGGAGCTGAAGTGACTTATTAGCGTCATAATATTTATGTAAAACCGAAGTAGGCTAATTTGACTGTCAGCATTATTTATAATGAGATGGGGGAAAAAAACTCCCCAGCATTTGATTATTTGAACAAACTTGATAGACATTTGCTTATTTTATGGGAGTCTCCATACACAACAGTTGTTGTACATGTTTGTATATTTTGATGACTAGAAGTCCTTGAACTTCAGATAAATACAAGCTTGTAATTTATAAGGCTGAGAAGTTATTTTTATCAAAAACCTATTTCTAGGCCTCTGTTTTCATTGAGCTCCAGACGAATCAATTCATAATATCTTAAACGTTCCCTCATCTGTAAATAAATAAATCTAACTCTAGTTCTTCTGAGGTATTCATAAATATAAGCATGACCTTTCGGTTATTAACCAAAACATGTTAATATGAGAAGTCATTTTAATTTTTCAAACTATGATAAAGCCTTTTGTGATATTTATATCTGAATCTGACAAATCTTTTAACTTTGCAAATTGCAATAATTATATCTCATGCTTAAGTTGCTTTACAGCTTCAATTCTGTATTAATACATCTGAAGCTAACATGTTCCATATCTAAATAAAATACATAGCACTACTTTATGAAGTAATTTCAGCTCTAGATAAATACATTTAAATCTTTATTCATTTATAAAATACAGATTATTTCTGTGTGAAGTCATTTACCACTAGACAAATACATTAAATCTAAAAGGTTCCTTCATCTCTTACTGTACAGATCATTACTGTGCAGTCATTCATTTCTAGATAAATACACTTACTGATGAGAAGCCTTTATGCAGCATTAATTATTTCAGAGAGCTTCTGTTCACAACTTTTATCCTCCTTCTGATTGCTGTTCACAACTTTTATATACATTCAGAAAACTGCTGTTCACAACTTTTATTTACCTTCAGATAGTTGGTCACAACTTTCACCTTTCTTCTTTTTTGGCACAATGATCTCAAAATAATTATATATTATTATTTATCATAATTTTATTTTCTTCTCAGTATTTCCTTATTCAGTACCAAGTTTGTACAATTATCTTCCAATGTCCTGACACCAGTATTACGATCTCTAATATTCCCCTCTTTAAAATCATACCATCCCTTGTTGATTCTTCAACTGCAAAGGAATATAGTGTGCAAAGCCAGTAGCGCACTGGTTGATTTGCTGTCCAGCCTGACAGTATATTAATAAATTCACCACCTAAAACTTAGGAATTTTTTTGCCATGATGATAAATACAAAGAAAATCATGTGTATAATAAACACTGAGCAAGAAGGATTTTCAGTGGATGCACAGAAAGAGGAACAGGAAAAAGGGAGGAGAGAGAAAAAGTGACACAATGTTAAGTTTTATTTGACGTGCTCCAAATGGTGATGATAATAATATTTCACTGTAGAACATAACATTTTAGCTGGAAGGTTAAGTTAATAAACTCCCAGGAATCCAAATATTTGTCCCAAATTGCTAAAACAGCACTTTGTGGAAGTGCCCACATACTTCATAAAACCTTGGATCTCACAGAATTGTGGAAGGAATATGAAAGTAAGGTTCACATCCAACAAGTATAGGAGGTGACGAAAAGAGTCAACAGTAATAATAACACTTTAACAGATATATATTTGCACACAATTTTCCAAAGAGTTTTAAGCACTTCAATTCTCCAAAGAGCTTGAAGCACATACAAATCTCTAAAGAGGCTCTAAGTGCCTATAATTGTGGCCACTAAGTTCAGGTAAAGATCAATCAAGGGGGAAAAAAATACAATAACCAAGGCTGGCCTCGAACACATGGTATGTTGCATTTGAAGCTAGCACCGTTACCTCAAATCATCAAGCTCCCCTAATGTTACAATGATTCCACTGAGAACGTCTGAAAGTGGAGTATTTGATTTGCTATATCACAAATAACATTATTATCTCGAAGTCAATGGCACTTCAGCCTAAACTGTGATAACCCTAAAAAAAATATTTTATCAACTCTGAAGCTGTGAAACTAGCTGGGGCACAAATAACATTTTTTCCATATGTATCATCTCTAAAATGAAAAGCTCTACACACAGTGGGTGAGATGACCTCTGAAATTCTAAGGCAACAAAATTAAGCAACAGTGCTATTTCTCACAGATAGGCTGCAATGCTTAATCTTTTGCTAAATGTAGCATTTACTATTCTTTCGTTATTTTTAAATGTTTACAATGGATATAAATAACAGAATTCAAATATACATTTAAAAAAAAAAAATGACCAATTTATAGTATGACTGGTTGATTAATTAATTCAGTGAGCCATCTTGGTATTCAACTGATATGCACATAGAAAAGTACTCACTAGCTTAGTAAGAAAAAGGATATACTCATATAGAGATTGATGAACAGGTCAATGCACAGATTTATATTCATTGACAGACACAAAAATATGGCTTTACTTTATTGTTGCACTGAATAATATTCCAAACAAATAAAAAGGTAAAGTGTTTAGACTTGTCAAGGGTTTAATTGTTTTAATGAAGCAAACCGGTTTTCACAGAACAAAAATGTTGGCAGGCTTTTTTCATTCAGAGAACTCTTTTTAACTCATGACAGAGTTCACTGGTTCAGTACAGGTTGACTAGTAAATTAGTATATCAAGCAATATAATCACTTGAAACCATGAATCTTACTTCTTAAGGTACACTGTAATCCTAAAATGATAAACATATAATACATATGTGTAACTCTACTTATGCTACAACTGAATGTTTCCATTTTTCTTTTCTTTATTTATCAAAATATATTAATTCATATTTTAATGCTTTCACTTCAGTTTTACTGAGAACATTTTAAACATTTTCAATATCCTTCCCAGTGGTCTGTCAGCATTTTAAGTCAATCTAGTACTATGCTACAAACTAGATTTAGAATAAAATTATACTAAAACTAGAATAGAACAATAAAACTGTTTCGCTGTAAAGTCACTTTAGCACTACAGCACAGAGAAGAATATGATACTTGATAGAACAAAACTGTCAATTTCTTTTACACCAAACTAACACTTTTTGTTGAAAACTAGAATGAAATGATAGAAGTAAATGAATAAAATGTGTGATTCTCAACAAGTTTGTGATCTTTAACTAAATGAAATCAACACATACATCTATGGCAATAAAGAATTAAAAGGCTAAATGTAAATTTTCAATTACCAGACATTTTAACATTTAAACATTAATTATGCACTATAGTGTTATTTTAGAAAGTAATTTAGAGAACATGGTCAATGTTGATGTTAGTTTTAAGTATACATTTATGACTAGCATTGGGGGAAGTGTGGAGAGGCCGCCTACCGTTGACCCAGTCAGCATAAAAAAATGTGGTATATTAATAATTAATATTATGGATGGAAGATAATATAATTTTCAGTATTAAGGGCCACTTCTTAAGCTGGGAAAATACCTGTCACATTATCAATATCATTCTCTGCATTAGTAATAAAACTGGCCCTAATGAAAAAAATAGCTGTGTGTAATGTGCACAATCAATGCACTTTAAAATGGGCATTCATGGCTAAAGCAGAAACAATTATTCAATCAATAAATCATTCAGAAATAGTCTTCCAATCACAACACACAAAAAAACAATGAGACTACATAAGTGTACAATTTATTGCTGATGTTATACTACTAGTACTGTAGTAGTAGTACTAATAAAAAAAGTAATATAAATAACATTTTGTTTATACTGCTTCTTTTTCAAAGTTTTACTTACACTAATATTTGAACACAAATAGTTATGTTGTGTATACTGCTTCTTATTTCTACTTATACCAATAGTAATACAAAAAATTATTCTGTGTATAATGCTTCTTATTCCTAGTCATACTATTAATACAGATAATTATCTTATGTTTATACTGCTTCTTATTCCTAGCTAAATTATTAATACAATAATTATTCTATGTTCATTGAATTATACAAATGATTCTTATTCCTATGTATCAAGTATGCAACCAAATAACAAATTATTTTAAAATATTCTGACCAATATACAAAAACTGTCCATACCTATTATCTGATAAATAATTTCTGCTGAATTCTTAACTTACTTAGGTAAACAATTTACATTCTACACTGCTGTACTTTTTTGTACACATCAGGAAGCCAAACAATGCTTAAATGGCTAGACAATTCTTGCATGTCTATTAAAACGTTTAGAATTAACTTTGTGAATACACAGACCTCTGTGTATAAGTGTAGAGACAATAAGTGTAGATAAATAACAGAGGAAAGAATACAAAACTGAAAATAGACTCCAAAGCATCACTCCATCCTTATCTAATATTTATTATTATCTGACATAGCATCTAAAAATCAAGTCCACAACTCAGTTATTATGTGTACATTCCATAATCTTAGTCTTACTCTTAGCTCATTAGTTAAAAAAAATTAGCAAAACATTCAATAATCTTATCAATTATTTATTAACCAAAGATAATTTTAATACATTACAATTTCAACTAATATATGATTACAATCATATTACAACTACCCAATGGTATCAAGCACATCAGATGTACTACTCATGACACCAACCCAGTAGAATCAAGTCATCAGCTCTACAAATGGCAATGAATGAATGATAATGTATGATAGTAAAAGGCTCATCAGATCTACACATGGCAATGACCCAGTAGAATCAAGCCAGCAGTTTTACAAATGACAAGTGATCTGGTAGTATCAAACTATCAAGCACATCTGAACTATACATGACAATGACCTAAAAGTAATAGATTCAAGCACATCTGATCTACACGACAACAATTCAGTAGAATCATCAGCTCTACAAAGTACAAATGACAATGATCTGATAGTATGAAGCACATCAGACCTACACATGACAATGACCCAGTAGAATCAAGTCATCAGCTCTACAAATGACAATGAATGAATGATAATGTATGATAATAAAAGGCTCATCAGATCTACACATGGCAATGACCCAATAGAATCAAGCCAGCAGCTTTACAAATGACAAGTGATCTGGTAGTATCAAACTATCAAGCACATCTGAACTATACATGACAATGACCTAAAAGTAATAGATTCAAGCACATCTGATCAAATGACAATGATCTGATAGTATGAAGCACATCAGACCTACACATGACAATGACCCAGTAGAATCAAGTCAGCAGCTCTACAAATGACTGTGAATGTGATATGGTAGTATCAAGCACATCTAAACTATGCATGACAATGATCCAGTAGCTTCAAGCATATATATCAGAACTATGCATGAGAAGTTTCCTATCAAGAACATAATAACTACACGTGTCAACTAAACAGCAGTATCAAGCATATCAGAACTATGTATGACAATAATCCATTAGCATAAAGAACATCACAACTATGTATGACAATAATCCATTAGCATAAAGAACATCAGAACTAAAATTCAACTATGCATAAAAATAACCCAATACATCCACATGTAGTATCAAGAAAGTCTTAACTACATGTGACAGCATCCGGGTAATGTCAAGTGCATGAGTAATACTTAGTTTTAATTAAATCACTCAAGCAAATGACTACTATGATCGGATCTCTGTAAGTGATGTGCAAACAATTGGCAATGATTTCTTACATTATAGTACTATGTAGTATGTTGTATGATACAATATAAAAATAATTGTATAAAAGATATCAAACATTATTGACTAATGGGGGGGGGGTCTTAGGACTATGATATTACTCTGTGAGCTAAAGTCTTTCTAAAAACCAGACTTGTGCAAATAATATATATACCATTACCCCCATGATCTTTCTCTAACCTAAAAAAAAAACAGTAACTTGATAGCTAAATAAAATAAGTTCATATAGTTTTGAATGTATGTTGTTAATCAGTATACTGAAAGAGTAGAACTAGAAACTAATATTAATAATGAACGTAAATGAAATCAGTGCATGTACACATTCATTACAATGAATTGTCTCTCTCTTAGGTATATAACTTATAAGTTAATTCTATGGGCAAGTGTATCATTTTGTGACATGAAGTGCAAAAATCAGTGGATTAAATCTAATTATTTTACCTGTTAAAGTCTATAATGGTGCTTAATAAAAACATAAGAAAAGAAAAAAATTATTAAAATGTTCCTTTTATAGGAATTTGAAATACATTAAAAGTATATGTGTCTGTTGAAAACTAAGGTTGAGATGTATTTTAAATAGAAAATTTTTTTTAAATAATCAATGTAGTTATCTCATTACAATGAATATATTTTCTTTATTAACTTAAATTATTAATCTGGGTACAAATTTATTTTAAATGGGATATAAAACTCTAACTTCATCACATGGCAACCCATATTAACAAAATTATCAACCATCATAACAGAAGGTCTATTTTTCTCAACGAAACATAAAATGGACTAAGTTATTATGCTGTGAAGATAATATTAAGTAATACACAATATATCTATTTATTGTATATTTTATATCTATTTATGTATAATAAGCCTAATCATAATGTTTATATACTTGAATGTAAATTGTAATTCACAGGTTTTTCTACCCTTACTAGATCAGATTTTAAACATACATGCAGGTATCTGAAATTTTAAATGCAAAAGAATATGTACATAAATATGTAAGCTATTTAATTTATGATGTTAATCAATTTAATCAAAATATATAGATATTATCATAAACCTTAGCTGTTTAGAAACATCAATGATTCAAAAAAAATTCTGCATTGTTATTATTTTATATTTATAAATTTATTCATTTCTTTGTCACATACTAAAACAAATGAAAGCAGCTGAATTTGTAGCTGAATATTTATTAGTACTAGTACAAGGAATAAATCTGAAAAACATTAGCATATAAATATTTCAACTGCATCAAATGTTTAAATAGCACATGGTTTTTAAGTATGATATGTCGATGTTTGTAAAAGAATAAAAGTTTTGGATCCAATTTATGTGGAAAGGAAGTGTAGCAAAAAGTGCCTTTAAAAAATATTTCTTCATAAAATTGACTGTTTAAAGATAAAGGGATAGAGAATGCTGCTTTAATGTATTATGACTTCTACGAAAACCTTGATACAGTAAATTTGTTGGATTATTTATAACAATGAATATTTAAATTTAAGAAAATAGCTTTATGTAATCATGTCACAAAAGAAGGTGCTGTTTTTCAGTTCAAAACAAATTTTATTACAAATAATTACAAAATAAATAAACACAAATTATCTCATGTATCTTTCACATTAATTCTGAATATATAGAACATAAACAAATGATGTTTTCTCAAATGGACCTTCCCTTTGTGTTTACACTTGCCCAGAGAATGAGCCATATCCTTAATAGTATTAATACAACAAGCTGCTTAGAGAATTTCACAAGTGCTTAATTTTCATTCAATAAAACTTAAACAATTATTAGCAAACATCTAAACTGAATCTTTTAAATGAGAAAAGGATACAGATCAAAACAACCAAGAAAAACATTATATTTGAAATGAATAAAACAATTAAGACATAGAGACTAACTGGTATAGGGATGCATTTAGTGGTTTAAGTAGAATATCAATATGACATCACACTAATCAACAGGTGCATTTGAACAGAAAGTGACAATTTATTTTCTAACTTACCTCAAATTTACAAAATTACATTTGCCATCTAAACTGGGTGCAATCAAAATTGCAAGATTACAGTTGCCAAATAAATTAATTTCAGTCATTAATCAGTTTCATTCAGCATAAGGATAGTTTCAAACAGTAATAAAAGATAGTGTCAGACATCAACAGACAGTTCATAGACAACTTCAGACAGTTAAAAGGCAGTTTTAGGCAGGAACCGAACAGTTTCAAACAAAGTTTTGGACAGTTAATGGACAGTTTTAGACAATCACTGGGCAGTGTCAGACAGTTAAAAGATAATTTCTGTTTTAGAATTAGATAGTCACTAGACAATTTCAGACAGTTAATGGACAGTTTCAAACAGTGACTGGACAGTTTTAGACAATTATTGGTCAAACTTTAAGCTAACATGGGGGGGGGGATGGGTCAGTTTCTTGAAAATTTCAGTTAATGGGTTATTTCATATAATTACTGGCCTAATTCAGTGAATGATGCTTCCTAAAACTTAACATGAATTTGAAATAAGTCTAAGATTAAGAACATAATTCGACAAATCTTCACGTGCCACAACAATTTGTGTTCTGCTGTACATGCTTAACACTTACCGGCCTGTTTATTAAGCATTCTGGTTAATAAACTATTAACAAGTTCCTACTACTGTTTTCGATACCGCCACCACCTGTGCCCCTCCCTTTTTCTCATTCATAAAATGCAGAAATGCACTGAATATAAAGCAAGTGTAAATGCAAACTATGCTGTTTCATAGAAAATGTATCTTGATTCATACGACCATGTGCGTAGATAATATAAACACATGAACACATTTCACTGAAAACACCGAACATTTGTTTCGTTTCGTCAGAACGTATTTTGAAGAAAACGCTAGTGCTTACATATTATTTATATTAATTAATTCATCAAGTGATTAATGTTTTCTAATGAACATCCATCAGTGCTTAGATGTTGTGAAAGCATTCTGACGCAAACACTGGAATGCTGGTGCTGAACTGAACTGCTGCGTCAGTTCCCTAGTGCTCTTCTACTGAAGTTGTTAAATGCAAGGAAAGGGCGAAAGTTAACTGTAACTGACAGGAAAGTTTGCGTCACCAAAGTTACGATTCTCGGATTCGGGTGCCAAATTAACGCTTGATCAGTTTTAAAGCTGAATCAAGCAAACCGTTCTTTTCGATCACAGGCTGGCACTGAAATACTTTAAGTTATTGGTTCCTAGTGGATATATTTAAAACATAATAGTCTACATTAACCAAACGAACGACCCATTAAGGGTTGGGTTTTTTAATCCATACCAACTACAAGTTTAAGATCAGATATTGTTTACCTCGAACGTCTTCGCTTTCATCATCGCTACGGAACTCGGCTTGTTCTTCTCGACCGTCGATTAAAAAGTACACCACCTTGGTCGCCATACCCACACAAACACCCGTAGTAGTTTAGCTAACTTCATGAAGACTGACTTTGTAGTGTGCTCTCCATGTACTGTCATCACCAGACAGCTGATTGCACACAGCACACACTCGCTTCGCGGCCACAACACTTCCACTGCTACACAGGCGCAAAGCGAGTTCTCAAATAAACGTCAGCTCGTCATTTCCAAACTTCTCAAGTAAATATATTGTCTTTATAATAAATTTCCGTCGTAACTGTATTACATTTATTATTTATAGATATATATGCGTAGGGTATTTTCTTTTAAAGTAAGAAATAGGAGGACGTTTATAAGTTATAATTTGGAAATGAAACAAAACTCCTGACGTTTCTGCATAGTCACATGGCATCAAGGATACTAACGTCAACAGTTAGGGAATCGTGTCATTGAGGGGGGAGGGCACGGAGGTAAGATAATTATACTCTCTCTCTCTCTCTCTCTCTCTCTCTCTCTCTCTCTCTCTCTCTCTCTCTCTGATCGGTGATATTCATTAGGCCCCTATAAAAGTGTCGAGCCTTAATGCTCTGAAACAGTGATGCATTTTCACTTCATGGCCGGGTAAGATACCCAAAAAGAAAAGACAGCAGATGAATGATGAAAAAATAAAGTGTTCAATAATAATTTATTTTATTTGAATCTAGTGCTTGTCGATTAAGTTTGGGTGCGTTTTCAAGTGTCGTTTCAGTCGATAAGGGCTTATAGACGAAGAGCACTGGGCCGTATAATAGTCAGTCAGCCGCATCGCAGTCACTATATAGGTCTCGCGAAATACTTTTGAAACCTTCGCCTAAGTGGTGCAGGTTTCTCAGAATTCGGTGCTAGAACCTGATCTGTTTGCCTGAAACTACTAAAATCATAAAAATTAACAAAGTGTGTGTTTGGTTCACTAATATTTAATTACTCAGTGGTTATGATATTTTAAAGACAATTCAGTTGTGAAGGACTAACTAATATTTTTTAATAAAAATGTGATGGTCCCAGGTGGTTATTACACTTCCTGAACCGACGGTACTTCTTATAAGGTAAGGTTGGAGTAATCGATATATGTGAGTTTTTTCAGTCTGTTGTTCTTTTCTCAGAATTCACGTTTCCCATCTTTAGCGAAATCATACCTTAGAGATCTGCCTTTGAACAGACTTACAGGATTATGTGGAATTAGACCGGATAAGACCTTTACCTAACTTGACGTCATACCTTATAGATTTTAGAGATTGGACATTAGCACGATTTATTTCGTGAAACAGCATGGCGGCACTGTTATTTTAATTTAAATACAAATTCCCCATGTACTTATACACACAACCTCCACATGAATTGTCAGTTTTTATATCCTTCGTGTCTCTCTTGAGTTCATCTTTGTAGGATCTTTGATTCAATCTAGCATTCCATCTTTACAGTATGTTAGATTCAATCTAGCATTCCATCTTTACAGTATGTTAGATTCAATCTAGCATTCCATCTTTACAGTATGTTAGATTCAATCTAGCATTCCATCGTTACAGTATGTTAGATTCAATCTAGCATTCCATCTTTACAGTATGTTAGATTCAATCTAGCATTCCATCGTTACAGTATGTTAGATTCAATCTAGCATTCCATCTTTCAGTATGTTAGATTCAATCTAGCATTCCATCTTTACAGTATGTTAGATTCAATCTAGCATTCCATCTTTACAGTATGTTAGATTCAATCTAGCATTCCATCTTTGTTGACGTTCCATCTTTGTAGCATTTTAATTCAGTCTAGCGTTCCATCTTTGTAGCATTTTAATTCTGTCTAGCGTTCCATCTTTGTAGCATTTTAATTCAATCTAGCGTTCCATCATTGTAGCATTTTAATTCAGTCTAGCGTTCCATCTTTGTAGCATTTTAATTCAGTCTAGCGTTCCATCTTTGTAGCATTTTAATTCTGTCAAACGTTCCATCTTTGTAGCATTTTAATTCTGTCTAGCGTTCCATCTTTGTAGCATTTTAATTCAGTCTAGCGTTCCATCTTTGTAGCATTTTGTATTTTATCTGAATTGCACATTTCCATTTTATCTTGTTCCGTTATGAGGTATGGATGGGGGAATGCGATTATAAATATTGGTTTCATCATCCAAACACTTTTCTTGCGCCCTGTAACTTAGAAACAAACCCAAGTCGTACAACGACATCACTGGCCACACTTCACACTGACCGATAGACAGGTATTTGACTCTCCACTAGTCATATTTAGTCGTGCCTTCACTATAGCATTATATGTATACTGAAGCAGGCAAACATTGTTTTATCTTTTGATTTAGTTTCCTTTCGCAACCATTTGGTTCAATCTATCATTTGTTATTTATTAAACATCTGCTCGTTCATTAAATTCTTTATTCAGTTTGTTAAACTAATAAATACACAAAGGTATTTTTCATACAAAAATTTACATCGGGGGGAAAAATCGTGAGGACAAGATTTAACAGCATTATTTACAGGCACTTAAAAAAGTTTTAAAATACTTTGTTACATATTTAGAAAATAGTTTCCAGTTTCCCTGACTTCAAAGCATTTTTGAGGAATACAAATAATACTAACTTATCTATTCACAGATCTACACATTCTATTGAGGAGGGGGGAGAGAGAACTGAGGAGAAATAGATGAAAATCCCAATTCTAAAATATTTCAACTTTCATTAGAAATGAAAATCCCCATGATTGGAATGACAACATTTGAGAATTTCTAGTTGGCCAGAAAGGATTGGAAACTTGGGATACAAAATTGCTACAGATATGATAGCTAAAACAGATTTCATATATGCTGCCTGCACAGTCCCAGCATCAGTCTATACTATAGCAACAGAGTGGGGAATAGATGGAGGGGGTTGCTCTGAGTGTCTTAAGAAAACGGCTCCTTAAATTAAGTTGCACGCTATTCCAAAATTCACCATTAAAAATATTTTCCTTTCGGTTTTTGGTTTTTTTTCACCTTGTTTTGGTTACATTATATTACCTTTTACAGTATGTCTAGCATTCCTTCATTGTATCACATTGACATCGTGAATTCACCTCTAACTCTTTATGGCACTTTTACATTTACATTATATTTTTGTTTTTTATCGTTGCAGCACTTTTATATTATGTTTTGTTTTCTATCTTTGCAACATTTACATTATATTTTTGTTTTCTATCTTTGCAACATTTACATTATATTTTTGTTTTTTATCTTTGCAACACTTTTACATTATATTTTTGTTTTTTATCTTTGCAACACTTTTACATTATATTTTTGTTTTTTATCTTTGCAACATTTTTACATTATATTTTTGTTTTTTTATCTTTGCAACATTTTTACATTATATTTTTGTTTTTTATCTTTGCAACATTTTTACGTTATATTTTTGTTTTTTATCTTTGCAACACTTTTACATTTACATTATATTTTTGTTTTTTTATCTTTGCAACACTTTTACATTATATTTTTGTTTTTTTATCTTTGCAACATTTTTACGTTATGTTTGTTTACTATCTTTGTAGCACTTCATTTTTCTAGCCCTTTTACATTATGTCTAGTGTTCTGTCTTTGCATCTGCGACATCTGGTGGAGTATGTGGTCACGATAAATGTAGTTAGTGTGAATGCACCCCTCCCTTCCTTGCATTTAATTAAAATTACAGGCTGAGTCTGTATTCCAGGATTGGACCGTAAAGTAACTATGGATGATTTAAAGATAATAAGATAGACAATAGTCCAACAGCTCTAACCCCAGCAACCCAACAATCCTGGTTATTTAGAAAAATATGGATAAAATAGGCTACTATGTGTTTTTCTAGTGGTAACTCACAGGAATCCACCAAAAGCTGAAAACATCGCCAAGATGAAAAGTTTTACAGCAATTCCTGCGGGGCATATAGATAGCGGTATCATCATCATCATCATGGACACAACAACTTAAAACCACGTACCATTTCAGTAAAATAAATGGTCTCTTCAGAAATCTTCAAATCGGCACACTGAACTCATCTGAAACTGTTAAATAAGAAATCAGAAATATATTTTCTAATATTTTTTATATTCAAACTTCTTAACATATACTAGTACTATTTCTTTTATCTAATCCAGGCGTTTTAACACAAATGTGACTCAATTTTTCGTTATTTAATCAAGTTTTCTGAATACAAGATTATTTGTTATTGAATAATTTTTTATTAACATAAACTTTCAAAGCATCGTGGTAACATATTTCAATAAGCTTTCCAACATTCATGTAATTTCTTTGTTAGCCAATCAAACTTTCTAAACGTAAAGGACCAGTATTTTTGTATTTTAATATTTTTCTGAACATGAAGTAATAGATTTTTTTTTTAATCCAATCACAACGTCGAATCAAGATGACCTTCCCTTCCTTCTTCTCTAAAGAGCAAGAAACGTCGATAAAAGAAGGAAACAGAGTTATTCTAATTGAAATGCAATAGCTAATCCCTCACACAACATTGTTATACTGGGACCAACCATAGTAAAGTTCCATCTGCAAGACTGATTTTATTCTCTCTTGTAAAGCAGTAAAGTTGTAACGTTCAAGTAATGTCTTCGTACTTTTAATATTTGTTTTTATCGATATTTTTTCCAATCAGATCTTAAAGAATTTAATATCTCAACAAATATTGCAAGTGATTATTCGTACAATAAATAATATTTATAGAGTTGTATTGCAAGTTACTAATCATATATAAACTCTAATATTTATAAGTTTACTGTTGTATCGCATATCGTATATCAAGACTAATATTTTGTGTGATCCATTGTATTGTAAGCTATTAATCATAAATAAACTCTATCGTAGGTAATCCATTCAAAGCCCAGGCTGGAATGAGATATCAGACGGTACCAGTAGTTGAATGCAAAAAGCGGGGAGTAATTTGTTCAAAATTAGCCGTGAGAAGCACGCCTCGGCTTGTTAGCCAAATTTCTTTGTATTCAGTGTCTACTGTAAAGTCTGGCATTGAGAGCGATATCAAAGTTTACTAGAATCAATTTTTGATTGCAAGAACTGACGTATTTTAGTGTGATTATGCTTACTGATTGTTCACATCGTTCATCGGTTCTTCAAAAGATATTTCTTAGTGACATACAGTATTTAGCGCGTGCGCTTCGAAGTTTCATGTGAGTCTTTTGAATTGTAAGTTCTTTTTCTTTTTCTTCTTTTTATGATAGCAGCTTCCGTCTATCAGCCGATTTCGCTGCCTGGCACGAACTGTGCCACTGTTGTGAGAGTTGAAGATAATGAAAGTCAGAGTAAATGGTTGTTGATAAAAAAAAAAATGTTGTAGAGTGGTGATGATGGGATGAATAGTTGATGTGAATTCTGCCCATTAAGCTCTATTTATGTATAGCTCAGTGGTTCTGCCACAGATTAAAAATCTGAGAAAAGAGAGCACGTGCCCAATCTACAGAGAGCGAAAGACATTTTTGGATCCGACGTCATTAGAAGTGAGATCTTGACGTCACTTAAAGCAAGATCGATAAGAAAACAAAAGCCATTATAGTCAAATTCTAATTTCACTTCCCCGAGCCCCATTTGACAGTTAGGTAGAAGTTTAAAAAATACATCTCAACCGATATTTATTTAAAATTTTCATATTATAGTTTATAAGATGTTGCCGGTGTGATCAAGTTGAACACAACTGGAATATTTTTATGTGTCCTACTACGTTTATTTGCTTTTCAACGTAATAGTTTTCGGAATATAAGACCGTAACAAATTAATAAATATTTCACTTTTATTTTTTGTTTGTTTGTTTGAATGTCGATCTGCAGTTCATATCGATATATATTGATAGAACACTTTAATTATTTACAAAATTCATACAGCCGAACACACCACACTTGTATATTTCCTACTCTGACTTCTGTTTACCACAGAATCGTGCTCTCTGCTCAGTATACTGGGCTTCAACTCAGTGCTTGTTCACCAAAGAATCAAGTTCTCTGCTCACTATACTATGTTTCATTCACTGCCTGTTTGCCACAGAATCAAGTTTTTTTTTCACTCTACTACGTGTATGTTTCACTCACTGACTGCTTGTTCATCACTGAAGCAAATTCTTTTTGCTATACTAAATGTACGTTTCACTCAGTGACTGTCTGTTCACCAAGGAATCAAGTTCTCATCTCACTATACTTAATGTGTTTCACTAACTTATTGTCTGTTCGTCACAGAATTTTCCCTTCTCACTATGTGACATGTATGTTTCACTCAGTGACTACTTGTTCACTACAGAATCACGTTCTATTCTCACTATGCTACATGTTTGTTTCACTGACCAATTCCAGACAAAAGAATCTGAATGACCTTTCTCATTCAAGATCCTGTTACTTGGACTGCCGTTTGGACTCATGCAGGCCACAGCTTAACGATTCTCAAGAAATCTGCAAGGAAATTGTTTTCATTTTCAAGTATTTGCTGTGGTAATTTTCTCCTGTAACACTAGTCTTTTTTAATTTTCGTGATTTTCTCCTGTAACACTAGCCTTTTTTAATTTTCGTGATTTTCTCCTGTAATACTAGTCTTTTTTAATTTTCGTGATTTTCTCCTGTAATACTAGTCTTTTTTAATTTTCGTGATTTTCTCCTGTAACACTAGCCTTTTTTAATTTTCGTGATTTTCTCCTGTAATACTAGTCTTTTTTAATTTTCGTGATTTTCTCCTACAACATCACAGTCTTTTTCTTTCTTTTTTTTTATTTTTTTGCTTTGTTTTTGTTTTGAGATTTTCTATTAAACATCAGTCTTTTCTTTAGTGATTTTTTTCCTAAAGGCAAATCTAATGACACTGTCTTTACAAACGTGTGCCAAGTAAATCTCAGTGAAAATGTTTCGGCACTGTTGTAATCATGCATAAAGATAGATTTTACATATATTCTATGGCACTTGCTTATGTATAAAGATAGATTGTACATATATTCTATGGCACTTGCTTATGTATAAAGATAGATTTTACATATATTCTATGGCACTTGCTTATGTATAAAGATAGATTTTACATATATTCTATGGCATTTGTTTATGTATAAAGATAGATTTCACGCATATTTTATGGCTCTGTCGTAAATACCCTGACAATCTCGAGGCATATCTTACAGCACTATCTAAAAACATATAAATGCAATTTATTGTAAATGTGGTGCAAAAGGTTTTAAGATAAATCACAAGGTTCTGTTGCAATTCCGTACCAAGACATTTGTCAGTGTAAGTACTTATTAAGAAAAGTTTTCAAGCAAATATCTTATTTTTAAAAAAAATATGTCTGGCATACCAAAAACACCTAGCATTTCCTGTATACAAACTGTCTGTGTTGTATACAAAATTACCTGATGTAACATATTTATGTTAATATCTGTCCTGTTTACAAAATATCTGTGTTAATGTCTGGTATTTGTGCTAATGACTAAACTGTATTAAACTGTATAAAAATGTTAATGTCTGACCTGTATACAAAATATCTACGTTATTGTTTGACCTGGATACAAAATATATGTGTTCATATATGACCTTTATAGAAGCATTCATATAAAGTCCCTTATAGAAAACATCACATCTAATTGTTCTACACCACTCAGCTATATATCAGCACTCGACCTTACACTAATCTCTATATTAGACACTCGACCATTCACCACACTAATCTCCATGTCAGACACTAATCTACATATCAGACAATTGACCAAACACTGTATTCATCTATAAATCAAGCACAATACTAAGTACTTTTCAAGCAATATTCCAAACGCTACATCAAACATCTATACGAAACATTACATCGACTACTACACCAATCACTACACAATATACTACATAATGCACTAACCAAGCTTTATACCAATTATTACGCTAAATCAAGTACAATGACAAGGAAGTGCCCAGCACTATACCAAGTAAAAGTTTCTTTGTCTTTTATTTTTAACTTGGAAATACTTAATCGCCTGATGATAAATGTGTTCTTTTTTTAAAGAAGGCCATTGTCTTGATGGCCTTTAATTTCAACGTTTACCTGACGTTTACAACGTGTTCATAACACAACGTTCCGTTCTACAGAATATATACTCTAGGTGATACTATGGAAGTGAGTTTCATAATGAGCATTCATAAATAATAACATCGCGAACGTATTATAAGCATTCACTATTACTAATTGTGTTTTGAAATATTAAAGTTATTAACGCCAGAAGCCGAAATCAAATTCAACTTTAAAGTGCCTTGTCAGCAATGTAAAAGACTAATTCTGTTATCAATGGTTTGATTTATATGTTGTATGTAGAACAGTATATATTGCTTATTCCTATATTTATTTTTAACACTTGATAAGTATATTGTATTGTAGATATGAATGCAACATTTTTCATACTTTTACTAATAATAAAATAGTTTTTTAGTCTAACGCCTTAAATTGTGAGATTGTTCTTATGCAATTCTTTGACCAAGAGGAACAACGATGCAGTTGTAATATGATACGAGTGACTAAATGTCTGTCTTTGAGGTAAAGAACTGAAACATTAATATAATACGAGTGACTAAATGTCTGTCTTTGAGGTAAAGAACTGAAACATTAATATAATACGGTAACTAGCTGTCTGATTTTGAGGTAAAGAACTGAAACATTAATATAATACGAGTGACTAAATGTCTGTCTTTGAGGTAAAGAACTGAAACATTAATATAATACGGGTAAGTAGCTGTCTGATTTTGAGGTAAAGAACTGAAACATTAATACAATACGGGTAACTAGCTGTCTGATTTTGAGGTAAAGAACTGAAACATTAATATAATACGAGTGACTAAATGTCTGTCTTTGAGGTAAAGAACTGAAACATTAATATAATACGGGTAAGTAGCTGTCTGATTTTGAGGTAAAGAACTGAAACATTAATACAATACGGGTAACTAGCTGTCTGATTTTGAGGTAAAGAACTGAAACATTAATACAATACGGGTAACTAGCTGTCTGATTTTGAGGTAAAGAACTGAAACATTAATATAATACGGGTAACTAGCTGTCTGATTTTGAGCAAGATTCATAAACAAGGCGAAGAACTGAAATATAGTTCAGGCAATAAACAATACGTCTTTAACAGTTTCCATGCTCGAAATGAGAATTTGACAGCCAACAAATTTCACCGTGATTATTGATTAGGTGTACAATATTCGTCAAATCTCTGGTCGGCACAGCGATCGATAATACTTGTTAGGTTAGGCATGCATCTCTTTGCTTAATTTATTAAGTTAACGTTTGTTTACTTTATGAAATATCTCTCGATGAGGTTGAGTTTCCTTCTGCTTCAAGGTGTGAATACATCTTGTTTGGTAAGTCCATGGTAAAACAAAACGCCATGACAATTATTCTTGAGTGTCATAAAGATAAATGAGTTTGTGTGTGTGATGTGCTCCAGCTGTTTTGTTGCATTAAATTGTTAAAGTACGTCCGAGCCTGTATTTTATTTTTCCTGACCTGATTCTTTTATTTGGACAGCGATTTGGTTGTAGAAACTGCCTGTGTATATAACTGTTTTAGTTTTGCGATTACACAAGTAGAACTGCATTAGTAACTATACTAAGTGTTTAGTGTTAGTGACTACACTACTGATAACTGTTTGTGTTAGTGACTACACTAAGGATAACTGACTACGTTAAGGATAGTTGTTTTGTGTTAGTGACTACAGTAAGGATAACTGACTATGTTAAGGATAGCTGTTTTGTGTTAGTGAGTACACTACTGATAACCGTTTTTTTTTGTGTGTGTTAGTGACTACACTAAGGATAACTGTTTTTTTCTGTTAGTGACTACACTAAGGATAACTGTTTTGTATTAGTGACTACAGTAAGGATAACTGACTACATTAAGGATAACTGTTTTGTATTAGTGACTACAGTAAGGATAACTGACTACCGTAACTGATAACTGACTACAGTAAGGACAACTGCTTGGAGTTTAGTAACTGTTCTCAGGATGATTCTACTAAGGATACATGTTTTGTAATTATGCTAAGGATAACTGGTTTTAGTTACTATACTAAGGGTGATTGTTTTATGTACTCAGAATAAATGTTATGTGTTTAATGACTATTAAAGATAACTCTTTTAGTAACCATAACCATACTAAAGATAAATGTTAAGAAACTATACTCAGGGTAATTGTTATGTGTTTATTTACTATATTAAAGATAACTGTTGCAGTAACTATACTAAGAAATATTGTTTTAGTAACCGTGTTAAGGATAACAGTGTGATAACTATTCTAAGGATAACTGTTTTACTACCATGCAATAGTAACTGTATTAAGGATAACATTTTATGACCGTAGTATGGATAACTGTCTTAGGACAACTGTTTTACTGACTATTAAGGACGAATGTTACAGAAACTATACTAAGGATAACTGTTTTAGTGATTGCTATAAATATCTTTTCTGCATATAAATAGCATTCAGAATTTTTATATCATTAACCTAAAATGATTCATTTTCGTTTCACATTTATTTTTGTTGTTGCTGACCTGAATAGACAGTCAAATAATTTATTCCCACAGACCTTTGGAGAAAAATCTAAGTTTTGTTAGTTTTGGGAGCCAGAGCACCAGAGTTATTATTTGTGTGGGACGTGCTGTCTGGAAAGTGAGCTTCTTTCTCTTCAATTCCAGTACACAAGGTTCAGTTGTGTGATAAGAGCTGTTATGATAAATTTAGTTGTGTGTTAAGTTAGCTGTTATGATAAATTTAGTTGTGTACATAGTTTAGTTGTGTGATAAGTTAACTGTTAGAATAAATTTAGTTTTGTACGTAGTTTAGTTGTGTGGTTAGTTTAATTATTGTATTATAAGTTTAGCAAGTTAAGTTTTATGGTTAGTTTAGTTGTGTAGTAAGTTGAGTTGAGTTGTAAGTTTAGCTGTGTGGTTAATGTACTAGTGTTGTAAATTTAGTTGAGTTATAAGTTGAGTTTTGAGTTCTAGTTTAGATGTGTAGTTAGTATAGTTGTGTGATTAGTTTAGATGTGTTGTAAATTTAGTTGTTGGTTAGTTTAGTTGTGTTGTAAGTTTGAGTTGTAAATTTAGTTGTTGGTTAGTTTAGTTGTGTTGTAAGTTTGAGTTGTAAATGTAGTTGTTGGTTAGTTAAGTTGTGTTGTAAGTTCGTTGAGTTTAAATTTAGTTTTGTGCTTAGTTTAGGTGCGTTATAAATTTAGTTGAGCTGTAAGGTTAGTTTTGTGCTTAGTTTAGTTGTGTTGTAAGTTTAGATGAGTTGAAAGTTTAGATGAGTAGTTATTTAATTGTATGAAAGTGTAATTGGATGTTGTAAGTTTAGTTGCGTGTTGTATTATTTTGTTCCATTTGCGCACTTCTGTTGTACTAAAGAGATTTCTGTGATCACGTAAAGACTTTTTTTTAACGCATGAACACTGTCACGTGGAGACATTTTTTAGTCCGGAGAAGACCATAGTTTGTCCCGTAAAGACTTTTCTTAGTCCGGAGAAGACCATAGTTTGTCCCGTAAAGACTTTCTTAGTCCGGAGAAGACCATATTTTGTCCCGTAAAGACTTTTCTTAATCCGGAGATGACCATATTTTGTCCCGTAAAGACTTTAGCCTGAGAAAGATTTTAGTTTGTCAAGCGACAAGGCCACATGAAAGATTTATCACGTGATTGCCATACGATGACATTGTCTTCTGACACGTGAAGACGTTACTTTGTCTGGTAAAGAACATTTTTCATGACAGTAATAGTACGCCACATTGCTGTGTCACGTGGACACGTTACTCTGTCACGTACAAACTTTGTTTCATGAAAATGTTATTTTGTCACTTGCAGACATTACTGTTTCACATAAAAAAGACTTTGTGCAGACTTTACCACGTGGGACTGTCACGAGAAGATTGTACTTCGTTCAATAATGATTTTACTTTGTCATGTGAAGACTTTGTCTTTTGAGTTCTTTTTCATGTTGCCATACCACACACTACGTATGCGTCGCGTCAAGACATCCTCTGTCACATGAAGACCTGTCGAGATTTTACTACGTCGTGTGAAGTATGTACTGTGCTAGATGAAAACTTTATTGTGTCATATGATCACATGAATGTGTCACGTAAAGACTATTGTGTCTGCTAAGATGTGCTGGACTTTAACATATGAAGACTCGTTAAAAGTTGACCTCACTGTCGAAGAATACTAGCTTTTAATTTTTGAAAGAAAACAATGTCATACTGTCAAAGATACTGGCTTTTAATTTCTGTAAAGAAACAATGTCCTACTGTCAAAGATACTGGCTTTTAATTTCTGTAAAGAAACAATGCCACACTATCAAAGTTAATGACTTGTAATATCTGTAAGGAATCAATTCCACACTATCATAGTTAATTGCTTATAATTTCTGTAAGGAAACAATGCCATACTGTCAAAAGATACTGGCTTGTAATTTCTGTAAAGAAACGATGCCATACTGTCAAAGATACTGGCTTTTAATTTCTGTAAAGAAACAATGTCATACTGTCAAAGATACTGGCTTTTAATTTCTGTAAAGAAACAATGCCACACTATCAAAGTTAATTGCTTATAACTTCTGTAATTATAACAAGGCTAGATAAGACGACATACACACACACACACACACACACACACACACACACACACACACACACTCTACAAACTGTAATAATAACAGGGCTAGATATCATACAAAAGACACTAACACACTTCAAACTGTAATCATAACAGGGCTAGATAAGACAACACACACACACTCACACACACACACACACACACACACACACACACACACACACACACACTACAAACTGTAATCATAACAGGGCTAGATAAGACGACACACACACACACTACAAACTACAAATTGTAATCATAACAAGGCTAGATAAGACAACACCTACAAACACACACACACACACACACACACTACAAACTACAAATTGCTACAATTGTTCTGCTTAAGGGAGCTAATATGGCGAAGGAGCGCCCAGGCTAAGTTTCCAGTTTATTCTTTTTTAACTCCATTCTTTCTTACATTCACGTCTCAGCTTACAGTTTCCTGCAACAGTATTTATTAGCATGATATATGCATACAGCATAATAGTTTTATGAGTAGGTTCACTAGAAACAATGTCAAGTGTTTAGCATACTACATATAAGCAATCCTAGCTCACACTTTATAGATATAATAGTCTGCTCACATAATACATCTCAATGTGAAATGCAAGTATATCAATAGCAAAAATTTCTAAGTCCATTCTCTCTCAATCAGTCTGTTATCTCACCATAAAGCTAATAGCTACCTTTCATGACCGGACTTCTTGCCACACCAGATTCAAAGTGATTAGACAATAGAATTCTCTACAGCAGGTAAAACTTTTAATCTCAACCCATTGGCAGGTCTCGTTCTCGTAAATCTCAACCATTGGATAATAAAAACTACTCATCCAGTTTGAACTGCATCAGCAATTTCTAGCATATTCTCAAGTTGTTTACTCCAACTCTGACACTTACAAAACACCACCATAAGGAGTGCCCAAAGTCGGATCACTTTGACAATTTAACAATTTATATAGCAATTAAGTCTAGAAATAGGGGTAGGCAAATGTACTCTGCCACATATGGTATGGCCAGGACGATATAAGTTCTAGGTAGTGTGGTATTGCCAGGGCTACACGAATTCTATGTGGTTGTGTGGCACATTTAGTGTGGTATGGCCAGGACGACATGAATTCTATGTGGTGTGGTATGGCCAGGAGGACATGAATTGTGTGGTGTGGTATGGCCAGGACGACAGGAATTCTATGTGGTGTGGTATGGCCTGGACGACATGAAATCTGTGTGGTGTGGTATGGCCAGGACGACAGGAATTCTATGTGGTGTGGTATGGCCAGGACGACAGGAATTCTATGTGGTGTGGTATGGCCTGGACGACATGAATTCTGTGTGGTATGGCCTGGACGAAATGAAATCTGTGTAATGTGACGTGGCCAGGACGGCGTGAAATACCATACTGAATGAAAGACAAAGCCGATCAAATCCTTCTTTCGAGAGCCTGAATTACCTGTCGTGCCTAATGAACCAGAACAGACAGAGGTGATTGTAGGGCAAGGTTAAAATTGCCAGGGGTTATTATAAATGGTTTCCTTAAGCATCAGTAAGTCACTTCCAATAAGTCACCTCCTTACATGTGAACAAATGAGATTTTGTGTATCAAATACCTTCCTTACGTATCAAGTGTTTTCTTACGATTCAGCAAAAAACTTTCTTACGATTCAATAAATGATTCTTTGTGTATCAAGAGATTCCTTACGTAACAACAAGTGACTTCCTCACGTATCAACAGTTGACTTCTTTACATGTCAGTAAGCAAGCCTAACTTATTTACGTATCAAGTGTCTTCCTTATGAATCAACAAACGTCCTTATTTATCAGCAAGTAGTCACTTTACGTATCAACAAGTGACTTCCTTTACATATGAACATGTGACTTCCTTATATATGAATATGTGACTTCTTTATATATCAGGTGACTTTCCGACACGAACCAAGGACAGCCGTATATGAATCAACACTACGTTGAAAATGTTCTTTTAGATACGAACTGAGAACAACCGTATAAATAACGCTACATTGAAGTGTTCCTGACTAGAAAAAATACTAGAAATATACTTTCCGTACCTACCAGCTGTCAAAATTACTTTCGTGTGATACAACTAGCATGATTCAATGCAGAGTACTTTCTAGCATTACATAGCAAGTAGATATGTTACATTATTTCATTTTCCTACAGACAATCTTTCCTATTCAAGAAATGTTTGTTTTTTAGTTGTTTAGCAGAAAATTATGAATGGTGAATTGCGAGTACATTTTTGTTATGAATGTATATACAGATATCATCAGTTATTCTAAAAGAACACTTTGCAGGTGTTATTGATTTATGAATGTCCTCACTTCGTGTCTGAAAGTTACACTTTGAAAATAGTTTTGATTTATATACGGTTGTCCTCGGTTCTTGTCAGAAGAAATAAATGTAGCGGTTTTTTATATATATATATACGGCTGTCCTTGGTTCGTGTCGACACTTTTAAAGTAATGTTGATTTATATTTTGTAGTTCGTGTCGGAAGGAATACTTCAATGTAGTATTGATTTATGTACGGTTGTTCCCCTCGGTTGGTGTCTGAAAGAACACTAAAGGCAGTGTATAGTTTATACGACTGTTTTCAGTTGGTGTCTGAAAGAACACTAAAGGCAGTGTATAGTTTATACGACTGTTTTCAGTTGGTGTCTGAAAGAACACTAAAGGCAGTGTATAGTTTATACGACTGTTTTCAGTTCGTGTCTGAAAGAACTCTTGTAGTAGTAGAAGTAGTACCGTTAACTTCTTTTGCTCCACAGGAATTGCATGAAAATTTTTTCATCTTTTTTTAGATGCTCTCGGTTTTTGGAAGATTCCTGTGGAGCCTTCCTCTTCTCACATTGGCATTGTGTCCTCAGGTTGTTGTGTTTCTTTCGGGTGGTGCTTGCTTCGCTGCGACTGTTGTAGGTCCTCTTGTGTTTGTTGTTTTTTTGTTTTCCAGTTTTTCATGTTATTCGTTTAGTTTGTGTTTGAAGTGTAAAATTAAATTCCTGGTCGTTTAAGGGTCACTTTATGTGTTTTGTTGTTTGTACCACGAGCATTAGAGCAGCAGGTTTGAGACTTACCAGTCTTTGTACCACATACACTAGAACAGTAGTTTTAAGACCTACCAGTCTTTGTACCACATACACTAGAACAGTAGTTTTAAGACCTACCAGTCTTTGTACCACATACACTAGAACAGTAGTTTTAAGACCTACCAGTCTTTGTACCACATACACTAGAACAGTAGTTTTAAGACCTACCAGTCTTTGTACCACATACACTAGAACAGTAGTTTTAAGACCTACCAGTCTTTGTGCCCGTGGATTCTACCGCTCTCCACGTGTGGAGTCTGTAGTGCGAGTCTTTTGTGTCGTGTTGTGGTAGTCAATTTTTTTTCCCGTTCTGTGAGTGACCGTAGCGGTGGTTCACCATTTCACCATGTGTGTTGTCACAGTCGGGTTGAGGCGTGCAGAATTTTATTGTGTCCACCATCGATAGCCGGGCTGAGGAACTAAGGGCTGAAGATTTCGTGAGTGCTAAGCGTTGGCATGTAATGTTGACGGCGCTGCTGTAGTTGGAATCTGTGTTTGTAGATTGTAGTTTTCTTGCTGGCATTTAGCGAACTGGTGTAGGCTGTTTTTTTGAAGGCTGTTGTAGGTTTTTCTTCCTTACTCCACAGGCGTTAGGCCAGCGCTTTCAGACCGAACCGATCTTGGAGTAGTGGCGCGTAAAAAGTCAAGTGTTTTGTTGTTTGTTGATTCCTTTATTTGGGTTCGTACTCGCTCGTAGTTCTCTACCAGCGTCGGGAGACCGTAGCTTGGAAACACTCAACACGAGCGAGTACGTTAAGCGTGCATGCGAGTTGGATGTTGAGTTGTATAGTGTGTCCATGTTAACGTCTGAAAGAACTCTAAAGGTAGTGTTTATTTACATGCGACTGTCCCCATTTCGTGTCGGAAGATATACTTGAATATAGTGTTGCGTGTCGGAACAGTTTGGAGGCAATTATGATTTATATACGGTAGTAGTAAAAGTAACTTAATAAATTTGTAGTATCGTAGTAGTAGTGGTAGAGGTAGTAGTAAAAGTAAGTTAATAAATTTGTAGTATCGTAGTAGTACTGGTAGAGGTAGTAAAAGTAATCCTTACCATGTAGTAGTATCATAGAAGCAGTGCGAGTAATATCGCTTTTTATGATTCTTTACTACTACTATTATTACTATAACGTTTTATGATTATTTACTACTACTATTATTACTATAACGTTTTATGATTCTTTACTACTACTATCATTACTATAACGTTTTATGATTCTTTACTACTACTATTATTACTATAACGTTTTATGATTATTTACTACTACTATTATTACTATAACGTTTTATGATTCTTTACTACTACTATCATTACTATAACGTTTTATGATTACCTGACTATTATTATTACTATTATCACTTCTTATGATTATTTTAACTACTATAACTTTTTATGATTACTGCTTACTACTATCAGTTGTTATAATTACTTTACTACTAACTACACACCCTTACTGGAATCACTTAACTTCCAATAGCTCACTCTTTACACACACTTACAAGTAACTTCAAATAACTTACTCTTAACTACTTGAACTTATTGGAATAAAATCGCATTTAGTCATTTTCTCTGTTTACAAACAGCTATTCTAGTCGCTGTACCTCCTCCTACGTCTAACACTTTGACGCCACTCCCAACCACACTAGCGTGCGCTTTAGCATAGCAATCTGCCAATTAACATGCGGAAAAGGTTACAAGACTTTTCGTGCACGTCATGTTGATGAAAAGTCCGTGAAAACACAGATTGTTCCATTTCGATATCGCCAGGGGCTTAAAGGTCGCTTGCACTGCCCGGCACTGACAACAACTCCATTAGCTCAGAAGCTTCTACAGTCTACACTCTCCTTTGAAATGAAATCTTTAGTGCTCGGCACTGAAAACAACTTTATGAAAACTCAGAAAGAAACACAAATACGTTCAACTCCCAACCCCCGTGAAATTAAATCTTTTGTTTTCAATGCACAATTTAAACGCTTCTTTATTAATTAATACAAAGTGATCGTAATGACCTGTTTGCAAATTTAAAAAAATTAGCCGCCTGAGAATAATGTCTGGGTAATATTAATATAATAAGAGTTACCAGCAAACGATAAACTCGCTCTGATATGGAGTGGTCACAGTGGTATTAGTAGAGATTTACTAAGAATTGTTACAACTTTTATTATAATGTATATAACTCGAATTTTAAAAATATTTGCTCACCTAGGAAAAAAATTCCAATTTATTTATGAGGAATGTGGAGATAATTTTTTATGTTATGTCACGTGTATTTTAAAGATTTCATTTCCGTCCTGGAAATTATAAACATTATGCATTCATGCTTAAAATTTCTAATAAAATTCAAGTGTATATTAGGCCAGGTTATAGTATATTTACCTATCAGATTCAAAGAAAATATGTCTAGTTAAAATATTTCCTTATCACTATAAGGAAGTAATGTTTGGCTACAATATTTCTTTGCTTCAAGGAAGATATGCAAGGTTAAATATTAAATTATCAAATTCAACGTAATTTTGTTTGGTTCAAAAAGAATTTACTTATCATATTCAAGTGGGTTTGATTAATATTTCATTTGCTAAATAAATAAATCTGAGATTTTTTAAAAACTCTAATTGAATAATATTTCTTGGTGAGATTGTAAATAATTATATAAATACAAAGTTTTATATAGTAATTATTTTTATTTATTTCTAACTGTTGTAAATGAAATTTGCTCAATTCTTGATACTTGAACAGATTTGTTAGGGTTCCCATTCTTTTCAAAAGTTCTGGCCACATTTGTATATTAACGTTCTTTTCGAAACTTTTGATGAGTTCATTTGAATTTTCCAAGAACGAAGTCGATAGCTATGGACGGGTAAACTCCAACATTTCGATTCATTTACGGCTGCTAGTGCAGAATCTATAATTAGATCCGAAAACGGTCTTACATTTGGAGTCATATAAATTAGGTTTGTTGTGAGGAATATTAAACTTTTCCACCTTAAATGTGGCAAATAAGATAAAAGCAATAAGTCAAACCGTTGCTAGACGTCGAAATGAGATCTGAAAACCACGACAGTCACCTAAAATCTATTTTCCAATGAGTGGCTGCTTCGCAGTGTCGCGTATTTCCTCTTACCACTAGAAGGCGCTATGTGTATGCACGAAATGTTAAAGATGGCTTTCAATAGTAAACGTGTACTGGAACACTCAGTAGAAAATGTATACAGAACACTCAATAGTGAATGAGTACTGGAAAACTCAATATAGAATGAGTACTGGAACTCTCAGTAAATAATGAGTACTGGAACTCTCAGTAAATAATGAGTACTGGAACTCTCAGTTAATAATGAGTATTGGAACTCTCAGTAAATAATGAGTACTGGAAGACTTATGAAAGAATGAGTACTGGAAGACTTATGAAAGAATGCGTACTGGAACACTCTGTGACACCTACGCCACCCGTGGTTACTGGTTATGATTATTATTTAATCACCCAAAACTAATTACAAGCGATGAGAATCTTAATTTATGTTATTAATAATTCTCCAGAAGACACCACTCGTCTCTCTCACTTGGCGGATATGTGGGCGCTGTAAACGTTTTCTTTCTTCCACAACATTAAAGACAAACATTTACGTCACACAATATATTTCCGTACGTGGAAAACTTCATACCAATAGAGAAGATAAATTCATCTTTTAATCTATATTTAGCGAGTTTCCATCCATCCACAATCTCTCCAACATATGGCTGTCAATGTGTGTAAGAAGGTCAATAAATTTATTAAATCAACAATCAAATATACAACATATAAATATAATCTATAGAGCATTGACATTACATCACAACAATGTTCAATTAATGCTGGACAATCATTCAGTTTATCCCAGCACAGACATCACTTCACAACAATGTTCAATTAATGCTGGACAATCATTCAGTTAATCCTAGCACAGACATCAGCAGTCACTTTAGTATACATAATATATAATCAAGTTCATGAATATCATTCATCACAGATCAAGAGTGGAGTTTCAGAGAAATAATTAAATTCAATATACATAACCTTTTCAATAATGGCGGCTGTTGCCGGCATGTGTTCACAATCAATGGTTTACAACAAGTCACTGTCTTTCTTATTTAGATAACAGTCCAATGAACCACTTCTAGGCACATTATACAACTGTTCCAGAATATTCTTTGTGCTCGCAGAGCACACCCCTGGAGAATCATCCAGAATTCCACATACACTATTAAGTATATCAGGAGGAATGTTCCCGAATTTTCGTGTGCACTACTCAAGCACACCATGAGAAATGCTCAAAATTTTCTTTGTGAATTCTCGAAACCAAACTCAGGCCACAAATTTCTGCCTTATTGGCTCTTGAACGGAATTCACAGGAATCAACTTATAACAAACGTTTACTGATAAGTTTGGCGATAACACTGGATTTTCAACCAACGTCATCAAGTAGAGTACAGTAGGCACATAAAGCAAAAAGAAAGGCTCGTTTTTCTCTGCAAAAGTCAAAGTAAGGCAGTTATAAATTTCAGGTATATTTCATTATTCATTATATTTATATAAATCTCTCTTACATACGTTCTCAACTTACAAAGCGTGCAACAATTTCATTAGCCCAGCACACACACAGCATAAGAAATATAGCATTGATCAAAATTCACAAATATAATGTACAACATAATCAAATTAGTGAATATAGAAAATAATGGTTCAATTACATAAAGCATTCTCCAATTCAAATTATAGATCAATAGGAAACGTACGAAATATTCTAAGTCCATTCTTTATCAGTCAGTTAACTTACCATAATTAATCTACCATCTTTATGATCAGATCGAGTTATGTTTAAATCAAACTGATTAGAATATAGACTTTCCTCAGCAAAGTAACTTTTGGTCTATCCCCAATGGTCGAAGTTGTTTTGAACGAGTGTGACACTATTGGTCAGAAAAACTACTCACCCACTTGGATTGCGTCAGCATAGTTTAACATATTCTCCACCTGAGTATGTTTACTCAAAATGTGACAAAAATATCATCGCAAGGAATGCCCAAGGTTGGCAACAAATATATACGTTAAAATAGGGATAGGCATATTTATCCCACCACACACTCATTATAGAATGAGTACTAGAACTCAATATACAATGTGTACTGGGACACTCAATAAAGAATGTGTAATGGAACTCTGAGTAAAGAATGAGTACTGAAACACTCAGTAAAGAATTAGTACTGGAACACTCAAATATATAGGATCTCCTAAAAGAAGATTTATCTATTAGTATCTCTGAAATTACATACTTTGTTAAAACTGAATCTATAATGAGACTAAATATGTTAATGCCATTCGTAAATAAGAACGCATATTGTGTTAGAAATGCGTATATCAGGACTAAATATTGTGATAGAAATGCGGTGAATCAGACAATAAATATGTACTGCGAACACCAAATCGGTAAATATTTTTCTAGTTAATCGGTTCTAATTATTGTTATGATAAATGTGATTATTACAATGCTTTAATATTTAAATGTCGCTCGTTAAACTGTCTCTAAGTGCACATATGCCGATGAAGTCCTATTTTCCCCCTCCCTCTTTTGATTTGGCCAACAGCTCAGGTTCTATTAATTTGGCAATAACAGGTTCTTTTTTTTTTTAATTTTTTTATTTATTTTTTTTTTTTGGGGGGGGGGAGACGTCCTCAGCCAGCAGGAGCTGAACGTGGTTTAAAAGCTGATTCCTAGGGCAGCTTTTTAATCAATACTATTTTTTAACTGATGTGGGGCTTTTTCTTCCATTTTTAATGGTGGGGGGGAGGGGAGTGTTAACAGCTTGGGTTGTATTCCCATAGTGTTAACAGCCAGGCGCGGTTGCTAACACCAATGCCCCATCCTAATCCTGATACTCATAAATGAAAGAGAAGTTACACGTGTTAGCTGTATCGTCCAAGGTGACAGTTGCAGCTATTTATAGGTCAGTCGGCGGCGAAGGAAATACAAGGAGTATGCTGACGGAAAGCACCCACTAACCCGCTTCAGTCCTGCGCTAAATGAGGTCTGTTCAGCGGTGAAAAAGGCTATAAAAAATATACAGAGAGGGGCATTATAAAAACGTGTTGAGAGATTAATGTTAAATACAAGCTTTTCATACTGAATAAATACAAATAAAAAGTATATTTGTGATTTAATAACTGAGAAAAATACGGCTTAATAATGAAAATAAAGAGCTTCCTGCTTTGGTGTGTTCAATGTGTTCTTGTGTTAACTTTAGATATCACTTAGCTACATGAAGAAACAAAAACTTAATATGTGTTAAGTACAAAGAAATTTACTAACCCTGATCTTTAAATATAAATAAACTGACATTTTGTTAGCTGTAAGCTAATATATGTTAAGTACAAGAAAATTGATTAACCCTTACCTGTGTAAATTAATATATGTTAAGTACAAGAGAATCATCTGTAAGTATAAATACGTAAACTAACATGTTCTTTAGGTATAAACAAATAATAACGAATGCTTGAAAGTAACTAACGACTTTTGTGAGTAGAGTATAAACACACCGGCGACACATATTCACTCCTTAACAAAAGGCAGCAGGATTATTGTCAATTCCGTCGATTGGGACTATAAGTTAGGCCATGTGTATTATTGGGACTATAAGTTAGGCCATGTGTATTATTGGGACTATAAGTTAGGCCATGTGTATTATTGGGACTATAAGTTAGGCCATGTGTATTATTGGGACTATAAGTTAGGCCATGTGTATTACAGGCCGCGTATGCTAACGTTCCGTTGGCAGTTAAAGTTCTGAAAGAGTGGACATTTGACCGCTCTCTAGGCAAAACTGCATCGAGAAAATCCATCAAACAAGCACTCAAACTATTAATCTCCAGATCCAAAGCATAACAGTTTTTCAAGAATATAATTATCTTCCTAGATGTTTACACCTCTCTGCGAAATTAACAAACGTTGACAGTGAATATGAAAACTCAAATCAAACAAGCTTCTATGACCTGATAGCTTTCTCCCCACCCTTTGTCAGGCTGAGACATCTCAGTCAGCGTGTGATTGGGGTGTGGTTCGCTACGTAAGCAGTTACCACCCACCCATTATGCTTAGCCCCCCCCCCCCCCCAAAAAAAAAAATCTGTTGTTGTATATGGGCAGCAGACTTCCCACCACCACCACCACCACCCTGTGTTTCTTTTGGAAAGTTATGAGTAAAGAATCTCGATCCCTTTCCAAACTTATAGGAAACAAGCACTATCATTAAGGAAAAAAACAGAATCCTCATTCAGACATTTTTATTTTTTCGGGAGAGTGGGAGGCAATAATTTTCAAATGTGTAACGATCAGTTAAGCTAGAGATTATAGTTAATAAATGATTTATGGACATACGTTTTCCAGTTTGTAAATACTAGAATCTTTATTGACAATTAAGTTTCAATTCGTAATACTGGAATATTTGACACTCTGCTAGCTCGTTTATCATATTGTATGGTTACACTTAGTTTTAATTAGAATGAGGATCCAAACCATGAGTGCATAAAAGCACAGACAGATATATTGTTGTGATTAGTCTCTCTCTCTCTCTCTCTCTCTCTCTCTCTCTCTCTCTCTCTCTCTCTCTCTCTCTCTCTCTCTCTCTCTCTCTCTCTCTCTCTCTCTCTCTCTCTCTCTCCATTGTAAATGCACCGTGACGCGGGGTTTTTAGAATGTTATAAAAAAAAACTTAAAAACCCTAATGTGACCACCAGACGTCCACTCTCACTTCAGTAGAGTCATGTATTTTAAGTAGGTGACAATTTAAGAATATTTTGAATATTAACGATCACTCACAATTCAGTAGTGTCAGATGTTATAAGTATTTGACAATTTAAGAGTATTTTGAATATAATGAGACTACCCAATGGGCTGAGTTTAAGGAGTTCTTTTGCTGTAGAAAATTCTGCTCTCTAATCACTTTTGAATTTGGTGTGGAAGAAGAATGTCCAGCTTTGAAAGGCAGTCATTAGATTGATGGTGAGTTAAAAATAACTGATTGAGAGAGAATGGATTTAGGAATAGTTCATGCATTATCGTTGTTGATATGTTATATTTGTGTTCATGTAGAGATATATTATGTGAGTTGACTTTATTTCTACATATGTTTGAACTGTTTCATACATGTAGTGTGCTAACACTTGACACTGTTTGATAGGCTGTGTTTATTTTACCTTGTGTGGTAATAAATACTGTTGCGAGGAGATTGCATGTTGAGAATGGGATGTAAAATAGAATGTATCATATTGTAATAAACGGGAAACTTAGGTTTGCTCCTTGATTGTATTTTGCAGTGAACAAGTGGCCTTTTGACTTTTGACTTGGGTTTCAAGCTTTGAGTTTGAATTCCAAGTTTCAAGTTCCCAGTTACCCTTTTCGTGTTCACCAGTCATAAACCTGTATGACCGGGAAGGCACAGGAACATCTGTTGTGGGGTGTGTAAGCATGAGGAAGTATGCTACACACCCTTGATATACATGCTGGACACATAGGGAGAATTCTAGTGTATTGAAATTGCTAGAATTAATGTAATCATCGTGTTTTGCTTGAAGGAACGGACACGGTGAGGAGAGCACTCAAGAGGAGAGCACCCAAGTTCATCGAGAATAGAACAGCATGTCAGTGGTTGCCATGTATGTGGCAGGAGACATGTGTTAACCTCTTGCCTGTCAGGTCACAAAGTTATGCTATTCTCATCCTGGCAGGTTGTTTTGGCGCTCAGAGATAATTGAATGGGTGAGCTTACTAAAAAATGAAACTCAGCGGTAATTATATATCAATTTAAAAAATGTAAATTGCTACCTACGCTAATAATCTTATAATTATTTTATATATGCTTGTGTACCAAATTGTTTATTTAGTAAATAAATGTACTTGAATTACATTTGATGCACAAAATAACTGGTATTTTTTTAAAAAACAAAACACTTTATAAAATTGAAATTACATTTTAAAATTATAACTTTTATAGCAACATTAATGAATGCAAAACGAAAACAGAAATTATCTTACCATATTGTAGATATTTTTCTTGGGATGCTATGTGCCTTCTAAAAGGCATTAAATATAGTAAACCACATCCACTTGCTGAAGTAAAGTTCATCTCTTGATTCTCCACTTACTGAAGTAAAGTTCATCTCTTGATGCTTCACTTGCTAAAGTAAAGTTCATCTCTTGCTAAAGTAAAGTTTATCTCTTGATGCTCCTCTTGCTGAAGTAAAGTTCATCTCTTGATGTTCCACATTCTGAAGTAAAGTTCATCTCTTGATGTTCCACATTCTGAAGTAAAGTTCATCTCTTGATTCTCCACTTGCTGAAGTAAAGTTCATCTCTTGATTCTCCACTTGCTGAAATAAAATTCATCTCTTGATTCTCCACTTCTCATAGAGGACTTTGTTTTCTGCAGTTCTCTGGTGTACTCTGGTGTACTGACTACAAAAACTTGACAGCTTCTTCCTAACAGTCTCTTCTGTAAGAAATTTAAAGTGAAAGTCACTTTTATAAACTGACTTAGAATAGCATTTGGTTGCTTATGTCATCTTATAAAAATAAAATAAAAATGTGTATGTGTTCATTATTATCTGTATTAAATTAATGAATTATTATGTCTGGCATCGATAAAGTTCTTATTTTTCTATTAAAGGATCAGGAAAACACACAGTAACCACTTACACATTGGGAGGAATGCATATGCATATTCTTTTAGAAAATACAAATATTTTTATTGGTGAGGAATTAATGAGGAAAGGTTGACTGACTAAATGATTTGAATATTATATAAGCATATGTAATATTATAAGTCTAGACAAATTTTCTGATATATGTAATAAGTATAATATCTAGCATACAAAATAAGTTACTAACATTTTTTTTTAAATAGGACTGCTAAGCAAACAATAAATAAGAAACTGAAAGTTTAAAAATCTGATGCAATGAAATAATTCAAAATGCTTTATAATTTATACTATACAGTAAAAAAAAAAATAGTCAGTTTGATCTAAATAGCCTTCATCAGGACAATACAACAATGAAATGTTTAAGCCTATTTATGCTGTAAAAATTGTATCTGAGCACATGTGATTTCTATTCTATGGCAACCAAAGAATAAGGGTTTAACGATACATGGACTGGTGAGTTGACTTCACGATAATAATTAAATTAAATGTATTATTAATTAGACTGTTGAAGAGTTTTTTTATTAATGATTATTTGTATGCATGAGCTAATGCATACTTCTTTTCAGAGTGTTGTTATTGTGTTGCATTAGCACCAGTTTATTTATACACATAAGATGTTGAAATTGTGACGTGCATGTGTTGTGATACACCATTTTCTTTGTAAAGCTATCTGAATTGGGTTGAAGTAAATTATAAAGTGATGTAGGCCTAATTGTTAAATGTAATTGATTGGTTATTTAAGTTTATGAATGTGTAAATTCTCAAAATTATTATTGTTATGCTTTATAAGGATCTACAGTAGTAGAAATTGCTTTGAATTGTAAGTTTATCATGTATGCTAACGTTTTTCTTTTTGGATAAAGTAGCCTACTGTACGAGACGTTTCACCCCGCTGTCATCACGTGACCTTAATGTTTAGCATAGTAATTAGAGTCTTTTTTATTTTGTGCAGCTGGGCCTCCTTTCTTTTGGTCCGTCCTTTACTCCTATTGCAGATTGATACGCAACTCAACTGGATCCAGAATCCCGTATGTGACGGCAATCTGAATTGAAGAAAGAACCACGTCATTGAATGGAGACTGTGTGAACGCAGATTCAGAAGTATAAGTCGGTCTTTTCACCATCGCTGAGGAACAAGTTAAGTGCTTAATCACAAAACTACTCACAGGTTTGCAATACATCAGCATTTTCTAGCACATTCTCAACTTGTTTACTTCCAACTCTGACACTTTCAAAAATACCATTGTAAGGAGTGCCCAAGGTCGGGTTACTCTGACAATTTAACAGTTTATATAACGATTAAATTTAAAATAGGATAGGCAAATTTACTCCACCACACACTGTATTTAACATTTACCTTTGTGTTAGATCTAATAGGTTACTTTTATAATATATCTAAAACTCTACTTATATAATCTTATTCAATTACTTTGCTTATATTATCTTACAGATTTATTCTATGTAGAACCTTTAACTGTAGTCTTATTGATTTACTCTTTCTAATACCTTTTCCAGTTGTAGATTACTGATATACTCTATGTAGAACCTTTAACTGTAGTCTTATTGATTTACTCTTTCTAATACCTTTTCCAGCTGTAGATTACTGATATACTTTATGTAGAACCTTAACTGAGACTTACTCTATAGTAACTATAGTCTACTGATTTACTCTTTGTGGAATCTTTTCCAACAGTAGTTTGACTGTTTTACTCTTTGTGGAATCTTTTCAACAGTAGTTTGACTGTTTTACTCTTTGTGGAATCTTTTCCAACAGTAGTTTGACTGTTTTACTCTTTGTGGAATCTTTTCAACAGTAGTTTGACTGTTTTACTCTTTGTGGAATCTTTTCCAACCGTAGTTTGACTGTTTTACTCTTTGTGGAATCTTTTCCAACCGTAGTTTGACTGTTTTACTCTTTGTGGAATCTTTTCCAACCGTAGTTTGACTGTTTTACTCTTTGTGGAATCTTTTCCAACCGTAGTTTGACTATTTACTCTTCGTGAAATCTTTTCCAACTGTAGTCTGACTCATTCAGTCTTTGTAGCACCTTTAACTGTAGTCTTATTGATTTACTTTTATTAGAAGCTTATCCATCTGTCCATCCACAGTGCCGATCAAGACTGTATCGAATGTATGCTGTCGTCTGGGTGGATTTTAGGGAATGAACGATTGCTGCTTCGGCAATTACGACCTCTTTCGGGGAAGGGGGTGGGGGGTAGGAAACAACTTCAAGACATGACAAATTGGACTCATCTGACGCGTGGGGCTCCAAATATGTCCATTGGAAAGGTCTGTAAGTCTGAATTGGCCAGCGATAGCAAATTAGGAAATAATTGCCGGTGGTCCTGGAGAAAGTTCTTGGCATAAACACAATGCAATCATTGTTTTATTTCATGTATTGCCTTTATATTGTATTAACAATCTTATGTAGATATGTGTTCCTATTTCCATATTTATTTATTTTCTTTTATGTTCTTGTGTGTGTGTGTGTGTGTGTGTGTGTGTGTGTGTGTGTGTGTGTGTACGGGGAGGGGTGATATGAAGACAATCAAGCATAACTGAAATCTGAAAACGTTACTAACTGATAAAATCACAAAACTATGAATGATAAGATATATAGTGTGGCAGAGTAAATTTGCCTATCCCTAATTCTAGATTTAATTGTTATATAAATTGTTAAATTTTTTAAGTGACCCGACCTTGGGCACTCCTTATGATGGTATTTTTGTGTAAGTGTCAGAGTTGGAAGTAAACAACTCAAGTTGAGAATATGCTAGAAATTATTGGTGTAATGCAAACCAGTTCCAATTGGATGAGTACTTTATCCAATGGTTAAGATTTATGAGATTGATACTAGCCAATGGGCTGAGATCAAAAAGTTTACAAGCTGTAGAAAATTATATTGTCTAATCACTTGAATTTGGTGTGGCAAGATGTCCAGTCTTGAAAGGCGGCCGTTAGCTTAATGGTGAGTTGACTAATTGAGAGAGAATAGACAGAAATATTTCATGCATTTTGCTCTTGATATGTTATACTTGTGTTATACGTAAAGATGTTTTATGTGAGTAGACTATTGTTTCTACAAATGTTTGAACTAAGATGTTTATATGTAGTATGCTAAACACTTGACATTGTTTCTAGTGAACCTGTTCATAAAATTGATATGCTGTATTTATTATTCCGTAGGTGTGTATTGGGCTAATAAATATTATTGCAGGAAACTTTTTATAGAGTGAACCTATTAGTTACGATGTTATAAAATGAGTCTGTTAATTTAGATGTTATAAAATGAGTCTGTTAGTTTAGATGGTATAAAATGAGTCTGTTAGTTTAGATGTTATAAAATGAGTCTGTTAGTTTAGATGTTATAAAATGAGTCTTTTAGTTTAGATGTTATAAAATGAATCTGTTAGTTTAGATGGTATAAAATGAGTGTTAGTTTAGATAGTATAAAATGAGTGTTAGCTGAGGCACAAAAAGTTTACGAGCAAAATCCGTTGTGCTGAAAATGTTAACGAACCGTAAGTATTTTTTTTATTTCTTGAGAAAGTCTTCTTTTCCTTATCCAAAGATAACATTTCACTGACTGTACAAGGAAAGGTATTCACCCATATGACGTCAGAGAATTTCTTTTTAAATCTAAATCCTTTTATCTGTCATAAAATGGCGATTTCATTTCTCTGTAATTATAAAATTTAAACTGTTAAATTACATTTACAATTAATATCTAAATGTTGTAACTTTAAAATGCACAGTGCCGATTTACTTGTAACCTATTGCGTTTGTTCTGAACGGAAACGCAAACTTACTGATAGTGAGTGAATGATTTAAGGTATAAAATATGTGAAAATGTGTTAAGTGCAATTAGGATTGCATGTCACATGCTTTGCCGTGCAATCAAAGGGGGTACAGTAGGTGTCAACAGGAAATAATCATAGAGAATAGAGAGTCAGGTGTCAACCGGAAATAATCATAGAGAATAGAGAGTCAGGTGTCAACAGGAAATAATCATAGAGAATAGAGAGTCAGGTGTCAACAGGAAATAATCATAGAGAATAGAGAGTTAGCACGCCTACTCGTGTCCAGCTGTCCGCCATCTTGCTGGAAGCGTGGGCTAGAGATTACTAAGTGGTGGGTGAATTACGACCAAGGGAAAATGGGCAGGGTCGAAACTAATGTAAGTTTCTGCCGAACCGAAGTCCGGCACGTAATGCAAGGCTTGGCTGAAGGAATGTCTGCTTGGAGAAATCCAAACATTAAGTTTAAGCTTAACCTTTTTTTTTTGGACTTAAATTGAGTGCCTGTGGGTGAATGAAATTTGTGATTTAAATTGTATTTATGCTAACTTTATGAAGAGAGTTAAGCGTTGCATTGCATTAGTATTTTAATAATAATTTTTATTTCAGAGATCGATGAAATTATTTCAGATAGAACTAGAGCAATTTAGAAAGGAAGCTTAGGGCCAGACATCATTCTGTTTTTCAGGGTTTCAGTACTCAGCACTGAGGTGTTATATTTGTTTGGGGGGGGGGGTGAGAGAGGGGTGTTTTTTGTTTATTGCTTTCTTATTTAATTACTTTAAGGTAGTAATATTATTGAACTTTCTCAGTTTAGCATTGATTATCAAACTAACGTAGAGTTTTACAACATTAAAGTTCTTCAATTTAAGACTATTGCTTTCTTGTTCACATCTTACATGCATGTCTCTGTGAAAATGGTATTTTACAATACAGATGAGCTGAAAAGAATATTTCCTTTGATAATTTACCACCTTCTGTATTTTTCATTTTATGACTTGTACGCCAAACTTTGCCACTGTTGAAAGTTTTATGTTAAGACAGAATGACATATTTTGTTGTCAGTAGCAAAGTAACTAGTGCTGTGGAAAAACTTTTGCCACAATTATAAATAACACTCCTGTTGACACTTTTCGGTGTAACAAGATTGCAAGTATCATATTAGTTACCTGCATTACTAACAATGCTTTTTTTCACATTTTGATATAACTGGTTTGTTAGTTTAATGTTTCATTCAAATTTAAATGGGAGTCGCTTCCGGCTTATTTACTGACTTCACGCCAGAATAGGTAGGGGGGTGAGAAATGGTTGGGGGCTGAAATCAGTTACATGTGGTAATGTGTTTTATTTTATTTTTTTTATTAATGGATTTGTTATTTTAATTTTAGGTGAAATAAAACTGCTATATTATTTTCTTTTATTTTGTTCTCTTTATTGTTATTATTTAACGTTTCCCTAATCATTAGTATTACTATTATTATGCTTGCCATACTGTCACAATTACTATCACTAGTATTGTTGGTATTTAGTCGTATAATAAATTTCATTTTCCTGTTTCATCTATTGTTACTCAATTTTATTTTATCTTGACTTCATAGTGCAATTTTATTGATAATAATTATTAAATTAATTCAATTTTAATAGGCGAGATTGTTAAAAAATTCACTTTTCTTAATTTAGGGTAGAATGATAGTCAACCGCCTAACATCTTATAATTGGATTACCTTTATTTTGTCTTATAACGATTTCAACCTTACTGTTGTCTGACGTGCCTATTGTCTGTGCTGCACAATACCCGGTTAAAAGATCACCACCTTATAATGATTTCAACCTTACTGTTGTCTGACATGTTTTATTTATATTAGGGTTTTGATCTGTGTTGTTTATATGATCTGGTCCTTGATCTCTGTTCCATTATATAATCTAAATCTTTGCAATTACGTGTTTTTTTGAATACCTAATTATTGTTTTTACTTCGGAATTTCAACCCTCTTCAGCCGAAAATGTATTTACTGTTATTCCATTTCTTTCTACAATACTTTTACCCATAAAAAATTATAAACAATGACAAAGGAAGCATGACTATACAATTATCCATGCAGTCAGAAAACAAACATTTACAGAAGACGATCACACATACATATAACCCTTGGCTGCACAACATATATATAAAATCTTTAATAGAAGTCGATCAGATAGGAAGAGAGAGAGAGAGAGTGGGGGGTGAGATAGATAGACAGACAGACAGGCGGATAGAAGGACGGACAGACAGAGAGAGGGGGTAGGTAGATAGATAGATAGGTAGGTAGTTTGAGAGAGAGTGGGGGGAGAGATAGACTGACAGACAGACAAACGGATGGAAGGACGGGCAGACAGATAGAGAGAGGGTAGGTAGGTAGATAGAGAGAGAGAGAGAGTAGACGGACGGACGGACCTGTAAGTAGATGGATGGATGGCATATATGTATATATCAAAGTTGCATAAAAGATTATTTTAAAGAAAACTTAACTAGATGATCAATAAAGCTAATAAAGTATGGAAATACAATAGATATATTGTATTACTAGACACCACACATGTCAATAAAGTATGGAAATACAATAGATTTATTGTATTACTAGACACCACACATGTCAATAAAGTATGGAAATACAATAGATTTATTGTATTACTAGACACCACACATGTCAATAAAGTATGGAAATACAATAGATTTATTGTATTACTAGACACCACACATGTCAATAAAGTATGGAAATACAATAGATTTATTGTATTACTAGACACCACACATGTCAATAAAGTATGGAAATACAATAGATATATTGTATTACTAGACACCACATGTCAATAAAGTATGGCTGTACAATAGATTTATTGTATTACTAGACACCACACGTCAATAAAGTATGGCTGTACAATAGATATACTACTTTACTAGAGGACGACCACACATGCCATTGCAGTTTAGCTGTACAAGAGCTGCGAAACTTTGCATGCAATAACTAAGACTGCACACAAAGCATTCAACTACGACCGAACTGTCATTTGGTATTACTTGTAGCATACAAGACGTGAAAACGCAGTGGTCACGAGACAGGCATGTCTAAATGGAAACTAAGGACTACGCGACTTGCTAATAATTGATTTTGATAAATTCAGAACAAGCTTTTTCCCCAGCATTGAAAATCAAATCAACTGCGCTTCGAGGATTAATTCCACCGGAAGACGGCTTGAAGAAGTAAGATGAAAGGAGAGATTGAGGATGGAGATGTCTACATAGATTGTCTGTCGGTTGTAATAGAAACGGACAACGCTTTGTTGCTCTGCTTTGATGTTTTATATTGCTTTCACATCTCTACTATTTTCATCACGCTACATGATACAGTTCTACCTTTCTGATCGTACTGCCTGAACTAGGTATGTCTAGCTTTCTGATCATACTGCCTGAACTAGGTATGTCTAGCTTTCTGATCATACTGCCTGAACTAGGTATGTCTAGCTTTCTGATCATACTGCCTGAACTAGGTATGTGTCTACTTTTCTGATCGAACTGCCGTTTGTAGCGCGACAGCCATATTAATTCTAGAATGTCTTAGAATATGGTTAGGTTCCAAAAATCTAGGTGCAGATATGGTTAGGTTCCAACACTCTAGGTGTAGATATGGTTAGGTTCCAAAAATCTAGGTGTAGATATGGTTAGGTTCCAAAAATCTAGGTGCAGATATGGTTAGGTTCAAACACTCTAGGTATAGATATGGTTAGGTTCCAAAAATCTAGGTGTAGATATGGTTAGGTTCCAAAAATCTAGGTGCAGATATGGTTAGGTTCCAAAATTCTAGGAGTAGGTGAGTAATTTTTGCTATCCAATAGTTTAAGGTTTACAAATAACGAACTATCTCTAATCTCTGAGAGTTGAGAGGGAACAAACAACTCTGTCCCAGATTCGGAATAAAGGAGCGTTATTGATATGGGTCACTGAATGTTACATAAGTGGACATATTCTTAGTATCCAGTCTATAGTATACGAGCAGTCAACCGAGACAATTAGACAAAGCCATTGAGTTGCAAGCAAATGACTTCCTTAGGGACAAGTTCAAAGAAGGACTGGTGGGTTTTTACCGGTGTTTGCCCAAGGAAGACTTTCCTAATGTCAAAACCTTTGCATCAAGGTACCTTTCAATCTTTGGAACAAAATACCTGTGTGAACAAACATTTTCAAGAATGAAAATACCTGAAGAACAATTTGATAATCTCAGGTCACTGTTGATGTTAGGGACATATAAATCTAAAGCCAGAAATATCTGCTATTTTGGCATCCAGGAAACAATTCCACCATTCATTATATAGTGTATCAATGTGTTATTAAATAATAACTGAATAAAATAATATTAAATAAATAATTAAAAACAACATCCATGTTTTGATTCTTTTTTATTTGGACCTCGAGTGTGTAGTCGGCCCCCGAAATGCTTTTTGATAGTTAATGCGGCCCTCGGGCTGAAAAGTTTGGAAACCCCTGGATTACAATATAGAACTTTCTTCAACAGGTAAGTTTTGGTCTCTACCCAATGGCTAGTTCGTTATTTGTAAACCTTAAACTATTGGATAGCAAAATTTACTCACCTACTCTGCACTGACTTGGATTACATCGGCAAGTTCTAGCATATTTTTTACCTGAGTTGTTATTTTAACTCTGGTACTTACAAAAATATCATCATGCACAGTACCTGAAGGTCATGTCATGTTGATTTAACAAACTATATAATAATTCAGCTTTAAAATAGGGACAAGCAAATTTACTCCGCCACAAATATGTTTGACTGTCATTGCTGACTAAGCATTATTTAGAGTAGATCTATTTGCTAATGCATATAATTGCCAGGGATGTTTAAAAAAAAAAAAGATGTTTGTTACAGTGTGTAACTAATACATGTCTGCCAACCTCCGTAATTTTAATCATCTGAATCATGAAGTCACGTGACATAGACAACACCACTTATTACCACAGCAGCGCAAACAGCATCACCCACCAGCTGTTCTTGGGAAGTTCCGCAACATTTACATTCAGAATACAGTGTGAGATGCAGAAATTAAAAAGATGCTTCCTAAATCAGAAGATTTTATTTTGATCTTTATAGTTAAAATATAAATTGTTTTCCATATAAGTTAAATGCAGAATACAACTGAGATGCAGAAATTAACAGATACTTAATAATTCAGACTTTATTTTGTTTTCCAAGAAAAGTTAAATGCAGACTACAACGGAAGATACAAAACTTAAAAAGAAACATTATAATTCAGTAGATTATAATTTTAGAATATTGTCTTCAAAATGCCCTGCTGTTCGAACTGCAGCAAGCAACACTTTCTTTTCTTTTTTTTTTTTTTTTGGGGGGGGTGTAGCGTAGACTTTTAATTCACTTCAGAGCACAATGCGACATTTTGCCGAACATAAAACAGTATTGATAAAACTAATAAGTCCTGTCAGGTATTTATGGTGACAAGAAAATTGCATACGTTTACAACTGTCTGCCACGACTTCCTGATCGGTTTTCTAGTCTCAGAAAGTTTAAATCAAAGACATTTTACTTCCAATTTCGTTCGCCAATTACTCTGCAAAGATCTCTTTCTCAATTTTTTTAAAGGGGGGGGGGGGTAATCTTGTTTGTTTTAACGTAAACTAACCTATCTTCCTAATCCATCTTGTTTTAACGTAACCTAACCTATTTTATGAATAGACAGAAAATCTTATGTGTGTCAAAAGAAAACAATTGGAAAATCAATACCTGTCAAATATAAACAACCAGAAAATGTCCAGCTTTAGATGTTAAGAAATGAAAATCAATACGTGTCAAATATAAACAACCAGAAAATGTCCAGCTTTAGATGTTAAGAAATGAAAATCAATACGTGTCAAATATAAACAACCAGAAAATGTCCAGCTTTAGATGTTAAGAAATGAAAAACCTGAAGTGTCTTGAAGGTAATTAAATGGGTGATCTTGTTTGTCATATATAACCTATTCCACTATCTTATGAGTGTTGAGCATACACAAAAATGAGTACATGCGTGTAAAGAAATGACGAAGTAGGACTTTTGCCGGTTGTGTTTTCACTCAAAGCTTCACGTGATGCAGTGTGCGAGAGCCAAGTTTGTAGCGATTTTCCGTTAGAGTACAATAATGATACTGCCCTAATATGTCCGTATTGCTGTCACAATAATGATACTGCCCTAATATGTCCGTATTGCTGTCACAATAATGATACTGCCCTAATATGTCCGTTTTGCTGTCACAATAATGATACTGCCCTAATATGTCCGTATTGCTGTCACAATAATGATACTGCCCTAATATGTCCGTTTTGCTGTCACAATAATGATACTGCCCTAATATGTCCGTATTGCTGTCACAATAATGATACTGCCCTAATATGTCCCTATTGCTGTCACAAAAATGATACTGCCCTAATATGTCCGTTTTGCTGTCACAATATTGATACTGTCCTGCTTTTTCTGTATTGCTGTCGTAATATTCATACTCCCTAATTTGTCCCTATTGCTGTCGAAATATTCATACACCCTAATTTGTCCCTATTGCTGTCATAACATTGTTATTACCCTATTCTGCTCATATTTCTGTAACAGTACAGAATTGCCCTGCTTTGTCCATAATACTGTCACAATACTGATATATAACTGCCCTGCTTTGTCCATAATACTGTCACAATACCATATAACTGCACTACTTTGTCCATAATACTGTCACAATACTTGATATATAACTACCAAACTTTGACCGTACTAACGAAGTTTCATAACTCATTCTCTGTGTTCCAAAACAGAGAAATGCCAAATGTATTTCATGAAAGACACTTTATTAACTAAATGCCACTATCATAACACGATCGACAGATACAAGTAATAATACTTAGAATATTTTTATTTAACCATAACTGGCTACCTGTATTAAAGTAATGATAATAAATTTTTTATTCCTTTCTGTTTTAGCCCTTCACTAATTCTGTCAAATGTTCCAACATTAACTCTTAATACATCCTGTCCTATCGTGTCCAGGCAAAGGAACGGTCTCACATTATGTAATTAACACTTCCTGTCCAGGGACCTCAAATGAAAATGGTCTCATCGTTAGTATCCTTCACATAATAAACACCCGGCTTTGAAGTAAAGCTAAAAACAAGACTAATTGCTATCACTGGTCGTCTTGACATAAACACCCGGCTTTGAAGTAAAGCTAAAAACAAGACTAATTGCTATCACCGGTCGTCTTGACATAAACACCCGGCTTTGAAGTAAAGCTGAAAACAAGACTAATTGCTATCACTGGTCGTCTTGACATAAACACCCGGCTTTGAAGTAAAGCTAAAAACAAGACTAATTGCAATCACAGGTCGTCTTGACATAAACACCCGGCTTTGAAGTAAAGCTAAAAACAAGACTAATTGCTATCACCGGTCGTCTTGACATAAACACCCGGCTTTGAAGTAAAGCTAAAAACAAGACTAATTGCAATCACCGGTCGTCTTGACAGAACATAAATATTGCCTAACATAATCTCTACACATTAATAATAATAATAATAAAATATAATTACATATATTTAAGAGCGAATTTACTTCATCACATTATGTATTTTTACATATAATATTTTGCATATTATTGAAGTCATACAAAGTAAGCCTTGAAAAATGTTTGGCGCTCGCCACACTCTTTAAAAGTTGGGAACCACTGCATTAAGACCAAAAAAAAAAATATATGTACTTCTGTACTTCATAATATTTAAACTAAAGTTAGATAATATGAGTTGACATGAGCCGCATTTGGCAGCAGGCATAAGACGAACAGACGAGACAGATACAGACAAACACAACCGCTGACTCTCAGCTCTCCACAAACTAACCTTCCGATACAGAAATCATAATTTCATACCAGCATTACTCAAGGATAAAACTGCGAGATATCACTATAGGCAACACATAACTACAGCCTCACCGCTCGCCACAACTGACCTGATGATCTGTAGATCGAAATTTATATCCGCACCATCCACAGTAGACAAAGACTTAGACTGCAAGCTTAGATCACCGTTTCCTAGTTCGGAAAATCAAGACCAATACTGCTCCACAAATACTTTAAACAAACTACAATTACCTGACACTAAAATCAGGAATTTTACCTGTAACCCAACTCTGGAGTTCGAGCTACATTGCTATCCAAACCGATCAGCGGGACCTCTTAGGCAATTCAATCATAAGTCATAAGACGGACAACGGGTTTACTGGCCGCTGGGATATAAATGCCCTCAATCTTCGACCCCCCGCCAAAACAGATCACCACATGGCTATTCCTGTTTCACATCTTGATTAATGACTATGGGTCACGCAGCCTTGCACCTTAGATGGAACATTGAGATAGATAGACAGCCAGCCAGATAGATAGATAGACTGACAGACAGACAGACAGATAGATAGATAGATAGATAGATAGATAGATAGATAGATAGATAGATAGATAGATAGATAGATAGATAGATAGTGTGGCAGAGTAAATATATCTATTTCTAAACTTAATTGTTATATCATGTGTTAAATGTCAAAGTGACCCGACCTTGGTAACAGTTTATGGTAATACTTTTGTAAGTGCCAAGAGTTGGAGTAAATAACTCAGGTGCAGAATATGCTAGAATTTGATACACACACATGGTAAAATTAATACAGCATATCAAACAATGTCAAGTGAAAGCACACTACATGTGTGCATCTTAGTTCAAACGTGTAGAAATAAAAGTCAACTCACATAGTTCAAGTATAACATCAAGAGTAAAAATGCATGAAATATTTCTGTCCATTCTTTCTCAACCAGTCAGTTTAACTCACCATCAAACTAACGACTGCCTTTCAAAGCTGGACTTATCCTCTTTCATTCAAATTCAAAGTGATCAGAGAGTAGAAATTTCTATAGCAAATTAACTCATTAATCTCAGCCTATTTGGATGGTCTAGTTCTCGTAAATCATGATCATTGGATAATAGAAAACTACTCACTCAATTTGCATTACATCAGGAATCTAGAATATTCTTGCCTCGAGCTGTTTACTTCAAAACAGAAACTTTCAAAAATAACACCATAAGGAGTGCCCGAGGTCGGGTTACTCTGACAATTTAGCAATTTATATAACAATTTAAATTTAAAATTAAGGAGAGGTAAATTTACTTTGTCACAGATAGATAGCAGACAGATAGACAGATGGACGGATGGACGGGACAGACAGACGGACGGAGGGAATAGAGAGAAACAAAATAAAAATTGCTTTTCTATCTTTATAACTTTTTAACTACTTCAAAATAATATTTTAAAAAATAAATTGCGCACAGCTAAATAATGACTGGCATGAATTCCTCCTAAGGGAAGTGAATTCCAAGGGAGAACTTCGTAATTCATGCACAAGCTTGGTCTCGTGGTATGCAAAGCCTTTCCTAACTTACTTCAGGATTTGAATTCTGTTTAATGAACTCGATTAGTTTTTGATGGTGTACTATTACAACAAAGAAGGATTTTAAATAAAAAGACTTCCAGCGTACAAAAATCCCCAAAATAAAAATCCTGAATACAGTTCATATCATAGCGCGAAATCCATGTCATTTACTTCTAGCGTGCCATTCAACTCTTCCTACAAATCTCTCTCTCTCTCTCTCTCTCTCTCTCTCTCTCTCTCTCTCTCTCTCTCTCTCTCTCTCCCCCCCCCCCCCCCGTGCTATATAATACCACTGATCAATGCTCTAAATTCTAAAACATTCTTTTTCTTGTGTGTTATTACGGCATAATAGTGATATGTACTTTTCAAATAAGTTGAAAAATGTAAAAGGTTCGCAACCTGGGACTAATATCTAGCCTATATAGTCTGCATCATCAAAGACAATTGAAAAACTCACATACTGAATGAATACAGTTTATTTATATTCATACATACACATGCACGCATAACGTAACAATAATAATCCTCTCCTGTGTGCTGCACATTCATATTTTTATGCATTTTATAGATAGAGATAGACTAGGTGAATATTTATGCATTTTATAGATAGAGATAGACTAGGTGAATATTTATGCATTTTATAGATAGAGATAGACTAGGTGAATATTTATGCATTTTATAGATAGAGATAGACTAGGTGAATATTTATGCATTTTATAGATAGAGATAGACTAGGTGAATATTTATGCATTTTATAGATAGAGATAGACTAGGTGAATATTTATGCATTTTATAGATTGAGATAGACTAGGTGAATATTTATGCATTTTATAGATAGAGATAGACTAGGTGAATATTTATGCATTTTATAGATAGAGATAGACTAGGTGAATATTTATGCATTTTATAGATAGAGATAGACTAGGTGAATATTTATTAAGATTATGTTGGAATTTGCTTGTTATTGTCGTCTGCGCGTTACTGAAGGCAGCGTACATAGGTTGTGAGTGTTTCTGTCAATCTTAATCGTTCCGGTTGTTGACGACTATACCAGTGTGCTCGCTCACGCGTGTCTAAGTCGTCTGGAGGCTGTATGCCACTGTATAATATGGAGTGCCACATGCTCAGTCTCGTTATGCTTCCGGGAAATGACCTTGAGCGGCCAGAGAGTTAACTCCTTCCTTCATGCTTTAAAGTGTAATTCTCATTAAAAACGTTTCATTCTTATTAAAACTTATGTAGGTGATAGTTCGAGCATTTCTTACAGAGTTTTATATTTATGAAGAAATGCTTACATCATTCGCCATTCGTTTACAAAGTGCGTTTAAAATGCGACCTTGAGCACGAGGTCACAGGTACAAATTTGCCTTCAAATAATTATATCCGGGTCGCTGTTCGTTTGCCTTAGTTGATGCAAGACTATCTAGTCTTGAAGAAAGGACTTATGGCTGGTTAATTATATAATTTCAGGGACCTAGTGAACAAGTACGACTTGGTGTGTGAGTACGACTTGAACAAGTGCAATTTGCTTTGAAGCTTGGAGGACATTGACGCGCGCAATCTGGGCGTGGGCCAAAGCTTCATTGAACGAACGCTAAGTTGAGTTTAAACAAATGAGGAATTGTGGTCTTGTCTTCCCAAAGTCTTCCTTGGTTTTTCCTAGATCAAAGAAACAATATGTTTGAACAATTTACTAGAGATGATTTGGACAAATCCGATCAATGAAGAAAGACTGTAGCTATCATTAAGAATACATGCATTGATAATAATTTTATGCCTTATAATTACTTCTTTCTTTAATTAAAGTTTTATTGTTAATTGTTTCTTCTTCTTATGCATCTTATTTAATGTTAATGTAGCTGTTGATGTAATGTAAATCCGCGTCATAATTGTAGTGTACTGTCTCTTGTAAGTTAGCGTCATTGTTGTATATCGTTACTAAATTCTTTAATACACGCAGTTATTCTGCTGGGGGCTGGCGAGTGAATTTAAATAGATCAGATCGTCGCCCCATAATAAGTCTTGTTGTTTGTATTAGCATTCGTAGATGGGTTAGTGTGCCAGCTGAAATAGATTTGAACTAATCAGCATTAATATGAGTCACCCCAAGCAGTATACGACAATTTTTAATAAATGACATGAAAGATATGCACTTAGTATTGTAAATAATACTATAGGTAATACCATGGTCAATAAATCTATAATATAGTACTATAGTTAATACTAATTGTCAATTAGAATTGTCTAACTCTTAATTAAGCAATGGTAGTGATGGTAATGGTCATATAAAGTTCAAACTCTCCAAAGTAAATTGCAGTTAAATTCAGTACTTTCTTTTATTGGAGGCTTCTAGAACAGCTTTCATCTTCCAGATGGCATCTTTCAGGCAGAGATGTTGACTGGGGATGAGTGACAGATACCAAAGTCTATGTATATAATGGTACCAATCTAGTAGCACAGTCTAGGAGAAAAGCATTCTTGGGCCAGAATTGAGGTAATCAGAAATATGATTGCATGCCATTATAATTGTCCTACAACCACAGATAGTAGGTGCTAGCACTGGTCTGCTACTGTAAACAAAATATTATAAGGAAGTGCTAGAAATTATATTCAGCATATAACATATTTACAGAAAGTATATATATAACACATATTGGTTAAGACAGGAAATATTTACATTATGTAGGCTAAATCATGAACAATATAACGTTTTAACAGTAAAGCCTTAACAAAATAATTTTTCAGAGAATTAAATAGTTTCTTTTGTTTAGAAAAGTAGCTTCACTTACCTAAAAAATGTGGAGATAAACTGCACAACAGTAGCTTAACTGTAACCTATCTACGTCTTGAGATATTGCTGTAGATGAGCGAAAAGACTTAGGTCACTTGAATTTAAAAGACCAAATTCTAAAACATTCAAGAGACCAGTAGAAACAAAAAAAAACCTCATGTGATGAGGAAGCATTAGAAAATTTGAAAATTTTCCAACTCAGCTAGAAATGGGAGGAAATGTTTTAGTTGTTTTACAGATCGCTGCTGATTTGACAGCTAAGACGAGCATGCTTCTTGCACAATGACAGCGACAATCTAGGTCAATAAGAGAGGGAGAGGATGGGCAGGTGAAATAGTGATACCGCTATAGCTAGGAGTGGCTACATTAAAAACTTGCTGCTGTATTCTCTTCTCGTCTTTTCAGAAAAAAATAATGTTGGTTGTGATGTCACACACACACACATACACACATACATGGGCTGAGGTTCATAAAATGTATTCTATAATACACAGAAATTAGGCAAGCACCTTATAAATGTCGTTTATTCACACACAAAAATGTCGTGTATCAATGAAGCATGCTCTTGGATCAGTTTCATGCAAGTAAGGATACGTGACAGCTTGATACTCAGCACGTGTGTGTGCTTGCTTGCATGCATGTGTGTGTTCTTTAAATATCTAGTAGCTAACCAATCAATATATGTACAAGTTTTCCACCTTTTATGTGCACACACGCTGATATACAACCATATAAAAACATGGTAAAACTGCATACTATTGTAGCAAAAAAAATATGCTTTATACATTAATAATAGAGCGTGAAAATGAATACGTATGCATGCGTTAACAAGCCAGCACGAAAACGAATACCTGTACTTGCATTAATAATATGGAGAAAGAAAATATACATGCATAAACAACAAGGCATAAAAATAAACGTGTACATACACTAATATAGGTATGAATGAATGAATACATGCATGTACATTAATAACATTGCATAGTAAAGATGTATAAAACGCCGGGTTTATAGTAATGAGTTTAGATCTCGTGCGTACGGAAATAAAAACATAATACGCTGATACCCAGAGTTGAATGTAACTCTGGACTGAAGTCACTGGGCATTAGCAACTGGAAACCTTTCCGTACAGCTACAAGTTACGCTGGTGTCAGCACGAAATGAGCCCCGTCCGGGAGCGCTCTCCATAATGTCAGTAGTCAGTGTTTGTAGCTCGGAGCCAAAATCAACATACCTTTCGGTACAAAGCCAGAATCAACATGCATACCTCTAGGTACACAGAGCCAAATTCAACATGCATAACCTCTCGGTATATAGAGCCAAATTCAACATGCATAACCTCTCGGTATATAGAGCCAAATTAAACATCCATAACCTCTCGGTGCATAGAGCCAAATTTAACATGCATAACCTCTCGGTATATAGAGCCAAATTCAAGATTTAAGTAGTCATCAGTTTGTGAAATAAAATTTAAATCCCTCTATGATGCATGATATAACCATTTCACTGTTAACAAATTACATGGAAAATAGGCAACTGACGATAAGGGATGGTTAAATGCTACACTCCATAACAAAATTCAATTATGAATACATTGCGACAAATATTTTTACCCCTTCTTTTATTTGTCACTTATTATGTACATTTTATTTATGAAAAGAAAGTTAAAAGTAGACTGTGCACTGCACGCTAAGAGTACTATGCAGTGGAAAGAGTAACTATCCTTCTAAACAGTATTTGACGATACCCTGAGGTAACATTATAATTAAAAGATACTCGCTTTCACTCTTTGTGAACTCAGTAATTTTTCATTGAAGTAGCAAGTCAGACTGCTAAGCATTATTTGTGATGCTAAACAGTCAACAAGTAGATCACATGATATGTCATGGCTGACCAATGGCCACATACTGCCAACTGTAACTGACCGATGGCCCGGTACTGGCCAATTGCAACTGACCAATAGGGGTTAAGGAAGTGTATGGGGCAAGCCATATCATAGGAAAAGTAATCCAAGCCTGCCACTATGTGAGGAAATCATACACACAGATAGACGTGTTCTTCTCCAGCCCCCAGCTTTGACTCATACATATGGTAATGTCATTGTGAGTAAAATTTGACATACATATGGTAATGCCATTGTGAGTAAAATTTGACTCATACATATGGTAATGCCATTGTGAGTAAAATTCAGAATTGTAAATTTTTAACTTGTAACCTTATTTCTTTCAGTTAAGTAACAATGTACTTTATTCATTTTATGATTCTGAAAAACCTTCTTATGTCTGTTTTAATTCAATGGACGTGCTGTGTGATTTAATAATGATTTTTACCACTAATATGTGTAAACCACTATTTGGGAACTTTGTAACAGTTAATGAAGCAGTCCTGGATCTTTGTAAAACTTCGTAGTAATGATTCAGAGATTTTTTAACAGCCCAATTTGATCTATGAAATGCAACTTCATTTAAATTATATTTGATTGTGTATGAATATGTACATAATTTGTAATGAGAACATTACAGTACAATTTCATATCTATTTAAAAGTGTAGTAAAGGTGTATTGCCATTCAGTCCATGCTAAGAGATTTCATAACCATTAAAATAATGACGAGTGCTAAAGAGAGAGATAGGCAATATGAGCCCAGTCTGAGTGCTCATGCCACAAAACTGTTTTCCAGGGAAAAGGACTGGCAGCATCTTGTGGTGACTGTGACCTCTCGAGTTTCTTGCATTTTGATGCTTTGATTTTACTTCGTCCCACTTTGACAGGCGACGTGTGATTACCCACAGCAGCCAGCTCGACATCATGCACTACAGCAAAAAGGGAAGTCACCTCCATTCAAAGATTATGTTATGTTTATGAACAAATTGTCTAACTTTCTCTGATCTCTGTGATGTCTCCTGTTCGTCTGTATGTCATTTGGACAGTGAACATTATCAGGAGCACACTATAGGGGACTGATGAACACTGAATAGAATTATAAATAGTTTTAAGCTGTAAAGCATCCAGCTGTAGATAATTGATGAGTGAACTATTGGACTTCGAACTATATTGATTTTACATATATTTTATATATATGTTGTGTATGTCCTTACTTGTATTTGATCGAATATTTAATTGCTTGTGTAGTGTGTAGATAATTTATATTTTAATAAATTCTATTTCTTTATTTTTCAGCACCCTCAATCCTCTGTGATTATTTGAGATAAAAGTTTAAATAGTTATTGTGGGGTTAGCATAATAATTAATAAGATGGACGTAGGCTTGTTGGATATATGCCAGGTCAGAGCTATACCGTGGTGTTTATTTATAATACTAAATTTAACTCGAAGAGATACAAGAGAAGATTACTCCTTCTATCCATGTCCGCGATTGAGAGGTGCAAATTTGTGGAGAGATGATACTAATATTCTCATAATTTAAGAGGCTATTACTGACTAACAATAAATAAACACAGACATAAAGCCTGTGATTGACTGTCACAATCAGGTAAATACACACACAAAGCCTGTAACTGACTAACAATAAAGTAAACATAGGCATAAAGCCTGGCTGACTGTCACAATGAACATAGATATAAGATCTGTTACTGACTGTCACAATAAACATAGATATAAGGTCTGTTACTGACTGTCACAGTAAACATAGATATAAGGTCTGTTACTGACTGTCACAATAAACATAGATATAAGGTCTGTTACTGACTGTCACAATAAACATAGATATAAGGTCTGTTACTGACTGACACAATAAAATACTGACTAACGATAAAGTAAAAATAGACATAAGGCTTGTTAATGACTGTCAGAATAAAATAAATATAGGCATAAGGTCAGTTACTGTCACTATAAACAAAGACATAAGGACTGTTTAATGACTATCACAATAAAATAAACAATGACATAAGTTCTGTTACTAACAGTCATAATAAAATAAATATAGACATAAAGTCTGTTTACTGACTGTCACAATAAAATAACCATAGACATAAGGCTTGTTAATGACTGTCTCCGTAAACATAGCTATAAAGCCTGTTACTGACTGTCGCAATAAAATAAACATTAACATAAACTCTGTTTCATCCATTACCAAGTCTGAATATGAAACAGAATCATAAGAAACTGGTAACACATATTGATGCTGCAACTATTTGCAATTTCAAAAGACAGTTGATTTTGAATACATCTATGTATAAGCTTTTTCAAATCGAGCAACAAACATTTTTTAATGAGCACTAAAATAATTTAGTTATAATTCGATCAAGACGCCAAGCCGTTTAGGCAATTTTCAAGATGCTAAAGAATACACGGACTCAAGCGTAATTGACATTGCTGTTCTTGCTAAAGCTTTGGGGGGAAAAAACAAATACAGAGAGACTAAACCTACGGCAACAAAACGGCCATTTGACCGTCGGTTAATATTGCTGGCTCACAGACCAAGCACAGTTGTTCCTGACCTCACAAAATTACCATTCCTTGCAGCTGTTTCTCTGGAAACCATAATTATTGATTTATTTTACAGTCTCGAATTCACTTGATACATCCTGCGGCTGAAATGTCTGTGCGCATTATTATTATTATTAATCTTATTATTCTCATTATTATTGCTAAATCTCATTGTTCTCTTTGTTGTTTTATTAATATTGGTGGTGTTACTGTAGTTGATTCAGTTTTTGCTCTTTTATATTATTTTTATTATGAGTGGTCTGATGGTATTATTATATTAGTATATGGTATTAATATTAATAATAGTATTATGTTGATGTTATTATTATAATACATCTAGCGGATAACCATGCAGACTTTGAAGTTCGCACTGACGGAAACACACCGTTATAGTGCAAGAGAAATGGATTGACTGTTTATCGATTTATTCCTCTGCGTCTTTAAAGTTTGCTATCAAAGAAGACTTCCTTTCATTTCCAATTCGAATGCCCTAGAAATATTTTCATTCTTGAATGGTCCACTCTACTCTCGTGACTGTTTAACTCTATATAAGGATTTGCTTCTACTGACTTTCTGCTCCAAATATACTTTCACCAAAGACACAGACATATTGTGTCACAAGACAAGAGATTTACTGTGTCCCAGATATAGACGTATTGTCAAAAGACAAGAGATATATTGTGTCCCAGATATAGACGTATTGTGTCACAAGACAAGAGATGTATTGTGTCCCAGATGTAGACGTATTGTGTCACAAGACAAGAAATGTATTGTCCCAGATATAGAGGTATTGTGTCACAAGACAAGAGATGTATTGTGTCCCAGATAGAGACGTATTGTGTCACAAGACAAGAGATGTATTGTGTCCCAGATAAAGACATGTTGTGTCACAAGACATATATAGATGTACTGTGTCATCAGACATGCTTAAATGTACTGTGTCAATCAAATACAGAATCATAACTGCATTTGTGTAAGTCCAAATTCTGTTCATTCTATTATTTTTTTCTAATTGACTAGTTCCTAACGAAAGTTTCTTTGTACACCAGTTTCTAAAGTCTGTGGCTGGGCTTCTGCACTTAAAGTCATCTGTTTGTTTACCATACTCTATCCAGTCTATATATTCTAGGCATAATGAGAGTGATTGTGGGTGGGCCCTCTATCGACCTATGCCTGATGTACGACTAATCACGTCATTTGCAGTCTGGTTCGTGCCTAATTTGTGAGGTGCGAGAGGTGTACATGTGGTGAATGAAATCAACATTCATACTTGCATTTATCCTCAAAATATATCAAAAGTTCAGTAATCAACTATTTTAATAAGTGCATCATTTCTTCATCATGTTAATTATAACAAACTTTATAGTTGTTTTTAAATCAGTAATTAATTAACTGTACTTGTATATCTGTAAATCTGAGTGTACTTGGCAGTTATCACTGCATCAGTTTTAAATGACTTGGTAATGTGCCAGACTAAGACTCTAGTGTAGATCCATGTAAATCTAAGATGAATACACTTAATTGTTAATCACCGTTTCTAAATCTCTCAGACTAAGTAAGTGTAAGATTAACAAATTTACTAATTACTATGTCAGTCTAAAATTCTAGATTAAATAAAACCAAGATGAATATACTTGATAATAATCATTGTATCTGTCTTCTTTATTCGACTGTGCAAAGAATCCACTTTGCAACTTATCATCACACAGTGTTGTAAAGGCTCTCGACTGACGTCAGCAACAGAATGTCCGTGTTGGTACCGCCACCAAGGCTACCACCTTATCGACACCTTGTCGCCAACCAAGATTACTGCCTTGTCCACTGACCAAGGTTACTACTTCACCGTCAGCTAAGGTTACTCGTTCTAATCGCCATCCAAGGTTACTGCAGCATATGCTGACATCAGCGAAGGTTACTACCGCATTCTACAGCAACTGACGTCAACCAAGATTATTACTGTATATTATAGCAACTAATGATGCCAGTCAAGATTATTACTGTATATTATAACAACTAATGATGCCAGCCAAGATTATTACTGTATATTATAACAACTAATGATGCCAGTCAAGATTATTACTGTATATTATAGCAACTAATGACGCCAGTCAAGATTACTACAGTATATTATAGCAACTACTGACGCCACCAAGATTACTACAGTATATTATAGCAACTAATGATGCCAGTCAAGATTACTACAGTATATTATAGCAACTAATGATGCCAGTCAAGATTACTACAGTATATTATAGCAACTACTGACGCCAGCCAAGATTACTACAGTATATTATAGCAATGTTTACATCAGTAAAAGAGGGGTAAATACTATCAATTTCAGAAAATTTCATATCTCTCTTCCTCTTCTTCTCTTGTCTTCTTGAATATGTACGAGTAATATAGTGATATTTAAAGACTGAATACTCACTGTTATAGATTTAAGTTCAAGTGAAAATTATCTTTTCATCCAACTGAATATTATAACTAGAATATTTTTTTTAATAGCTTTCTTCAGTAACATGATGGGAAGTTGAGTACCTTAATCTGCATAGTTCACTGTCTGAGGAAAATTAGCCAGAACAGTTAACAACGTTGTCGGCATGGAGGGCTGACAAATTTTCGAACTTTTGATAGCAACAGTTTGGTGTAATATTTTTAATTAGCAGTAATTAGTTATAAATGTGTACTCTTTCTCTTAAATGTACATTCACTCGTTCGTATCATGGCGACAATGTCTTCAGCATCTCAAGTTAACACTCAGTTAAGGTAAAGAATATATTTGTAGTGTTGTAATATATTTGTAGTGTTGTGGTATATTTGTAGTGTTGTGGTATATTTGTAGTGTTGTAATATATTTGTAGTGTTGTGGTATATTTGTAGTGTTGTGGTATATTTGTAGTGTTGTGGTATATTTGTAGTGTTGTAGTATATTTGTAGTGTTGTGGTATATTTGTAGTGTTGTAATATATTTGTAGTGTTGTAGTATATTTGTAGTGTTGTACGGAGTGTATATGCCACCTTAGAGAATGAAGACAGCAAATAAATTTAGTTCTGTAGTACAAAACAGTCCTTTGCAGTGTTTACATAATATATTTCACATTGGTGGATGCACACAACAAATATCAAATACATTTATTTCAGAAGTAATTCAATTAATAAAGCTAAAAATATGTGTGTTGTTCGATTCACGGCTGCCGGGAGAGAGATTTTTAAAAAATGAAATGCAGCAGGGAGGTCGCTCACTCTCCACCCGCCCCCCCCCCCCCGGGACGGACATAAGGGGTCAGAGGCGCCCCTTCACCCATAAAATTATCAAGTTTACTAATTGACTATTAATAGGATTATCGGTCTCTTGGTGCCCTTTCACCCAAATAATTATCATGCTTAGTATTTAGAATGAACCTTTGATAGGATTAACAGCCACGAGTGCCCCTTCATCCGTATAATTATCATTGTGGGCTATTAATAGGATTCACGGCCACGAGTGCCCCTTCATCCGCTTAATTGTCAATGGTGGTCTATTAATAGGATTCACGGCCACAAGAAGAGGCCTAATTAGCCGGAATTTTGCAGGTAGCTCTGGTATCCCTACAGAACAGGGACATCGGGGGTCAGGATCTACCTCCGTCCTCCTTCCAATTTAAGATGGGATATTAATAGGATTCAGCCGCAAGAAGAGAGAGATTAAAAAAAAATAAACTGTTACATGGAGGCATGAATTATTTTCAAGATCGAACATACTAGAAAATTAAATTATTTATTTAGCACCTCCCCTTCGCCACCCACCACCCCCATTATTATGATGCCAACACTCCAGCTGAAAGAAAAATGCGTTTTATGGTTTTCAAGAACAAAGTCAGATATTAAAGTTCACAGAAAGGTCAATGCGTGTCGTGGTATTCAGCAACCAAGTCAATCATTAGAGTTTAGCAGAAAAGTCCATGTGTACTGTGGTATTCAGGGACCAAGTCAGTTATTAGAGTTCAGCCAGAAAGGTCATTGCGTGTTGTGACATTCAAGTACCCAGTCAGTCGTTAGAGTTCAGCATAAAGGTCAACCTTTTGCTATGCCACTGATTTTCGGTGTGCTTATGTAGCAAATTTTCGTTAACAGTGAAAATGAATGAGACACCGTGGTATTTTTTAGCAGGATGAAGGGAAAGATTGGAGTTTTCTAATTTAATTTCTTTAAAAAAACTCAATTAATTCTCGGTGTGGTGATTACAGACATCAAAGAGACATCTTAAACAGGATTTTAAAAAAATATATCCCAGTCTGTCCCTTCGTTTCGAGGCAAAAAAAAATATCTAACAATTACTGCTATGAGATTTTTAAACTGTTTGCCATCCTATATTCGTTATGATACTACTGGTGCTATAATGAATTCAATTAACAACTGGACAATGGATAGGTGATATTGTAGGAATCTGAGTTATCAAATGGACAGTGACAATAACTATAATATAGTAACCAGAGTTACCAAATGGACAGTGACAATAACTATATTATAGTAACCAGAGTTACCAAATGGGCAGTGGCATTATCTGTTTTTAAAATCAGTCACACGTGGACAGTGGCGATGACTGTAATATAGTAAATTGAGTTACCAGTCAACTCAAAAGACACTGGACTTAATGCTACCATAGCAAAATCCAGTTAGTAGTTGACCAGTCTGTTGGTACAAGTGCTAACAGTGCGCACTACTCTAGTGACTTGGGTTTGTATAAAGATAGAGTGATATACAAGTTTAAAGGGCAATGTTACCTTTGCAATAAAGACAGAGAGTGGTATACAAGTTTAAAGGGCAATGTTACCTTTGCAATAAAGACAGAGAGTGATATACAAGTTTAAAGGGCAATGTTACCTTTGGAATAAAGACAGAGAGTGATATACAAGTTTAAAGGGCAATGTTACCTTTGGAATAAACTCCATGTACATGTATTACAATTTATTTATTGTACAAATATCTTTCACAAAAGCAGCCAGGCAAAAAGATTAAAAGATTTTTATTAAACTGTCCATTAAAGAAAGCAATTGAATAAAAAGAAAGTAATATCAATTAGTTTTATTTTCAATATATTATATATGAAACATTGACTCTTTTGAAATTTATAACTGTAAAGCTTTATTCATTCACGTTTCAAAGTTTATATTCGTTCAAATGTAATTATTTTAATGTCATATTTTTATTATGTGTCACAAACACACATTTTTCAAAATAAATAAAGAAATATAACAATAGTATAAAATAGACATCATTAGAGATGCCAAAGACAAAAAAACAACAGTGTCAAGATACTAGATTTTTTTCGAGAAATATTAGACCCTCCGGCTATTCAAATGTAGTTTCCATGCGAATTAATCCCCAAATCTGGCCTGGATCAGACGGCTACAAAATGACGTCGTACTTCTGCTAATTGGAATGCAGTGTCAGCATATTTGCGAGGTAATGGTGCAACAGAAGTGGTTACACTAGAGGAAGGGGTGGATGGTGGATTATTTAGGCATGAAACATTGTGTAATATACTCATTTAGGTATGCGACATTATACGGTATTACATGCAATGTATCCATTAAGACATGTAACACTATGTAGATTAGTTGCATGCAAACAGTATATCTGTCTATACATGTAACAGCTTTATCAGCTACCTAGAAATGTCTGTCTTTACATGTAACAGGTTTATCAGCTACCTAGACATGTCTGTCTATACATGTAACAACTTTATCAGTTACTTAGACATGTCTATATATACATGTTAACAGCCTTATCAGCTATCTAGAATGTCTGTCTATACGTATAACAGCTTTTTCAGCTACCTAGATATGTCTATACATGTAACAGCGTTATCAGCTACCTAGACATGTCTGTCAATACATGTAACAGCTTTATCAGCTACCTAGACATGTCTGTTATACATGTAACAGCTTTTATCAGTTACCTAGACATCTGTCTATACATGTAACAGCTTTTATCAGCTACCTAGACATGTCTATCTGTACATGTAACAGTAAGTGAACAGGAAAATGGAATGTCCCAAACTATTACGGGGAACCCCAACTATTGACATTCTTTTTAGGCATTTAGGCAGTGATCTTATTGGAGAATTCATGCCCTGATTACATCAAGGTCATGGATGAATTCTCACCATCATTGATTATGCTATTAAATACCCTGGGGTGATTGCTCTTAGTTCCATTAGTACCGCATCAGTAGCAATTGTTCTGTTATCATTTTCTCACTTGTAGGATTTCCAGAAGAAATCTTGTCCAATAGAGGGACAATTCACAAGCGAGTTAAAGAAAGAGATTAATCAACTTTTGAGTGTAAAGCTACTCCTTACCACCCTATGTGTAACAAGTTAGTCAAGAATGTGAATGCTACTCCTACCAAGTCATTAAAGGAATTGTGTGTAGAAAGACCACATGGTTGGGATATGTATTTGCCAGCGCTCTTGTTTGCATTGCGCCAAATACAATAAGATTTAACTCTTTTTCTCACCTCTTGTACAGTAGAGCTGTTAGAGGGCCCATGACCATATTATGAGAATACTGGACACAGAGCAGGCTTGTGGAATCAGTGAAAAGTACGAACCAACGTGATTGAACTTGCTAACCATATTGACACTTCATGACAAATAGCAGCCCAAAATGTATGTAAAAGGCCATACAAACAAGTCTGTACAATCGTAAAATGATAGCATCAAGCATCAAATTTGGTACATGGGTGCTGCTGCTATTATCGCTTCACCAAAACAAGTTATAAGTAATGTAACAAGGACCCTATGATATCATCGAAAAATTGAGCGGGTGTAGTTTCAGAATTCAGATCAAATCCAAAGCAAAACTTTTCATGCTAATCTGATGAAGGCATATAAAGAACATCCTGATAACATGGTTGCTACCATGAATGAATTTATATTCTCAAAGATGAATATTAAATCTCTTTTGGGATTGGCTGGTTACTATCAGAAATTCATCCCTAAATTCAGCACATTCGCCAAACCACTCATTGATTTGATGAGGAAAGGCAATCCAGAGTCAATGGAGTGAGGAGTGTGAAACTAATTTTACCAGTTTGAAAGACTGTTTCTCCACTCATAAAGGCGATTATTAGTTTATGAAAGGAGCATGCTTTTTTTCTTTTTGCTTGCAACTTTGCTACTTCGACTGCAGTGACTTCTGTACTCTACCAGATCACATTAGTGTGTGCATCCTAGGGGTAGGCAAACTCCAGCCTGTGAAGGATTTTTGTCTGGCCCGCCAAGTTATTCACAGTTAAAATTGCCAAACAGCCTGCAAGACAGCAAAATAAAAGTCAATAAAAAAAAAAAAAGGGGGGGGGGGCTATGTTATATACTGTCAAACAGCCAATTCCTGGGCTGATATTATTGTCTATTCTATGAGAAGTTAACAGTTAAGAAATAAACATGCGCCTTATCGTGCCAGCACGCGTGGGCCAGGTTTATTTGTCTCAAACATACGTGTGGGCCAGGTTTATTTGTCTCAAACACACGTGTGGGCCAGGTTTATTTGTCTCAAACACACGTGTGGGCCAGGTTTATTTGTCTCAAACACACGTGTGGGCCAGGTTTATTTGTCTCAAACACACGTGTTTGCATTGAAGCACACATACTTTTTGCTATCACAAACCAAACTGATTGTTGCATTTCCTTGCCATTATTTCCCCCCAGTCAATCATGTCTACAACCCCACATCCTAAAAAAAAAAAAGGAAAGTGGATATGGAAAGTCAGACATGTAAGTCTATGTGGATGGACTTTTTCATCGAACAATATGGACAAGCTCAGTGTCTGAACTGTTTGAAAACTGTTGCTGTCTTCAAAGAGTTTACCTAACTTCGAAATTTCAATGTCTGCTGCTGAGAAAAAGGATACTATTGCTAAACTCACAGGCAATATCAAGAAAAGCAGTTTGATGTTTCATAAACAAACATCTGTGCATGAAAAAGTGATACGTGCCAGCTATGAAGTTTCATTACTGAAGCCATTTTCTGATGGAGACTTTATCAAGGAAAAGAACTTTCCCCATGCTGCTAACTTCACTGACTTAAAATGGCCTTTCTCACGGATATCACCACACACCTCAACACCCTCAATGTCAATTTGCAAGGTAAAGATGTTCTCGTTCCTGAAATGTATTCACACATACAGCATTTGAAGTGAAATCACGCTTGTGGGAATTTCAGTTGCCTAATGGTCAGTTTCAGTATTTTCCATGTCTTGCTGCTTGTTCCATAGCAGATGTCGACTTGGAGACTTGTGGTGCAGTCATTATCTCACTGAGGGAAGAATTTGCCTCACGTTTTAGGGGTAGATTTCAAGTTGTTCAGTGCCCCTTTTGAAATCACAGTGAATGATGCCCCAGCTTCCTTGCAGATGGGAGTTGGTAGATATGCAATGCAGTGATGAGTTAAAAGCAAAGTTCTGCACCTCTTCTCCTCTTTCTTTTTTCGTTGTGTCATCCTTCTATATCTATAGAGCCAGTTGGAAACTGTTCTCAATGGAACAGGTGGTGATATATTTAAGTAAAACTTTCTTAAAGTCATATTTGTTGTCTTTCAACACAAAACTACTCTCAGGCAGCTTCATTAAGTAAAGCTGGGCTGTTGTTGTCAAGAGACATTGCTTTGCAGGCTTTTAATACTAAGCTTGAACGCTTACTTCCCTTTTTTTTTTGTTTTTGTTTTTTTTTGTTAGAATTTGTTTAAAAATATCAATGTTCAATCCCTATTTCTCTTCGCTAGTGTTCATAGTAATAATCATTTGATCAACACTGACTGTAAAGTGAGTTGAACTGACCCATTAACTATTTCTTAAAATAACTAGAAATGGTTTTGGGCTTTGCTCATTTTTAGACTTTTGCTCACGGGTGTCACTACATCATTGTCATTTGCTGTCTCAGTCTCAGCAGCAGATATTTTCTTTCCCTGCAAGTGAGGGTTAGCAATTTTTCCACCCTCAAAAATTTTAGTTTTTTCAGATGTTTTTGAGGGTATTGGCTGACTGCTTGCTCCTATAATTATATGCTTTCTTCCTTTCAGCAGCACTTTTTTTGTGTGTGTCTTTTCTTTGGTTGTTCACTTTCCATGTTTCTTGCATCTTAGAAGCTGGCTTTCTAGGAACAGGTTCAAGAATAGGATTGGTCTTATAGAAAAACTTGACTGCAATGGTTTTATTTGCAGCCTAGTGTATCTGACAGTTTGAAATGCAGCATAGGTCTCAATGTCCATACGACTGCTCCCAGCATTCAAGATCCCCCCCCCCCCCCCCGACACTGAAAGATGCATCAACAGCTGGACTATTGAAGGAGTATAGCAAGCTTTTGGCAACTGTTCTACTGATCTATTGCATTGTGTGTGTGTGTGTGGGGGGTAATATTTAAATACATGTACCTCTTTTTAAAGTCATCTTTGTTGTCTTTTAACACAAACTAGTCTCAGTAAGCTTCATTAAGTATACCTGGGCTGTTGTCAGCCCTACTTCTGGAGACATTGAAGCGCAGGCTTTTAATACTGCATTGTTAAGGGGCATTTTCTTTTCAAGCGACAAAGCACATTTTGATGTAAGCATTTTTTTAGCATCTCCAAAAAGTTGCTTTTTGTTCCCAGGCCTGCTCTGCTTTTCAAGACAGTAGTCTTGCTGTTTTCCCAGGCATGTACATGTTCTTGTGTTTGGCTGTATTGTCAATACTTTCTTCAGGCATCATGAAGCATGAACAAAATTCTATGAGCAGTGCATGTTGTTTTGAATGCTGGAAAAACAGCACTACTTTTGTAAGGTAGACAGAATGGACACATACACATGGAGAGTGGCCAGAACATGTATCCTTTGATGAAAACAACACTCTGTGATCCTCATCTTGCTGTCTTTTCATTCTTTAGTGAAAATAAAAAATTTCTCTCTTGAGCTGCTGTTGAATAACTTTCAAAGACTCCTCTCCTACGAAAGACACTTGCATGCTTTTGACCTCATTAATAATATCTTGGTAGAGATTTTGGTCTACCAATGACAAGAAGCTGTAGTACAAATTGATATAAGCATAAAAAAAGACGCAGGGTAATAATGACACATCAAGAAGGGATAACCACATATGTGGCACATATTTTTCTGGGGCTGTTCCCTTAATACCTAGCACTTCACACATCAAAAATCCTTTCTTTCATATCTGAATTCCACTTAAAATCTGTGTGAATGTCATTTAGTAGAGACTTCACTTTGCCTAAAAACTGCTTGCAAAATTGCTTTGCACAGTCATGTGCATGGGGATAAGTGTCTCCATATATGTCCATTAAATTAGATATTGCTCTTGCTTATATTTATACTTTGTACACTTAAATCCTTCTCTATTTCTGATAACAAGGAGCTTTATATTATTCTATCTGGACATTTTTATCTTGTTTTATTTCTATTCTATTTTAATCTACTGTTTTCTTTATTAAATTCCCTTTAAAGTTATAAATATTGACTCACTTTTTTTGTCCCGTCATGTCATAAAGACTTCATTCACAAAGGGAATTTTAGGGGCTTGAGCTAGATTACCTAGTTTTTAGCATAAGGCTAGATGTTTGCAATGCATCATTTCACTGTGCATCTCTTGTATTTGTTTTCTGAAAGTGTGACTAGAAAACCGGTTTAAGTTTTCCAGCAAACATGGGAGGAATTAAATAAACAACATTTTATTATTTTCTCGTCTTTCTCTCCTGCATTTCACATGCACATATCACCAAACAATAAGGCTGCAAACAAATTTTAAACTTTCAATTTTGTCTGACATATTGTTAGTTCTGATCTGTATTTTGCAGCAGTTTCCGTTACATTCATTGGATTAAATGAAAAGCTATTTAATGCCTGTTGATTTCCTTTAAGTTTATATCATTTGGTGTAAGCCCTTCAACCAGACTATCCACTTTCAGTCTTTTTAATGTTAACTTCTTCACACTCTGTTTAAGTATGCTCCAAGGTGATGTTGCGCAATGCCAAAGAAATAACAGCTTCTGTACAGCATCTGGCTGCATCTTTTACCACCAGATTTAATGAATGTGCAGCACATGGAAACCAAAACTGCTTGTGGATTAATGCTAATATTTGACTTTGAACTCTACAGTGCTTGCCTCAAATTTGATCCATTGTCATAATCCTGACCTCTAAAATCTGACAGTAACAGTTCATTCTCTTTGTAATACTTCAAGAATCTTAACCTTATACCACTCTTAAAGATTTAGCTGACATCATGGATTTAGTAGAAAGTAGATGTTTTCAGTTGAAATTCACTAATCATATAAACAGATTGCTATACAGCTATCCATAGAAAACTAGGTACAAGTTGCATCTCAGATACTGCCAGAGTCTTAAACTTTTTAATGAATGGCTACAGTATGCCAAATAAGTAAAACTAAGCTCAAGTAGCATCTGAGACAAAGGCAGCTTCGGCACCCCCACCGACAGAGGGCAGTTGAGGGTGTGCACCAAACTGGTGCAACCTGTTTCATCCCCTTCCACCAATCCTCCTGCCCTCCACCTCAGACGCACTGCGAGGCTGTGGGGATAACCCAGAAGCAGACCAAAACCAAGAACGTCGTAAAGATGAAAGGTCTATTGCGGCTTCTGGGGTGAGTGTGAGCGAAACACACACACACACACACACACACACACACACACACACACACACACACACACATCTGAGTAAATGATCTATAAATTTCCTCAATATCTTTTAGAATTAGAGCACATGGCTAAAAACGAAATAATCATTAAGAAAGGATGGTTAGGTTGTAGGGGGACATAAATGTAATGCCCTTTCAAATGTAACTGGACAAAATCCAAAAAATTAGACAACAAGACCTTAATTAATGTGTCACAGTCACGAGTCTGTTTCCATGTTGTGCAATGTTAATACATCCTGAATAATCTATAAAGCAATTTTGCTGTCATAATAACTGCAAGAAAATATATTTTATTCTTTAGTTTTCAAAACAATAAAATTGACCCTTATATGACAAAAACAACTAACAGTAGAAATAAGATATCAAATGAGACACATATTTCCTATTCATGTTTGTTGTTATTTATTTTTTAATTAGATTTATTGGTGATACAGATTTTAGCAAATTATAGTTTCCTGACATTTGAATTTGAAATGTAAAGTCAAATGAAATATGATGTGCTGACTTCATTGGTTGCTGGTGGAAAACAAGGCCAACAAGCCTGCTGCTGCTCCAACAGATGCCACATAATTACTGAAGCTAGTCAAGGTAAACAAAAGATTTATACAACCACACTCATGCTCAACATCTCTTTTATAAACTTGGCTGCTATATACAAAAACACACATGTTCAACATCTATCTCATAAGTTTGGCTAAATACACACACTCAAATGCCTGTTCAATATCTCTCTTTCATAAGCTTGGCTACACACATAGAGCTGAAACCTAGCAAAGGATTAAAGAACCAAAACATCCCTGAATTTGACCTTCAGTCATAGAATACTGAAAAATAATCCATTACTTGATAAACATATTATATGGCAAATTCTATATATAGTATATTACTAATATAAAATGTTGAATTATTCATATTCTCTACAAGTTTATATATCTTATACTGAAAACATCAATTACAAGTTGAATTCCACATAAAGAATTATTAAGCATACTACAGTTATTCAAAGTTTTTAGAAATATGATATACTTGTGGAAATAAGTTTAAAGATATTCAATCATAATGTTTTTTAAAAGGAGAACAAGATGCACCATTATAATAGCAAATGGAAACTAATCTTTATAACTGGATATTGTTTCAGTGCTAGAATGGACATATACCATCTTTGAAATTGATACAACCATTAGAAAATATACAGTTTAATCAATGAAAACTTTCACCATTTTTATTAAGTGGCTAATAAAAATGTATATATAAATTCAATTGGTGAAAAAAACTCTTTATGGTTAAATAAATAAATAAAATTAAATTAAATGTTGAAAAGTGGGAAATATCTTTTGTGAATGGAATTTTGCCAACAATTCAGTAATTGTATTTATATATGTTTTAATCCTGCATGTGATATTGCGACATGACCATCTGTTTGATTGATAACTACTGGTGAAGCTGATCTACAAGAAAATGTAAAAATATTATAGAATTTTATATAAGAACAAGTCTTAAATGAAGCACAGAGATGGGAAAAATATAAAGTGAAAAAGGTAGAACTAATTTTAGACAGAATCTGACTGTCTTATTTTGTTGCTAAATGAGTATTAAAGTGTCTCCCTCATACACTCGCACACAGTATCCTATTTGTAAACTTTCATACATACGAAAAGTCCAAATTTCCTATTTCCATGCTGTACAAAAGCACATTTCTACCAATATGACAACAGATAGCTTTAGTGTGCTACTCCAAGTCAGTTGCTTAATGTTCATAGTAATTACAGAGTGATAGTATTTATTTTTAATTATTAAAACTCCAGTACTATGTCCAAGAAATATAAAGGTCTAAGTGTGCTGTGAGTGTGTTTTTAGCAAGTTATAAAAGTGAATATGACTCAAATAAATCAACTTCAGAACAAACCTCTTGATCATTAGTAAGGAACTCTATATAAATATATATGAAAGATTCTTTAAAAAATTAGAAACTAAAAACATATAAATATATCTGGTGTTACACGTTTAATGTACTTTGTATGTAACACACAAGAAAACACTGAAAAAAATGGGGGAGGGGGAGTTGATCATAAGATTCAAGACAAAAAATATTTTTTAAGTAAAAAATATCTACTGATGATTTTTATCAAGTTGAAAATTGATTTTATTCTAAATATTAATGCTTTTCATGCATTTTTTACAATTATAAAGAAAAATATGTAGTATTTCATTTTTACTTATAAATGTCAACAAACAGATATACTAGAAAGAAGTTGATTCCTTTGTAAGATTCTTGTCACAAAGTGATTCTGAAGGTAGGAAAGATGAAATAATAAATAATGAATGTCATGAACTTCAAACAGATAATTCAGTTAAATACTTTGCTACAGTATCTATAAATTTGAAAAATAAAATAGAATGTAATAACAAAATGCTGTCACTCAACCCTAATGCCTATCAAACAGTTCTCTTTTTATGGTTTGACAAGAAGTAGTATGCAATTAACATATAAGCATTTATTTTTAAGACATTTTTATTTAGTTCCAAACTTTATTTTTAAATTCAGGAATATTTAGTAGATTTAAAATGAAACACAGATAAATACAGTAAAAATAAAATACTTTTGACAATACCCTGAAGCTCCACAAGCAAAATATAACCATTCACCATTGTTAATCAATGAAATTATCAAAAATCTGATGCACTCTCCTCCCAAATTGGAAAGATCTGACATGTGCATGTTACAGAGGCTAATCTTATTGTCCGATTTAAAATCAACTTCTCTCACCTCATTAACCGATAAATTGAATCCAGTAAACTCCTCACTACCATTGGATGATTCTAACACCAAAATGAAACACCAAACGCTAAAAACAAAAAACACTTTATGAAAAATTGAACGCAGCAAGGAGAAAACGTTTCAAAATGCGTGTCAATTATTGTACAATCATCACACAGGAAGTAGGCACTGGAAGTCTCACGATTTCTCTAACAATAAGAGAGGAAAAGAGCACTGGTTGATACGGACGCTTTTGGACGTTTTGCCCAATATGATGTACGGATGCTTTTGGCCACTCTGCCCAGTAAAGGGTTAGAGATAATTATAGTCAATGTGTATAACCTTTTTCAATGATAGCAGCTGTCACAATCACATGGTTTGCAACAAGTCACTTTCTTTCTTATTCAGATGACAGTCCAACGTACCCTTCTAGGCACATTATACAAGTGTTCCCAAATCTTTGATGCGCTCACAAGCACATGGTAGAGAATTGTCCAGAACTTGTAATTACATCAGCAAACCATGAGAAATGTACCCGAATCTTCGCGTGTGCTACTCAAGCACCCCGAGGAATGTTCAAAAAATCTTTGTGAATTCCCAAGACCAAACTCAAGCCTCAATTTCTGCCATATTGGCTCTTGAACAGAATTCACAGGAATCAACTTAAAGCAACATGTTTACTGATAAGTTCGATGACAACATTGGATATATATACACCAATTTGATCTGGTAGTCACTGCAGTCTGAAGCAGATACAAGGTTACGAAGCAAAATAGGTGCCCTCCTTTCTGCAAAAGTCAAATTAAGACAGCACTAAACTTCAGGCATATCTCATCTTTAAACGCCGCTCTTACACACATTCTCAACTTAAAAATCCTGCAACAATATTCATTAAGTCTGATATACACTCTGCATAAGAAATATAACACCAAACTCAAGAAAAGTACAACGTAATCAAATTAGTCAACATAGGAATAATGGTTCAATTACATAAAGCATTCTCCAATTCAAATCATAGATCAATAGCAAACGTACGAAATATTTCTAAGTCCATTCTTTCTTTATCAGCCAGTTAACTTACCATAAGCTAACAATCACTTTTATGACCAGACTTGAGTTATGTCAAAATCATAGTGATTAGAATATAGATCTTCAACAAAGTAACTTTCAATTCATCCCCATTGGATGAAGTTGTTATGAACAAGTGTGAGACAATAAGTCAAAAAACTACTCATCCGCCTGGAACTGGTTTGGATTATACCAGCAACTTCTAGCATATTTTCCACCTGAGTTGTTTACTCCAACTCTGGCACTTAGAAAAATATCATCATAAGCAAGGTCAGGTCACGTTAACATTGGCAAGAATATATAATTATTACGTTCAGAAATAGGGGTAGGCAAATTTACTCTGCCACACAATCAAACAATATAATTCAAAATTATCATAACCCCAACTGGCCCAAGAGAAGCCTCATTCTGGATAAAAGGCATTTCAAGTCGGTTATCCAAAGTTCTTTGTGTACACAGAAATTTCTAGTACCCATGCTATTGTCTAAATAGTCCACCCACAACTGTGCTAAAGCAGTAAAGGTTATGAGATGAGTGAATATATGGCAATATTTCTATTTTTTTTAAATTATAAAAATTAAAACCCTGTAATCACACAAAAATTTAAAACAACAAAAACTGTGTGCATATATAATTATTAAAGCTATCACACAATATGCATAAAAATTTCGGCAAGGATACATGGTGGGGTTCATGTTCTTGAGAATGTAAAAAGATGCTACAATCAAAAGCACCAAATACAAAGAATTATTGTAGAATATGGAGAAGGTAGTTGCCTCATAGTCAGCTACTTCATTCTTCTTCCAAAGAATGCTAAAACAAACATCAATAACATGAGATAAGCTCAATTTCTAAACATAATTTTATTCATTCAATGAGATACCAAGCTTAAGTTACCTAAAAAACAAGAATCTGAAATCACAGTCTCTCAACAATCCCAGCACTGATCACCAAAGTCCTGCTATTGTGAACTTGTGCAGATGTGCTCTGTTTGTGTAGCTTTAAATTGCAATATCTTTTAAACTAATTAAGATATCAAGATGCAATTTGACAATTTTTCATTTTGCATCATTTCCTTCAATATGAAACCCATTTCATTTAGATTTAAAACTACTTAATTTTGGGGCAAGACTACCTTTGTACCAATTCTGAACCTTCTTCCTTTCCCATCAAATCTTCCCCTTTGGCTCTGACAAGAAACTAGCAAAACTTCAGAACCACCCCATCAATACAACCAGTTTTACTAATTCTTATAACTATAATCAATATGTATCATATGATTAATTTAAAAATGATGAAAACATACTTCAATAGATTTATTTACCGTTCATCTTTTTCTTTCTTAGTCATCTTTTTGTCATCAGCCAACTTTTTCATCATCTCCTGTGCAACTGCATCTTCTCGTTTCACAGCAATCCTTTGAATAAACCAGAGTGTAGAAAATTTGCAGTCAAATAAGTGAAATTGTTTTCATGCAATAGATCTTGTGATGGTAATATAAATCTAATATCAGAATGTTAACTTTCAAGGTGTTTTAGAACTTTACATCTAATTGGAATTTATGTCAATAGAAGATAGTAATGGTCCTGATAATATAAAAAAAAAAAATTATCTGTAGCAAAAGATATCAAAACTGCTTAAACATAAGATTAGTTAATAATTTTTTTTTTTACTGATTTATTCTAAGACAAGCAATAAATAAGTAGAATTGCTATTCATTTCTTACTTAAAACATCATGAAGTTATTTCCCAGATTTTGACTTAGGTAAATACATGTATATCATATGTGTTATTTCATTTTTTTATTAAACAACACTTTGTGCATAAGACATATTCTCCTAGAACCAAATGATGAGTTTGAAATCTCTGCCAAATAATAAAAAATCTTTCCCACATTATTATTACTTCTAGAACATAATTATTAATATTAATTCTTACTTGTGCTTAAGAATAAACTTGACATTGCGATATGCCATGGCTACAAAATATGTGCTTATAATTGTGCCAAGGACAAAAAAAATGGCAGACTGGTAGAGATCCATTTGGTGGATACGCCAGAACAGCCCTGCATTGAAAAAAAATTAAAAATTAAACACTATAGTATAATATGCAAACAAGTAAAATGTTTTCTTATTCTTTCTACTAAATTCCCATCCTAACAGAAACATCAACAAAAATACTGTTACACAAAAATAAGGCATTCAATTTCTTCAATACTTATATGAATATTTATACAGTAACTTCATAAAATTAAATTTAATTATCTTGATTTTCTACCTATATGTATATCAAACAGTATTCAATCATCTCAATTGGCAAAAGATATCAAACAAAACTCGGGTTAAAAGTTTTAATTTTTTCATTTTTTAGCAAATCATTTTCAATCTATGTCAAAATTAATATGTAGCAGATATATCAAATATGGCTCATTCTCTGAGCAAGTGTACTACAAAGGGTGGGTCCATTTGAAATGTGTTTTCTTAAAAATAAAGTTTTGAAATATTAGGTGTTTATTTTCTATATATTCAGAATTGAAGTGAGATACATACGATAGTTACATGAATATGTGTCTATTTATTTTGTATTATTTGTAATACAAATTCGTTTAGAACTGAAAAAAATGGCACCTCTTTTTGTGACATGCATACATAATAAATATAGCTATTTTCATTGTTATAAATAATCCAAGAAACTTACCCTATCAAGGTTTCCTTAGAAATGATAATAATTTTTATCTTTTCTCATGCTTTAACATGTAAAATAATTAGATTTAATCCAATTATTTTTTGCACTTCATGTCAAAATAGTACACTTGCCCAGAGAATGAGCCATATATCATAATCATATATATGTCAGACAACTGCTATCAACTTTTTTTTTAAGTTGTTTTTTTTCTGGCTCTTTTTCAGTCTTTGGTTGTGCATTGCCTTTCTATATAGGCCTACAGGCCATAAACAATCATAATTGTTTCGAAAGTACATTAGCATTCTTCAATCTCTTGCTTGGGTGTTAGCAAAATTTAGTTAACCAATACAAATAACCACCTAATTGATCACTGATTAATTTTTAATTAAATAAAGTTTGGATCTTCATCTCAGCAATTATTTTTTCATAACTTTATGCATGCAGCATTTGGCTCTTGAAGTAGAGAAATATAAATGATCAGTCACAAACTAAAGAAATAAAATTATATATTTCATAATGTACATATATAATCAAGTATTGTAATCTTTCATTCCTACAATCCTAGTAATATCTGGTTCTTCTTATTTTTTTTTTTTTACAAAAAATGAAAAATCCTAATTCTTCATCTATTATTATGTTTAAAACGTTTTTAATTAGCCTACTGCTTTTATGTCGATTTCAAAAGGTGAGAGTTTTGACATTTTAAATTTCAAATCTTGAGTATTCTTAACTATTTTTTAATTCTGATTAAGTTTTGGCATAGGCGTAGCATGTGTTATTCAACTTATTGTATTTTTAAGACAATTTCTCAATTATACAAGGTTCAATGTCTAGTTTAGTTTTAATAGAAGATTCAGTCCAATAAAAGATTAAGATAAACAAACAAGTCATAAACTCATAAGAAAGATTACCCCGCTTTCATTATTCTGCTTTCTCTTGACTTTTAATCTCTGGTGCGTGTGGGGAAAGAAATTTCTCTTTTCGTTGTCAATTATTAAAATAAACAAACGGCCTAATCACTAAAATACAAGACAGCTGAAATACTAAGTCAAAATAAACTTAGCAATAATTTTCACATTGTTATAATTTATAATTAGGCCTATATCAAGTATATGGTCAATAACACATTTAAACAAGAGTGAAGATATTATTTCAACGCTAACTCATTAATGTACGATGATTTCGCAGAAGATAGAAGAGGAAGTTCATCCTTAATAGTAATAATTAAGATGATGTCCAAACAATCGAATTCAAATTAGTAATGTATCTTGTTCAGGTTTAACTTTCCTACCTCATTTTTTTGTACACGTCACACGAGACACGTGTTTATTAATGTCAAGTTCTACAAAGTTTCAAATGCAAACTTACAAACAGGGATGGCTGATACAATTAAAGCATTGCCATAAAACAAAGCTGACGATTTTGTCGAAACGTTTCGGCTAAAATCTTGTAATAAAAGTTCTTCTTCCCGAGAGAGCTTGTTCTTGTTGCCACCAGCCATTTTGACATCAGTACAGGAAAAGGTTAATATCAACAAATGCAAAATAAATATAATAAGTGCTTACAATATGATTTGCATTTCACTTCTAAATGAAAACTATCAATTATAAGGTGGATTAAACTATATGGATTGCGTATTTAAATTAAAAAGCAATATTACTTCTATTTAAGAAAGTTTGTATAGTTTGGTATATATAGATAAATAAGATCGGTCACTCTGCATTCACATGCATGCGACATTAAGGTCAACCTTAACTGCAACTTGTGCAAGATGGTTTTTTTGACAGCAGCACTTTGGCGTACGCCAGGGAAACCTGATAAATTTTGGAAGCGACAAATGGTCAAGCGTTTGACATGGGTACATACATTTGTTTATTATAAATTAAAAAACTATTGTTCCAATGGAAACTAAGTGTACACTACTGAACTTTATTGTTTTTAATTTTAGTTGTGCAACTACATTCATGTGAGAATTTATTGTCATAAACTCTTGATTAATCATCGGTTGTAATTTGATTTAAATATTTTTAATGATTTTTAAATTTACAATAAAAAATAATAGTTTTTTTTAGCAAGAAACAAACATACTGTTACTGATTATCATTTATAATTAATATTAATATTTATCACACAAGCCATAAATGTTGTCATGCAAGTATTGTTGTATATATTTTTCCAGTTACTCTAGGAATTTTTAAAATAATCATTCGGAAATTTTATTTTATTTGTATCTGTTACATAGATTTTTTTCAGAATGGACAGATAAATTTATTTGAAAAAACTTTGCGGGTCAGTAACAGTAACACCTGATGAGTTAAATGTATAACTAATATATAAGTAATAAGCAAATGTACTTATACGTTTTGAATTTGAATGCATGCCATTTGCGAGAGAGAAGCATGCATAGAGGCATATTCAATGCATAGATATCGAGTGCCATTCAGTGTATTGTTAGCTGCATCAAAGTAACTCATTAATATTCAGATCAGATCAGATTCAAATTTGTGGAATCAGAATAGAAAGGTGGAGTCGGATTTTTAGTGGAAGTCAAGAGTCAGTAAAAATGTCCTGACTCTGACTCCAAATTTTACAAGACTTGAAGCTAATGCAGATCCATGTTTGAACATGAGCAGGGGGAGAAAATTTTTTTTAAAAAATGAAATGACATCTCAAGGTAGTTGTTTATTATTAATTTAGTATATTTTAAGCAAGGGAAATAAAGTACTTTTTTTTCACAGTTTAACCAAAAGGTATTTGTTTTGTGTACTGGTATTTTATTTTTGTTTTTCATTTATTTTATAAGTTATGCAAAAGTGAATACCGCTAGTAAAGTTTTAGCAGAAATAAAATTAATGCCATTATAGTATTTAAGTTGCATCATTTTAATTGCACCTCACTATCAGTATCACATGTATCAAACACTAAATTGACTAATGCTGCTCATATGTTGTTTTTATATTGACTGTTCTTTATTTAGTTTTTGATCAGTTATATATTATTATAGAAAAGCAAATTTTACAAACAAACTTAATGTCATAAATATAATAAAATTTAAAAGGGGGTTTTTTGGTTGGTTTTGTAAAGGCACATTCAGCTTTTTGACAGTACTAAAACTACTATTAACATATTTTTCTAAACTTCTTTTTAAATAAAAATTCCAATATTTTAGCATATATAAGTTTTGGTGTTTGATAATAATAAATTTCTTTACTCAAACCTCACTTGATAATACTATTTATTATCAAGTTAGCACCCAGAATGCACAGTTCACAATGTTAAAGAAATAAAATAATAAACATATGTAATTACTACGATTGCTTAAGTAGCCTATAGTATTATATATTTTCTTTTAACTATGCTTAAAAGCATTGCAAATTGTAACTGACCACATGACTGAGAAAATAAATAAGAATTAATAAATTAAATTTATGTGTACTACTACTAGTGTTACTAACAAGATACATGCATTTATTTGTAACTGTATATATCTCAATCACAGCACTTCTATGGACGAAGACGCAACTGTTACAAGATCGCTATGCCAAATCTACGACATGCTTTAAAATATGCCACACAAGATCGTAAGCTGAAAAAGATACAAATGATACACGTAAAAGTTTTTTGGTTTTGTTTTTATTATTATTTGTTGAGTGTTCTTATGATTGATACTGTATAGTCTATCAAGTATCATATTCATAATCCTAGCCAATACTTGCAACATTTGGTTGAAGGTGATGGAAAGTAGGCAACAGTTGTAATATGCTCAAACCTTTCAGAACTGCCACACTGAAGAAGAAATAATGTAACAGAATACCAAGCAGATTTAACAGCATTTGAACTTCATACAAGTATATTACAAACCAGGACAAAACAGATATTTAATTTCAGTATCATCATGATAAGTTGAGATGCATTCAGTCTCACCTTAATGCAACTATCAGTAAACAATCCTTGCATACTTGTTCAAAATGGATTTTATTGTGTAATTTAATGACTGCTACATTTGTTAACCATTGCAGAAAAAAATGCCCTCTTCAGATATTCCTAATGAGCAAGCTGGGATAGCTCACTGAAGCTTACCTCTCTAATGTAAATACTTCCTAATCTTACAGCACAAAATTACTGTACATTAGTTTTATTTTTTTAAATCCTTTAATTCAAATCAAGAGAAACAAATACTCATTAAATTGTTAATTGGTACTACTTTTAAAACTTACCTTTCAGTAGATGGTCTAACTTCTCAGCTTCATATTTAAATCTCTTTATATATTAAAGCTGCTTGATTCTGTGTATTACAACTGTTTGAAATCAGGATTGCTAGTGTCTTAGTTAACTCACTTTGTCTATTACAACTGTTTGAAACCAGAATTGTCAGCATATTAATAGTTTGTGTACATTTATTACAGCAGATTGTATAAAGCTGAGACTGCTGTAACCCAAGATTCAGCTCTATATTAAAGCTGTTTGATGCAAGGATTGTCAATTTCACAGATAACTCACTCTTCATATTAAAACTCTTTGAAATCAGAATCATCAGTATCAGTCACCTTGGATTGTCACCATAGTTAATTCATAATTTTGTAGATTATAGATGTTTGAAAACAAGATTGTCAGCTTCATAGTTAATTAATTTTGTGTATTAAAGCGTTTTGATACCAGAATTATTAGCATCATAGTTAATTCTCTCTATGAATTACAGCTGTTTGAAAATGGGATTGTCAGTTTCATAGTTACCTAACTTTGTGTAGTATAGATGTTGGAATCTTAAGATTTTCAGCTTCTTAGTTGTCAGTTTCACAGTTAACTCATTTTGTATATTAAACTCTTACAGCTATTTGAAACCAGGATTGCAGCAGCTTGTGCTGAACATGGAATTCAGTTCTCTACCTTTATGTCTACTCTTGATCAGGTAATTACAGTTTTGTTTTTATATTTTTTTAAATTAACATATGATTGCTAATTAGGCAGCTATTTTTTCAAAGTTTTTGGAAATGAATGAAATTTACACCATATAACAATCATGGTGAAAGAAGTCAGTTTACAACAAATGGTTGCTTAATCTTTCTTACTTTTTTTTTTTAACGCAATTTTCAAAAATGGGGAAAAAATGCTTTTTACACGTATTTTACACTTTACCATTTTTGCATCACCCTAAAGTAAAAACTGATTATCTGCAGAGCTAAATTTTTGCATACCTCATGTATCCAATGCTGACATGAAGCCTGATTTGTTCTGAGGCAATAGCTTTCTTCATTTTTCAGTTATTGATTCTCAAAAATGAGAAAAAACACAAATTGAGCAATGGCATTTTGAGCCAACACTGAAAATGAACGATCTGCGACTTCAAAATTTATATTTCAAGGAAATAGCAGTCAAACTTTTGGGATAGAGTGATGCACTGACTAACCTATTTTCAAACTACAGAAGCGATAATGATGATAAGGACAAATTTAATAATTCTGCTTTAAAAATAGAGATATGTTTACAGATAAAATAATCACACAGAGTATAGTAATCATTATTAAATGCTTACAAAAAGATCTTACTAATAATAGGTTTCAAATGTTTGTATAAAATGTCAGAAAAATCAGCGGTAGCGTCAACACGTGTGTCGCACGTGGAAGTCATGACTGAAACGGGATGCGTACTACAGGTTTTTAATTTAGTGGATCTTGCAAGGGTCACTAATCGAGGACAATGGCAAATCATTAGAAAGATGTTGAAATTCCGCAGAACATGATATTTTTTTTCATTATTTTGTGATAAATATTTCTTCTGAAAAATGTATCGTGAACTTTTTAGTTTGAAAATTTATTTGGTTATTCGCAACAAACAAAAGTGAAAAATATATGAGTGTAAAGAGTTATCTGTCCTCTATTTAAAGGACCAATCAGTTTTGAAGTTACAAAACATTGCAGGCTCTGCTTTCTTCTTAAAACTTGGAACCCGAAAACGTGAATTTTATTTTTTCGGCCGTGAGGCCACATTTGACCCATTTTTGTTTACAACCCTAAGGTACTTTCATCAAAGTTTATGGCTACTATAATAGAATTCAACAACAACACAGTTCAAAAAACAAAACATCGATCTTTATTTTCATATAAAAATGGTTAGTTGAGGTTTAATGTGAAAAAACTGCTCTGGAGTAAAGTTTAGCAAATTTGTGTGCATTTGCGAGTTTTTGCCCGTAAAGTGGTGGCGTTGGGACTACCTAATATAATGGCTGAACTGGTTTATTTATTTAAAATCACTGAGAAATATATTTGATATAGCCTGTGTCACAATATTATTATTGGAATATTGCATTGTTACAAGATAACATGATTATTTTCAAACCTAAACAGTATGTTTTTCTTCTTGGAGTATATACAAATTTCATATTTATTATTTCAAGAAACTTTACTTATTATCTCAGACTGTTTTACTTTTGCATAGTGAGAAGATTGCTTAAACATCAATAATTTGTTTGCTTTAAATCATTGACCTACATGTAAAAAATTTTCTTAATCATCTGCTTATATAAATACACACACACACACACACACACAAAGACACATGCATACATGCACCTCCATAATCACTTATAGAAGAATTTCTTGTATGGATTCAGAGACTATATATTTTGCAGGTTAATATTGCTTTGGATAGAAAGGTGTTAGCAGACCTGTGTATCTTTGAGCCACGTACATTTCAGGTAACAAATAAAAACAGTGTATGAGGGGATTGAAGGAAGAGGGTTCTAATTAACCAGCAGAATTATAATAATAAACTTTGTACATACTCACATGTAATCAAATGTGAATTTTGAATGTAAACATTGTATCTGTAACATGATTCCAGAAAGTTGAAAGTTCTGTTTCTTTTAACTTGAAGCACAAAATGTTCAGCAGTAAAAAGCAAGTTATTGTAATGCGTTTTTCACATGTCTTTCTGCTGATGCACAGCTTGGTTTTCTCTGTAATAATGGCCTGTCCCTGAATCTGGAGTGTTTACATCTTTGGCTGCTTTCTTGCTCAGGCATCCTTTTTTCTAAATCTAGAACTATTTATAGTTTTTCTTCATGTTTGTGATTTGTTGACTACCATTTGTTTGTCACACCCATCTCTTAGTTGAGATTCTCCATTTATGATGGAAAAGTATATTTTTGAATATTTTTTTTCTCACAACACTTATCCTGTTTGTATGCATGCAACAATAAGTAATACTATGGTTTCTGAGAAGAGGGTTAGCCAAGTTTTTGAAGCACTTTGTTTCTATTATTTCACCCCTCTCATCCTAATTTCTTTCAACCTGGATATCAGATCTGACTTGACAACCATTACAACAAATGGCTACCACAGTCTACGTATTCTTAAAAATATATATATATATATTCCTGTCTAGACTAGCCTTTCTCAACCTTTTTTACCCTGGAAAACTTGAGAAATAATTTTCAGATCCCCAGCTGCATAAAAATTATATATCTACAGCTCATGATATCTTAGCATGATTGTAAAAGTTATAAATATAATAATCCAATAATAATTGTGTGCTTGTTTCAGTAAAGAATACATTTCTGTGGATGTTTTTATTTTTACCAGCTTATTAGCCCACTCTTTTTGTTTGGTTCTCCCTCCCACGCAAATAATATCAACTGTAATGAAAATCAGTAGTGTATTTAGAGGAAACTTCAGAGTTTCCTTTTTAAAAATTGCCTACTTGTTTTTTTTTACCTTATCCAAGCAAGTTGTCATAAATTTTTACTCTACAAGATGCTAGCTAACAATCTTATGGTGTGTGGTATATGGTATATGCAAGAGTAATTTTTTTCCCTATTTAAAACTAAAAATGAATTTATAGCAAACCTTTCTTGGGAAACAAAACAGATAGATAAGATTAGCTTAATTTTCTTGAAAGTAGTCTCTTTTTTTCCCCTTTTATAAATTGTAAAAACACTTAAAGCAAGCATAATATTAATAAATTTCTGTTCAAGAATTGGATTAAGCCAAAATTGGATTTTATTTTTCTAAAGGTAGTCTCAGTCGATTTAATTTAAATAATGGTTATAAATTGATTTTAATTAACGCTATTACAACATAAAAGTGTATAGATAATATTTAATAGTAAAGTTACGTAAAACCTTAAGCAAAAGCAATATGAATAAATATATAATCTGAGACACAATTTTATACAAGACTTTGAAAAAACTGATTGACGTGATCATGCTCAAATGCAGGCCTAGGAGTTACAGAATTATTGTACTCCTGTTGGTAATTTGGAAGGGAGAGGCTGACATCATCAGCCTATTGTTTTCCCCTTTGTGCAATGAATTATCAATGGCCTCCCCTGTCTAGGGCTGAGAGCACAGTCCTATTGCAAGGGGCTGAAAGATCTCTAATTGAGATTGATAACAAAGCTGCTTATTAACTGCCCATTTTTGAAAGCACTAACATCACTCGGTGCACTAAGTTCTAAAAAAAATGTTTACGTTATTTTTCAGTCATGATCCCTTTGGACATCCCAAGCAATCTCTGGTTATATAATTACGAAAATTAACTTATACTTCTTAGATCAAGTACAAAATTTAAGATTATTTTGCATATTAATTTTAAATTTTCTTACTTAATTTATCTTTTACAGAGTCTTTGTGAGCTGGTGAGAAAAAGATACATGGAAATCATAGACAAAAACTTGCATCCTTCAAGCAAAGTGTTTACAAAGGGAATGCTTTGAAAGATGCTAAAGGGAGAATCAAATTAGAATCTTGTGAATATTTTGTTCACAACTTAGGAAATGTGTATTAAGATCACCACAGTATGCTTGTTAATGTGCATTCATGTTTGCTGATTGCTTATATGTTTATAAATGTGATGAATGTTGTTTATATATGTTGAGTTTTAGATTTTAAGTCATTTTTGTTGTATAGGTATGTGAAAAGATTAAAAGAAATTCACAATATTCATATAAGTTCTGTCAAATGTTCTTAAAATAATCAAGGAAAATAATTCAATTGCTCGATCATGTTAGAAATGAAAGTAATTAAACACACAATGGCTCTCCTGTTTGTTAACATTATGCTTTAATAATAATATGGATTAAATTGAAAGTTTGATGATGGAAACAGTATATTAAACTTTGAAAAATGAACACCTTTAAATTTAATCTATAAAATAATTACCGCATTCTGAGATGTGAAACAAAATACAGGGAAATAATGTACACTTTTGTCACCGTAAATAATGTGCACAAAAGGTTATAAATTCATGCAGTGTGCTTAAAATTCACTTTTAAACTGGTATTGTACATACAAGTCAGATTAATACAATATGTATATGATTTTGATGTCACACCATCTGGATGATTGAAAATGACAAGCAGTGGCTGGAGACAACTCTTACTACAGCATTTTACTGAAAGGATTCTTTCAGATTCCTCAACAAATCACTAGTTTAATAATGCAAACTTTTTAAATGCTCAATAAATTAAATTATTCATTGTATCTATTTATAAAACATTGATATTGTAATTGAACATTGGAAAATTAAATTCATTCCTAAAATGTAATAATAACTTTTTACACTTACACATTACTAGAATCAATAGATCATACTAATTATTCTATGATTAATGGTTGTCACCATTTAATGATTACACTGACATATTGGCTATCAGAAATGTTTCAACTATATTCAGCATTGTATAATAATTAAAGCTAATTATCATTTCTTCAATAAAAAGATAGGATTGCCAATTTGGAAATTTTACTTCTTAGCAAAAAGACATGAATAATACTGAAACACAAGCAATTGCAGAGTCTAGGTATCCAGTCAATTGCTCTATTAATAAGTTTGGCATAAGCCTCTGAAAGAAAGAAATGTGAACATGTTCAAAATAAAACATAGCATAAACATCATAATAAAACCTAACCATTCATACAATATAAAGACGCTTTTACCTTATTCAGCCAAGGGTTTTGCTCTGCATACACGACCCACTAGGGAAGGACCCGATTTCCAATTGTTCACCAAAGAGACAATTGCAGAAATGAGTGACGATAAAAATTCACTATCGTCCTTTTATCACACCTGTGCCTATTAGACACGCTTTCGATCTGGCCAATTACTTAGCGCTAATATGATTACGGCTTTCTAACAGCTTCTAAACACATGCACCGACATAGTTAACACGCTTCCCATTGTATACCCCAAAACATACACACGCTGCAAAATAATCTCTAGCTACGCTATTTGACCATTGATCACAAACATTTAGACAACAAACACTGGATCACTTATCTAAACATCAAACACCGGTCAGTAACTCTACCACCATGCAGGATTCATTCGTTCAGGACCTCACTTCTAAGTCAACATGACGCAATACACACGTCATTCAAATTACAATAGCAATTTTAAATGCAACAATGAAAATTTATAATAAAATATATGGGAAAATTCCCCATCATGCAACACACACACACTTATCAATACACTTCACCCACAGTTGTTATTGAGTACAAATAGAAAGCTTACCCAAGTACATAAACCAAGGTAATGTTTTCACAATTCTAATGAATTGTAAATTCCTGTTTGTGTGGGAATCCAACACAAATATTCAGACTCGTATCCAGTAATAGAATTTATATTCATTATTATTAGCTTAATTAGAAGACAAATCAAGGTCCAATGGGCAACTCTTGAAGAAGATACATGCTCAGTGCCAAAGTAGTGAAGCATCAGATGATGGCGATGTACATCAACATCAAAAATATTAACTTCACTAGGAAATATGACTCTTCAAACAGTAAATTTAGCTGTTTTTTTCTTTTTAGACAGAGATGATGATGCGGTGCTGACGTCTCAGTGCGTTATTCGTGATGGTGTTGTATCTAATGATACAATGAAGCCTTCATAATTTGGGGCATTTCAATTCTAAACATTAAACTTATGTTCAAAACCAAAAGGAAGGATGCTGGGTGATGTCCTGTGGGGGTTTCCGCAGGTTGTGTCATATCCATCACCATTTATGCCTGGTAATCTGCTGATTGATGGGATCTTGGTTTGTCCACTGCCACAAATTAATGTTCTTTAGTTTGTCTCTCCACCTGATCTTCAGTAAGTTGCGAAGGCAGCCATTGACGAATACTTGAGTTTGTTGGTTAGGGTGTTGGTGACTCTCCAGGTCTCTGAGCTATAGGGGTAGACAGACTTAACATTGCTGTTGAAAATTCGTAGTTTGTTGCGGACAGATAGGGATGTTGGGGATTGTTGGCTATTTACAAACATTTGCTCTAAGTTTGTCTGAGAAAGCAACATCACTCGGAGAGCTAGTGAAGAAAAATGTACATTTCCGATGGAATGCTCATGTGCATGGTAAGGCCTTGGATGACGTCAAGAAAATGCTTTCAGAGCCACGTGTTACGTTTATTCGACGACAAAGAAGAGATAACTGCAGGCTGATGCGTCAGAGTTTGGGCTTGGCACATGTTTGTTGGCAGGTGGACTAGTACATTTTACAACCAGAGCGCTCACACAAGCAGAGAAAAAGTATGCCCAAATAGAGGAAGAGGTGTTAGTAATAGTGTTCACACTTGAACGATTTGAATGGTCAACATGTTGAGGTTGAGACAGATCACAAGCCATTGATTCCGATACACCAAAAGAGTCTGTTCAGTGCACTGAAGTGGCTACAGAGAATGCTTTTGCGTACACAGAAATTTGACTACACAGTTGTATTCAAGAAGGGTGCAGACATGTATTTGGCAGATACATTGAATCAATCAGTTGAAAAGTCCAGTATGGGTAGCACTGAAAGGGAGGACATTTTCCTGACAAAAGTGGAAAGAGAAGTTGAAGATATTGTGATGTCTACATATATTTCTGTTTTTGAGGCAATGCTGCAGAAATTTACAAGTTGCGACATAGTAAGATTCTGAATTACAGGTGCTACAGAAAATTATTCAGTCGGGTTGGCCAGAAGAGAGGAAGAAAGTCGCAGACAAGTTATAGTTATATTTTCCATTTAGAGAAGAGTTGTCCATACAGAATGGAATAGTTTTCAAAGGAGAAAGGATTGTTGGATTGTTTTCCCAAAAGACTTGAGAGGGAGAATAATGGAACTGCTTCATAAGAGCCACACAGGCTTGCAAGGAGGCCTTAGAATGGCAAGAGAGACAGTTTACTGGCCAGGGTTAGCAAAAGACCTAGAAAAGCACCTTGAAAGATATGAGCCATGTTTGTCATATCAGAAATGTCAAACAAAAGAACCGTGTATAAGTCATCCTATTCCAGACTTACCATGGCAGTATATAGCTGTTGACTTTATGGAGCGCAAAGGAAATATGTAGTTGTTAACTACTTTTAAGATTTTTTCGAAGTTGACAGGCTCAAAACAAAACAGGAGAAGAGGTGATTTACAAAATGAAAGCATATTTTTCACGTCATGGCATACCTAAAAGAGTAGTATCCGATAATGGTCCATTGTTTAATGGGAAAGAGTTCCAATGATTTTCAGAAAAATGGGGCTTTGAACACATTACGAGCTCACCACGTTATCCACAGTCAAATGGAATAGTAGAGAACGCCGTAAAGACAATAAAAAAAACATGATGATGAAGTGTGCTGAAGAAGAGAATTCAGATGCATATCTAGCATTACTTCGGAACATTCCATTGAAAAAGATGAAAACTTCAAAGGTTATTCGGTCGAAGAACCAGAACATTATTGCCATCAGCAAAGTCTTTGCTAAGACCGCACAAATGCACTGAGGTTAAAGAGAAGTTAATCAGCAGGAAACAAGCTCAACAAAGCTATTACAACAGAGGAACAGTAGTTAAACACTCTAAGGTCGGGACAGAGAGTACTATTCAAAGCACCAGGATCAAACAAGTGGATAAGAGCCACAGTGGAAGACCAAATCAACGTTAGATCTTACAGAATCAGAATAAACTTTCAGAAGAAACAGAAGACAGCTAAAGAAGTCAGCAAAACAACAAGTTAGTCTTCCTATGGTCATACAACCTAGAGTGACCATACCGAATCAGTTATCACGACAGGAAAACAAACAGAACAGACAGTACAGTAGTACCAGAGGAAGATGAAATAATAAAAAAAAAAAACGGAAGCCAAATATAGAAACGGGACAGCAAGTACCACAAGATACAATTGTAGCAAACTCTTGTAGTCAGATCCCAAATCAGATGGTAATCAGAGATACGAATAATTCTGACATGGCTACAGGAACACAACTCAAAACAGCACAAGTTGTGAAACACCTACACGCACAAGCAATGGTAGACTGATTAAACAACCCGGCGTTCCTGAAAGATTACCACTGGGAAGGGAAGAAGTAAATTTATTTTTATTGTGACTACAAGGTGTTTATTCACAAGTATCAAAGAACCAGTACTGTAGTAGTAATGTTTATAATGATGGGAGGAAGTTGGTATGTTACTAAAAATACGTGAAGGGATGTCGTACTGTTTGCTAATGTTAGGTGAGTTTCAAGGATTGAGAAATTGAAAGACAGTTGTATAGTGCAGCTGCAACAAAGAGACTCTGGAAAGTGCAGATATGTAAAGAAGTAAAAAGAACAATAGAAGGCCAAACTGTTTTTTGTTTTACGTTATTCATTTTTGTGTGTGTGGATGTGTTATAGAATTAGAAAGAACAATAGAAGGTCAAACCGATTTTGTTTTTGTTTAGACCTTTATACTCTTAGAAAGAAAGAAAACAATTGCGAGAAAGGGGGATGTGACGGTATTGACTTTACATATTCTGTTAGACAGTTAGAGGATGTTTACGAGAATAAATTGGGCATGCGCACGCAGCTCACAATGACTAAATCGCGTCAGCTTCACGTCTGAATGTGAAACTAACTCGTAACACGGCCTAGGCCGATTTTGCAAACGATCTCTGTCTCTCTCTTATACAATATATTAAAGATATGCTAAGCTATGCTTTCAAAACAATTTTGAAGTTATTATAATTATGTATTTTTATGAGAACATTTTTATTTTATTATACGAAACTATGAAAACAAAGCACTCTATTTGTTGATCAGCTGGCTGTTGCAAGCGCTTTGGAACGAGGAAAATACGACTAGATATATATATATATATAGAGAGAGAGAGAGAGAGAGAGAGACCTAGGCCCTGTAGTTCGAATATTTAAAATATTGCTTAAGACATATCTGATAAAATAATAATTACCCACAATTTTTCAATCACACAGTTAAATCAGGATTGAGAAAATGAAAGAAAGTTAAAGTCTGACGTGCTATATGTAGCACCCTCACGGCTATTAGTACGCTAATAGTAATACTTAAATCTTACTAAAGCCAAAACAGCAAGCTTTCTGCTTCATTTCAAAAAAACAACAAAAAATCCCCTCAGCGATTTGATTGTCACATTACTATTTTATTCTTATTGTGGATACTCTTCATCTACACATAGTAATAATGTTTAGGAAAAAAGGTAAGGCACTACTTAATCTTTCTTTTGTTGTTTTTGATCAGATATTGCAAATAATATTTATTAGTTATAAATATATCTGGACAATGTATAACAATGACAACATTTATGAATAGGCCTAACATTTAATAATATTGATTACAGCTTCAAATGTATGCATCTCTAGAGGCTTTATAACAGGGGCAGGCAAACTTTTGAGACCACGGGCCAGATAAAACTGTTGGAACAGTTCGCGGGCCGGATAGACGACCAAATATCACAAGTCCAGAATATAAAATGAGAACAAAAGTATTTAAAAAAAAAAATAACTCAGTTTCAATGAAAGATTAATGAGATGGATGGTGTTGCTTACAATGAATCCTGGCTTAACTGATGAGGTTGAGAAGCGAAGAATGCCATTTAGATGACGGTCAGAGAGTTGAGAGCGAAGGTGACTCTTTGTAATTGTATATTTCATCTTTGAGAAGAGTTGTTAACAGCAAAATGTACTTCCGAACATAGCTACAGTGCGCTTTGAGCATGTTTAACAAAATGTGGAAACTTGGCTGATGGAAGGATGACATCACGAAAAAAAGAAAGAGGAGAAGAAGTGCAGAACTTTGCTTTGAACTCATCACTGCATTGCACATCTACCAACTCCATCTGCAAGGAAGCTGGAGCTTCATCCACTGTGATTTCAAAAGGGGCACTGAACAACTTGAAATCTGCAGAGAATGATCTGATACCCCCAAAACGTGGGGAAAATTCTTCCCTCAGTTAGGTAATGACTGCACCACAAGTCTCTAAGTTGACATCTGCTATAGAACAAGCAGAAGACATAGAAAATGCTGAAACTGACCATTAGACAACTGGAATTCTCACAAGCATAGTTTCACTTCAAATGCTGTGATGTGCGAATACATTTCAGGAACGAGAACATCCTTACCTTGCAAATTGACATTGGGGATGTTGAGGTGTGTGGTGATATCCATGAGAAAGGCCCGACAAGCAAGCCATTTTAAATAAGTGAAGTTATCGGCATAGGGAAGGTTCTTTTCATGAAGAAAGACGAAAAAAATTGAGGTCCCACACACGAGAAAGTATGGCTCCACGACAGCCTGCGGACTTCACAAAAGTAAATGTTTTCTAACTTTGGGCTCACTGGAAAAAATCCTGATACACTAAGGGCTCCATGAATGAGAAAGTTTGGGAACCACTGGACTATGTTGTACAATAGTGTACTTTGTATTTTTTAATAATTTTTTTGAGAGGTATTACTGAACATCATGTTGTATTCACAGACACACACTCAGATGCACACACACAATATATATATACTCTTAGTCTTAGCCAATGTTTTAATTAATATTTCTACTTTTATCTGAGCATGAATCACTGAAGAGGAGCAAATGAAGCAGAGCATATTATTTAAAGTTCAATTTTTTTCTGTGCAGGAATCACAGAAGAGGAGCAGAAGAAGCAGAGAGCTATGTGTGAGGAAATAACTCTACAGTTTTCCAAAGGACTGAAGCTCCTGCAACAGAAACATCATCTTGATGGTGAAGAAATTGTCAGGTAAAGCTAAAAACTAGTTACATTCTGGTGAGGATGATTCTTCAGTATGTTATCTTTGCTGGGCAAATACTTCTAAACACACTGCAATCAAATACAGGATGTCTTCCAAGACAGAATTGTTGACTGAGGATGACTAAGTTTACGATGAGGCAGACTGGTATTTGTTAATCAATAAGAACACAGGTCTGGAATTTAACAGATAGCTTTGCACTAGAACTGGCCAGTCAGGAGCCATACTCTGCATACACTTATGTAAAAGTGTTACAGTAGAAAGATCTCCAGCTAAAAAACTCTGTAAAGCACTTACAGTCTCACATTAAATGGTATGTGTTTTTAATGCTGTACTTAGTTGCTATTGTACAATTGCTAGAGGCTGTCACCTGACATAGCAGACTTGCAAAGTCTTGTTCATATATAACAGTGGCTGAGAAAATTATCTAGCACAAACTATGCAGATGTCTCATAACAAAAATGATAGAAGTAAACAGTACTTGTACATCATAGTGAGGAGTGTAGTCCTAAGAAAAGAAGTGGGGGAATGCCACCAAAGACCACAGAATAGAATTCTTTCCATGTTATTTACCCCTTTGAACAGCAAACCCCACCTCTCGCCACACTTGAAGTGTTCACAAACGTCATACTGCCATTGTAAGTGAACCCAGTTAAGTCACCAAATGACATGCCCATGTACATGTATTGATGACACCCACTGAGTATCTGGCGGCTGGCTGTTGATCAAACTCTGCCAACATGGATTTTTGGAACAGAAGTACATGTACTGGGGGACGCTTCCACTTCATACAAAAAAGTAAGGGAATGCTGTCCCCATCTTTCCCCACACCACTACCCTCCGATCATAGACATTATCAGAGTAATTAATATCTTGGAATTAGTAAAACAAACAGTTAATTATATTATTTCCAAATAATCAAATTATTGTATAGCTATACTGCCTGCACAAATAGAATTATCTAAGAGAAACTTATAAATGAAAATGCTAGACAGTATGATATAATATCTAAGAGACAGCAGCAGTGGTTAAAATAGGAGACATACTTTAATGAAAGATTATGCAATAGATTAATGGGACAAAGTAAAAATGGTAAAACATTCAACAAAAGAAATGCTCACTCACACTTATAGAATAGTTCAAAAGCTAGGCTGAGTGGTGGATGATATGTATATCTTCTTTTGGCCTCACGTTTCCTATCAGTACTTCAGCAGGTCAAGAAATCAGCTGGGTTGAAGCGTATTATGCCTGAAGTTGTTGTACAGAGTAATTAATTGCTGTAAATGGCCATACTAATCCTACTTCTGTTAATGTCAATATATTAATTAAAAATTTGTTTATTTATTTCACTTGTATTTCATTAAATTGTTCATAATAATTAGATGTACATTTCTCAAAATTTCAGCAATGATGCCTCTAACAACCTTTGCAACATCCTTGAAGCTGCATTTCTTCATGGCATAAAAGATTCTGTTACAACAAAAGTAAGTTATGTGTATTAATTTATATTCCAAGTATATGACATAGTCTGGATGAAAAGTGTGCATGGTCAACTGACCACTCTGTGGCAGAGTAAATTTGCCTTTCCCTATTTCTAGACTTGTTTGTTATGTAAATTGTCAAAGTGGCCTGACCTTGGGCACTTTTTATGATGATATTTTTGTGTCAGAGTTGGAGAAAGCAATTGAGTTGAAAATATGCTAGAAATTGCCGATGCAATGCAAACCAGTTCCTAATGTATGAGTAGTTTTTATTATCGAATAGTTAAAATTTACAAGAACAAGACCAGCCAATGGGCTGAGATCAAAAGTTTACATGCTGTAGAGAATTCTATTTTCTAATCACTTGAATGTGGTGTGGCAAAAAGTCCGGTCATGAAAGGCAACTGATAGCTTAATGGTGAGTTAACTCACTGATTGAGAGAGAATGGACTTAGAATTATATTGTGCTTTTTTGCTATTGATATGCTATACTTATGTCAGGATTTCATGAGGTCATTATCACATTAAAAGCATTGATATATAACTTGTCAACATTTTAGTTACATCTTGTCTTATGACATTGAAACAGCAATTATATATAACTTGGCAACATTTTAGTTAAATCTAGTTGTCTTACAGTCAGACTTCCTGAAATCTCTAACAGAATTTTTACAAACTTTTCACCATTATAGTTACATCTAATTGTATTATATCCAGACTTCTTGAGGGTAATAATGAGGTTTATCTCTGACTTGTCGACATTTTAGTTATTCTCTTTATGTTTCAGACTCCATTTCTTTCCTCTGCCACATGTGCTTGTTACTTCATTTTGTAATAAATATCATACTATCTCAAAGAAAACAATTAATTTTTATTATATGTGTTAATTATTTATGTGACTGATTTTGGTGTACATATGCATGCACAAGAGAAGAGAGACTCACTTTGGTGTAAATAGATAACATTTTTTGTGTTGATAAAGTATTAAATTTGTTAAATCCCCATGCAATTATTTCTTCTAAATACTGTTCTTTTTAATTCATTTTCTTCTTAACTACACTGTACTAAATGTGCAATCTAAGCATTGGTATAAAAAATACTAATTTTTTAAACTGGACTCAATTAATAATCTAAATGTACTATCATTTATTAGTTTGTAGTGTGGCCACTTAAGATTTAAAAATAAAATCACACAATTGTATAAAAGTATAAAAATAACAAATACAAAAACAAGTGCACACAGATTTGCGCACATTACACACACACACACACACACACACACACACACACACACACACACACTGTTCTAGTAATTAATTTATACCAGAAACAGGTGGATTGTCTTGCACATTCTTCAGTCATTTTATCTAATAAAACAACAAAATCCTGAAAATTAATTAATGCAGTTTTTAGCCTTTTACTGTTGCAGCAACATAAGCCACTCCAAAATGCTTTTGTTTGTTTCTGTTCCACATAACTTTGAAGTAGTAACAGTCAAAAGATCATATAAAATGTTCCTTACCAAGCATATCTAGTAAACAGTTTGTGATATAACAGTTAAAAGGAATAACTATGTTTAATAATTAAGATAAACAATGTAATTACTTTTGACCACCAAAAGTTTGTTGACCTAAGGTTAATTTAACATTTTAGTATATTGGTATTACTAGTGATTATATTCATTGATTATATATTTATAATGGTTATATATTGATTATATTTATATAAGTTTGCAATGTTTACAAATGCTTCTATTAATTAAAACTTTACACATTGTAAAGGGAGAATGAATTTTCCTGTGTGTTACTAATGAGAAAAGACTATTACTCTTTGCTTGAAATTTTAATGTTAGTAATTAATTGCTTCTCTTAATTAATCTCTTCAGTTGAGTTATTTTTTAGAGATATTGTACTCACTCAAGTGACTTTACACTTTGTATATCTGGTTTCAGCTTGCTTCATATGCACAGGGAAGCAGTAATGTTGTGAAAACAGTATGTATTTGTATTTTTAACTTGTTCATACCAAGTACACATTTTATTTTCATATAAACAAGCAAGACAAAGAAAGTAGTGGTTATTAATAGAAAAATTTTCACTGCTTGACTAAATTTAAAGAACATTTTCATATGACTTTGAATGGACTATTGGATATTTATTTCTAAATGTCACTTTACTGGCTTCTAATTTCATAGTTTCTCATAGTGATTATTCAGAAAATCTCTTACAACTAACAAGTTTGTTCTAGTGTTTTTCTTCTTTTTTTAATAAGTGATCCAAATATATTAGATAACATTTTGCAGTAATGTGAAAACCTCAATTTTGTATTGCTGTGTACTTAACTTTGTTTCCCCATGCACAATATATATAAACTTGATCCATGCTTTCCACTGTATATTATCAGTCTAAATAACCAATGAAACACTATATTATATGCATATGACTTTTAATATAATCACTTTTAACTATATTGTGAGTATATTGGTGTTTTTTTTACCAGAATTTCTGGAGTGTTGCTCGCCGATTTACACATAAAGATGTCATTGAACAACTTCAGAACTTAGGTCAAATCTCAACTGATGTTGGCTTATGTAGAGTAAGCAGATATTTGTTTTGCATTTAAAGTCAGGGCTGATTTATGGCTGCAGTAAAGTAGTGCCTGTTTAATAGTGCTGAAGCTCTCTAACCTATGTCCAATATTGCATCTTGACATATGCAGACAAAAGCAAATGTCCAGAGAAGTTACACACGAACTTTTAAAAAGAATATATAAGTTTATGAATTCTTACCCACTGCATGTACTTGATAGGAAGTTATATCTCTTGTCTCATTAGAAAAACAATTAAAAAAAATTCAATGTCTTTGATCTACCAATAGAGGTTAAAACCAGTTTTTCTCAACTGGGGTTCCATGGACCTCTGGAGTTCTGCAAGAAGTCGCTTGGGATTCTCCGAGAAATTAATAAAAAAATAAACATCATAGATAAAGAAATTTTTATGCAGGAGATTACTGTGACCTGAAAATTATTTCAAGAGTGTCTCCGGAATAAAAAAGTTGAGAAAGGCTAGATTAAACATAAGCCTTTGATAAAGCTTAGTCATTCTTCTCATTATGCTCCCTGACTTACGCAGTGATCACTTGTTGCTTTTTCTTGATATTTCAAACTGCCATTTAATCACTGGGGAAGAGGAGAGACCTGAGTTCAAGCACTTGGTAATCAATCAGAACAAATATTTTATGTAAAAGTATGTTTTTCATCTCATTTTATAATATAATGTTAAGGTGCTATTGCAGCTTGGACAGGGGTTAATAGATTTCCTATCGGGAAATGAACTTAGTAAATATATTTTCATAATTATATTTTATATTAAAAATTTCACATTCTTAAATTGAAGAATATTGATGTATTTTGGCTTAAGTTGTTAATTATTCATGTGAAATATTGCATTATAAAGTATATGAGTTAGAAAATTGCTTTTTCACCTTAACATTATATTCTTGATATAACAGGCTTGGGTGAGATTGGCTCTTAATGATGGTCTCATGGCATCATATCTTTCTTCTATGGTGTCTGACCCAAAAGCCTTGCTGTAAGTATCTTTTCATTCATAGTTACTCCTGTCTTGAGTGGCTTGAGTTATTATTGTACCCATTTTGTGAGTTCACATTTTTAATATTGACAGAAGTTGTACATGTGGTTATTCATCATACAACCTCAAGTTATTGTTGTACTCATTTTGTGAGTTCACACTTTTAATATTGATGGCATTTATCATACAACACTAGATCTCTTAATGTCCACAACATTATTAGATCTTATTGTCTACAACATTATGTTCACAACAATAGATCTTAATATCCACAACACAACGAGATCTTAATGCCATCAACATTATGTTCACACTACTGGATCCTAATGACAACAGCACTAGATCTTAATGTCCACAACACAAGGACATTTTAATGTCCTCAACATTTTGTTCACAACACTGGATCTTAATGCCCACAACACAAGGAAATCTTAAAGTGCGACACTTTTTAATTCAGTCTATAATTTCCTATATCTCTCAGTCTCTCCAGTCACTCAACTTATGTGTCTGCAAGAGAATTATTAGCCCTCATACATACTTCAATCACTAATACATAATTGTCTAACATATACATATCAATGAATCAATCAAAATATACAATATCAATTTCAATACATGAAACAATAATTCTAACATACAAATTATTCTAAGTTCATTCTTGCATCATTGCCCTGACAAACTCACTACTAGCTCACAGTTTGCCTTTCAGAACTGGACTTTGAATATTGGTTGCAAGTATTGCAAAACGGTTTGACTGGGTTTTTATAAACTTCATGTGTCAACTAACCAGAACCATTCATTCACCCTCTCATCCACCGCATTCGTCATTCACAACCTTGCACTTAATTTCTGACCAGACTCATCTACTTTAATCAGATTCTCCCTCCAGCCACCATCAGTCAGTCAGTTGTACTTTCAATTACATATCTAAACTCCCGAGTCAAAAATTGTCCCTTTCTGTCGGACTTAAAAAAGAAAATACCTCGCCTTATCTCAGAGAGTGAAGAAACTTCCATTGAGTTAACCACCAAAAAGTAAAGGAAACAACCTTGCCTTACCTCTGAAGTAGATTGCTGTGAGTTAACCCCACAAAGGACATAAAATAGCTTATCTCAGAGAGAAAAACAGTTAGATGGCAGGAACCAACAAAACCATTTGAGAGAGAGCCAACACCCTTCAGAAAATTTGAAGGACTCAGTCTTAGCTTGATTTAAATCATATACCATACTAAAGCAAAACATTTTACTAAAGAGGGTGCAATGATCGTGGAACTTATTGCTAGCATGCTATCTTTTATCTCTCCCTGGAGGTGTATGAGCCCTCGTGTGCATAAGTAGCAGAATGTTTGTCTGGTTCTAGATGTGAAAACTGTTTTACCCTATAGTATTCTGCTATAGGAGCTTTTATAATGATTTTTGTTCTATTAGAATTATCACTCATAAGACTTAAAATATAAATATAAAATGACACAGCTGATGAAAATAATTGAAATTCTTTGAACTTTTTGTTTATGGGAACATCTATTTCAGGTCATACTTCCATCCTTGGGGTTATCTACTGGACTTTGAACAGCCAGGTATCCTCCGGAATCACTTGACAGGTCAAATACCTATTCATATACATGTATTTTAATGCTGTGAAAACCTATCTAACTGTATAGGTTTACATTGGTTCAACAGTTTTCTTTTTCAAGATTACAGGTTTATAAAACTTGTACAATGAAATGCGAACAATTCGTAATATAGTATTTTTAAAAAGTGCTGATATTTTTTTTTTTAATATTCTGCTAAGAGTTACTTATGAGCATTTCAGTAGTCAGTCTTTTTCATTTTATGTACTTTCAAATTATCTTTATTTGAAAATGAGTTGAGTACTTCCTTATCTTGAAGAGAACTTACATGCTGAAATTTGACTTCAAGACTCAAAGTGGTCAATGCACTCTACACTCTCTTACCCTTGTTTGTCAAGCTATGACCCAAATTTTAAAGCACTTTAGAGATCAATTGTTTGAACTGTTAAAGAAACAACTTGGTCTGTTATCTGTTTATTATTATTGTTACTTATATTAAGGTAAAATAGTTAAAGTCATCCTAACTCCTTTTATTTACAGTTTACTGTCTTGATTGACTGCCATCTTTCTAACTTGATCAGTCAATGAACTCTAAGCGTATCTGTATTATCATCAAATTTACATTCTTGCTTTTATCTTTTCTTCTTAGCCATTTGACACTAATATTTTTATTTATCCCATTTCATTCATTCTCTGACACAGTGGCACTGAGTGAGATTAAAACAGTTTGCTTGAAAATTAATACAATGTATTCCTTTGAAATATCAGCTAAACAGTTTGAAGGGGTCATATTTGCTTGAAAATTAATACAATGTATTCCTTTGAAATATCAGCTAAACAATTTGAAGGGGTCATATTTGCTTAAAAATTAATACAATATGTTCCTTTGATATCAAAGTTGCATGCACACATTTTTTTATTGTTTAAGATCATCAAACATCTTGCAGAATAACTAGAAAATTGTTAAAGCAGTATGCAGACTCCATTTGACTATTTAAGAATGTCATATGTATTTGAGAATAGTTAGACTGGAGACACTCCTGAAAATATTTCACAGAAGTGAAAGTGTAGACATTTGGACACATCCATTTCATGTGTGTAAGATTTCATTTCCTGTATTTTATTTATGACTTTCAGTAGTATATAATAATTTTGTATGTTGATCACTGATGTGTGTGAGATTTTTTTTTTAAACCAGGTTTGATGAGTCTAACATTTAAATTATCTGTCAATTCGAGCATCCTTAATACCTGGAGCATAACGACCCTCAACCTGGCAGGTTTTCAAATCCATGAGCATGCACCTTCTCCAGTCATTCGAGTTCAAGGTACAAACTCTGTGGTAGTGAAATGAAGTTTAAATGACCATATATACTCACCTATAAGCCAAGAAATTTATGTTTTGTTTTTTTTTCAGAGAAGCTAAGATCAACTCATAAGCAGGTGAACATTTATATAAGACAAAATTACTTGTTTAGTGGTTATGAATACCAAGGTACATTACTCTAAACACTTTGATCTTCCTTCTTTTATTTACTTTTTTTGATTGTCAATAAAATCAGTATTATTACTTTATGTATTATTTTTAGGAAACTAAAATAAATAAATAAAATATTAGTGATACTAATGATACTATTGGAATTAGGAGAAAAATTACAACAGCACCTTCCAGTATTATTAATAAGCCTCTCTTTGATTCATTATTTACAATTTCAAACCAACATGCTCATCACATCAGTTTATCTCAGTTTTATTTGATTCTGTTTTCTCTCACTTCAAAATTAATAGCAGTGGTATAAAGTGAAAACAGTCTGCTTCAGTGCAGCCTTCAAACTTAAAGTGATTAAATATGCTGAAGAAAATAATAACTTCGCAGCAGCCCAAGAATTTTTATTGAATGAAAAGTGAGTTCATGAATAGTGAAAAATCAAACAGTCTTTTGAAGATATACCATAGAAAAGGACTGCTCAGGGCAGGTTTTTGCTCAGCAATTGGGTTTTTGAATATAGACCAAATAGGTTACCTTGTCACAAAGATTAGCATTCATCTTCATGCTCTGCAGATGAAAAAGGAGAGATGCAAGTTCTTCTTCTTCTTCTTTACATTCACTACTTTTCCCCACAGGAATTGCGTGGAAACTTTTCATCTTCTTGATATTCTCAGTTTCTGTATAGTTCCTGTGGGGCCTTCCTCCTTACTCTGTTATTCTAGGAGGGTAGTACTGCTCAGAAAAAAAAATTGTGGAAGATTTATGGAAGTTATGGAATTAGTTTTCCAATTGCCTGCCATTGTTTACAGTTTACTTACATGCTTTATTAGTGTGTCAATGATTGTTATGCATTGTTTTTCCTAGGAATTGTGTTAATATATGTATAGAAAATTTTTATTAAAAAAAAATGTGAGGAAGCTATTTGTAACTTCCTTTAAGTTTGTGGTTTTCTTTTTTATTACTTACTGTGTAATGGTGTGTGTGGGTTGGGTTTTATTAATATTTATTTTCATAGAAGGTGAAATGAGAGATGCAAGTGAAAAAAATTGTGACTTGTATTACTTCATCTAGGTGATGCACATGATTTATGACAGATCGGGGTCACTTCCCTTGCATTTTGTTTCTAAAAGAGCTATACAATAAAAGATGCAATTATTAGCTAGAGTACAGTGTGTGCTTTAGTACATGCTTTTGTCCTTATATATTGTTTGAGGTACTTTTTAATTATATTAAAAGTCTATATATTTAGGAAGGAAATCGTTTATATTTTCAGTTGATGTATTTTTATATGATGATTGATGCTATTGTATTGTGTATTTTATGATTTAAGTACATGAATGCTTTTCCTGTAGCCTGCTAGTACACATTTTATTTTATTTTAGGTCCTATCCCTTAAGTTATATATTAGTAAAGAATTGTGTTTTAAAGCATCATTATAGTAGCTTCATTATACATTTGATTGGTTACTCAATTCTTAATTTGGAAGCATAACAGTTCAAACACTACATGCCCACATCCCAGTGCTAGAGATAGGATGTCAAAAGCCATTAACAATGAGGACACAAGCACCCCCTCCATGCCCTGCAATAGCCTCCTTCATGGAGAATGCAGCAAAAACATTGTCAGTCAACACAAATCACATGCATTCCAGCAAGGTTTGGGAATATAGTACATTAATAGTGCAGTAACTGTTTTATATCTAAACTTAGATCTTTAGGGATCCAGTTATTTTGTGTTGAGTGAACATTTTTATTTCATAGATACAATAAAACAAACTTTTCTCTTACAAACAGTTTTGCTCTGTGGACCGTGCTTAAAATGATATATATAATGATGTTATATTTAGTAATTTAAAAAATAAAGAAGCTTAGTCTTTTAAGAGAAAAAGTAGCAGTGATGTTGGTAGTGGACAATGACATTTAACAATAATTGGTTGGAAGGACTATTCTTTTTTTCGTTTATGTGTGAATGTTAACTCAAAGGATATTTTTAGTTGGATATGTTCCCATACAAGATAAAGGAAAGTTTATCATATGAATTGTTGATGAAGTTTTGGATTTGATTGAAGTTTTATGTTTAAGACTAGCAAGAAAAATAGGTTAGGACAGAAAATATGAATGTGGATGTGCTAAAAACTTGTTTGAAATATTAGCTTACAATGTTTTCAAAAGTGATTTTTATGAAGAGTGAGTTCTGTTTAAAATTATGTCAATTAATTATTTTTATGTTTTTATAAATGTTTATTTTGTTTGTCCTGATAAGTTAATTCATAGATCTACAGTTTGCTGTACTAGTCTGATTTTTATTTGCTGAGGCACTTTACATTTTCTTATATTTGTTGTTAGTATTTATTTATTTTTGTTTGTTTGATAAGCTGTTAGGAGAAATGAAAAAGCATTGTGTCTTATAGATAACGTATTATTGGTAACAGTGTTTTATTTACTGCTAATGTTTGATAGATATATACTAGATTTAGTGGCGGTCACATGCCTTTAAAGGTAAACATTAAGAGCAGTAGTAGAATATTTTGACATAAGGATGCTATGAATATAGGTCACTTGGACAAGTATTTTCATTGCTGTAGGTTGTCAGAGTTAAGTAAGTTTAATAGATAGAGACAGTTATAATTCTGTGTTGATGGTTAAGTTAATTAAAAGAGCATGTCCCCCCAAAAAACAACAACCCCAAAACCCCCCAAAAAAACCAAAACCACAACAGAAAAAGAACATATTGCAAATATCAAGCACATGATGCCAGTGCAGAGACAATAACGGTACATTTAAGCTCCTCTCCTTCTGTGCACCTACCTTGAGAGTAATTTGTGAGCCATTGAAGTATAATTGTAAAAGTAGAGTAGTGGTATGGTCATAAGAAATCTTCATCTACTGAGCCAGGGTGTTCAAGAGATATTACTTATTTTGTTTTTGTCTCTGTTTTTGGACAGCTGATACACTGTAGATTAGTCACATATCACTGAGGTTAATATTATTCTCAAGGTAGGTGCACAGAAGGAGAGGAGCTTAAATGTACCGTTATTGTCTCTGCACTGGCATCATGTGCTTGATATTTGCAATATGTTCTTTTTCTGTTGTGGTTTTGGTTTTTGGGGTTGTTTTTTTTTTTTGGGGGGGACATGCAAAACTCTACGAATATTTGTTTTTATTGAGTTGACAGCTGTGATGCTGTATGTTAAAATAGTACCAGAAGTACTGTTGACACTGCTTCCAGACATTTTGCAACAATGCGGATAAAACTTAAAAGTAGATCCATTGTAATGCATTTTGTGTAAGACAAGTCCACCTTAGCAGGTATGATTAGGAAAAATCTTCAATGCTCATTTGGGATTTGTTTTTTGCCTATGAAACAGATAAAGTGAAATATTTGGTAAAACAAATTACAACAACACTGGCTGTTATTACCTGTGGCTTAACCTCAGGAGATATGATATTTCCAGTGCTATTGCATTTTCGTATAGTCTGTGTTATGTGTGAGTGGGTGCATTTATGTATGTGCATTGGAAGAGGTGGCCTTTAGTCTTTATCACTATCTCAGTTGGGCTTCCCTCTCTCCCTTTCTCCCTCTCTTCTGGAATGCCGTTGAAAACTGATGCCTAGTAATTACAAACAGCTAACCACTGTTTTGATGGTTTTTCACATGCTCTTTTGTTCATCTCATTTGCCTGAATGTTGCCTAACTGACTAGCAAATAATCAGACTTTGAAATACCTGGGCACTTTTTCACACATTAGCATAAAACAACCTGCCCAAGTCTCTTTTTTGCAGCATTATACTGAAAGTGTAGAATTCACTAGAGTCATTACAAGTTATCCTTACCACATAACAAAGCAGTTTTTGCAATGTGTCCTTCCAAACTGTACATAGAAGTTTTTTACTTCTGTATCATCCAGTTCTGGTTCAGGGCTGGACCCTGCTATTATTATTGGTTACAATTCTATCTCACCCTAGGCCAAGCTGTCAATCAGTCAGCAACCCTGCCTGAGAAGACATCCTCTACAAGGTTACAACTGTTCTAGAATCATCCTCCCCAGTGGAGACAGCACACTCTAATTATATTTGGAGAGTGCAACTACAGGCAAGGCATTATTTTCAACTGTCTTGTTGGACAGGTTCATCACACTTTCTCCTGACAGTTATTTTACCTGTTCCATAATAAGACAATAATTTTGTAGTACCCTGATAATAAAATAAGATGTTAATCAATATGTTCCAGTGTCTTCTGCAGAAATTTGGCAGATAAAATTTATCAAATGAAGTATATCAATGTATGATGCAGTATAGCAAATTACTATAAATTATTTTGTAAAGGTGTAATTCCAAAGTTAAATCATTTCACTACAAAATTATAGGATTCAGCATCTCAAAAATGCATACTGTTTAACTATTGTATCAATTGCATGTCACTATAATTTACAAGCATGTGATTTTGTTCCTACTGTAACCAAAGGAGTGGTGTAAGCAAATACATAACTGTTCCTATCATAGAGTAACTTTTTTAGAAGTAACTTATGTTTCCTTAAGTTTACAGAGTAATTTATATTTTCTTAAATTCACAGAGTAACTTTTTAAAAATTTTTATTAAGGTTACATTTCCTTAAATTTACAGAGTAATAAATGTTGTCTCAAGTTTACAAGTAACTTCTGCTACTTTAAGTTTATGCATCTGTTTAGTCAATAAACATACTTTTTCATTTATTTGAAAATTGGGGGTGGGTGGGTGGAATTAGTGATTATAAAGTTATTTGTAATATCAAAATCAGTAATCAAAATATGTATTTTTATCCATTTCTTGGTAACATTTTAGGGTTTCAGTTTAAAATCTTAATCTTAGAATTTCTTCTTCTTATTATTATTAATTCTGATATAAAAAGAAAGATTTCATTTTGGAATGTTTGTCACATATTTTATTTGAATTTATACTGACATGTGTCAACTTTTAATGACATTGTACAATTCATAAACCTAAATCTTTAGTGTTTGAGCTGTTAATATTAAAATAATTTTCACACACACACACACACGACAGAAGTGCATTTTTCTGCATTGCTTTCTAGATTATAGAGGTGCATTTTTCCACACTGCTCTCTCAGTTACAAAGTCATGAATTTCTAGGATGCTTTCGCTATTACATAAGCACACCTCGTGCATTTGTTTTCAAAAGCAGATGGCTTTTACACAATGCCAAATTGAGGCTGATTTTGAAGCCAATCAGAATGTTCATTTTCAAATCAGTTTATGACATCAACCAGCATTGCTTATTAAAAAATTGCACTGGCCTCGTTTGTGCTATGTGCTAATGGCAGCTACATTTCCTAGCAGTTCTGAGGCAAGGATGTCAACTATTCAGTCCCATCAGTTTTATTTCAGTTTAGTGAAGAAGGATACTTTTATGGATTTCAGAGGCAGACTGACATGGGAACAGATCCAGACCAGCTGATTCAAACTGATAATGAATGGACTGCACATCTTCTTACACCATTTTTTGTCAATGATTTTTTTAATTCAGCTAATACAGGAGCTGTGTTTCCAGATAGATTTGATATTATAACTGCAACAGCATTGGAATTATTTTTCTTATTTCCCAAATCACTATTGGTAGATATCATCCATAACACCAACAGATATGCCATATTTCATTAAGGTGCCCTTACTTGTGTTAACTTTGAGCAGACAACACTAGCAGAGATGAAAGCATATATTGCATGCAATATTTTGATGAGCCTGTCTCAGTTACAAGAGACTGATCTCTACTTTGTCTGCAGATCCTTTTATTGCCAATGTTGCATAAAATTGATCTTTATTAGCCTTACTTCATACCTATATGTCAGTGACAGATCGGCAGAGCCAACCAATGGAGACCTGAACTTTTGCCACTTGTACAAAGTGAAAACTTTGATAACTACATTTGCTGCTGCATTCATACCTGGACGTCATTTGACAATAGATAAATCAATGATTCATTTTACCAATTAGTATCAAAGTGTGGATATTCTGCAACAGTGACACTGCATATTTGTGCACGTTCAAAATTTATCTTGGCCATGAAAATCCCCAGCTAATTCTTAATGGATTTGGTCATTATGTTGTCATCAAGCTTTCAGCAGAATTAGACCATGCACAAATTTTTTTTTTAACCATTTTTTTTCAACTCCCAAACTTATGGAATATTTGCTCAAGAAAAGGGCTGTATTATGCATGTGGAAATATAAGATGGCAGAGAAAAGGTTTTCCACAAGAGCTGAAACAAGTGCCAAATTTTAAGTGGTGAAAGCAAAATTCTGAGGAAGGGAAACAGTAATCTGACTGTATTAGTGTGGCAGGATAAAAAAACAAGTGCCCATCAACCTTCAGTGACCCAACAAGCATATCAATAAATTTGATCTAATGGTGCTCAACAGCCTGTTCTCTAGCTGCAAGCTTTCTTTGACTACAATGCTCACATGAATGGGGTGGACATTCATGACCATAAGAGAATGAAGTATGACTGGTCAGAATTGCATGAAGGCCTGAAAATACATTTTGGGTTTCTAGTAAATTCAGCCATCACAAATGCTTTCATACTTCATGACTAGACTTTAACTGCAGTCCATCAATGAAAACGTTTTTCTCATCTTGTTTTTCATCATGAACTTGCCACTTGTTACTGGTTTCAGTGCCAGGAAATTACTTCCTGAAGTTAGGAGAGTGCTGTCATGCGATGATAAAACTGTGCAAGGTCATGTCAACATTAAGGTGCCCAGGAGAAACTGCTGCTGTTATCATCTCAAGCAACAAATCCGCAAGGACACAATTTTTGGTTGTGCTCAGTGTAACATTAATTTATACAAGGAATATCATGCCCTATACCATCAATAAACTGTAAAGTGTTAGTATACTAACATATATTAGTCTCACCTACCCACCCCAAAAGTAAAGGTGTTTTGTTTGTTTTTTTAAGCATTTATTTGTTTTACAAGTAGTCACAAGATTATCATAATTACATTTGTAAGTAGTCAGTGCAACAGCAAGAAAATGCAAACATCTATTTATTTATAGCGTATACCCAAATTAAATGTCAGAATATGTTTTCATTTTCATTTTAAAGCAGCCAAGCTTGAGAGATTGTGTTGTAATTGTATGTCCGTTTGTTCTTGAATGTGCATTTACTTATTAATTAGTTTTGTCATCAAAGTGTGGATGCTTAACCATTATTTGGGTGAGACACAATTTTCTAAATATATTTTATTCAGTTTTTACTTATAAAAAAATATATTTTTATTCCTTTTTATCAATTTTTTTATTTTTAAAAAAATGTATCGTTTCCTATTTTTTTTAACTGGATATTTTTAAAATAGATTTTTGAATGATAAAATCATTTTTGAGTAACTTTTACTATTATAAAATGATTAAGACTTATTTTGTGGGTGATATAACAGTTCAAGCCTGATAACCCATTTTTGTACTCTTCATAAACACCCACCATTTGTAGGGTGTCAGATCTAAGCAAATTGACTGGTCAGTACAAGCTGATTTGATCTAAATGAAAGCTGCTCTATAATTTGTGGCCATTGGGGAAAGCGTTAAAATGAAATTGTAAATTGAAATTTGTATAATGTGGAGAAGCAATATCAAAACTTGTTTAATTAAAAGGTTAGATGGAAATTAAATTTTATATGTAATATTTTTAATTATATTGATTTCACACATTAGATGTCTATTAATGGATGGATGCAGCAATTTAAAGGTCCTATTATTAGGGCTGCCTGACTCAATTCATATTTAAGTAAATTCAAGATAAAACTACTTTAGATTATAAACAATATAAAAGAATAAATATACAAATTTAGAATTTGATTGGATTTTTACTTAGTCAAGAATCATTTGTAGTTTATACGAATAAGCTTAAAATAATGACCGATACACTTTTTTGTCAGATTGTTAGTTACAAACACTAGACAGAGGCCTTGCAATGAAAAACATTACATGCAGTAAAGTGGAACTTCACTTTCAGTCAAAATGCAAAACACATCTCCCAGAGAAAAAAATGAAATGAAATTTCAAGGATAAGCTCTAGCATTGTTTAGATATACTTCTAAAAGTGTCACAATAGAGTGTGTAATTTTTAGTGTAAGATGGCAAGTAAATGAACAGAATATATAAAAGAAAATATATATTGTTAGGGTGATGGCGATGATTGTATGGGGAAATGACTTTTAGTGTTGAGGATGATTAGTAAGGATTCAAAAAAGTATCATTTATGTATATATGTGTTGTTTTTGATTACCTGAAATTGATTGTTGTAGAAACACCATCACAGCGTGCTGTAAATTGAGTACCTGAAAATTGATTGTTGTATGTTTTAATACAGAAATGCCATCACAGTGTGCTGAAAGTGAACTACCAGCAATGGGCATGCCAGCCAATAAAATAAATTCTCATTCCTTCAGCTCAAGTATCAGCTCCAGTATAAACACTGAAATTGTGTACACTTCAACCCCACCCAACACACCTGTTAACCCATCTGTGTTCAATACAGGCTGTGACTTGGAGACGCTTAAACAATTTACAACGGGAACTACATATTCTTCGTCATCTAGTCAGTCATCACATCCGGATCCAAGTGATGTCACCCTAAACATAGAGGCTTGCATTGATCAGGTAAAAGCAAGAACAATTCTTTTTCCACCCTTTTTAAAAGTGCAGTGTTTGGATTTTAAACAACATATTTGTATATACGTAAAATATTAACATACTATATGAATACATATATTCTGTCTCTTAAGAAATTGCATCCATAATTTCTGTATTTGATACTGATCGTAGTTTATAAATTTTGCAAATTTAATAACGTATTGAAATATGACACTTTTATTCTGTATTGAAACAGTGTTTTATGTGGATAAATTCTTAACATTATCAGACTGATTGCTATTGATTATGGCTAAGTATAATTCGAATGCTTGCTTCAGCATTTTACTTTTTTTATACTTGATACTTAATGTTAATATTGAACATTATTGCTTTTTAATGTTGTTTCTCCATACTTATATTAGGTTATAACCCCATGTTCGCAAGGTCAAAATCCATCCAACAGATTCCTGCCAGTAGCCTCCCCTTTTGAGTCTTGTTATCAAACACCTTGTCATGTACAAGAGCTCCAAGAGGAATGCATCCTGAGTGATGTTCTTGCCCAGCGCAATCTCCAAGAGGAAAAGATAAGAGAGAGAGGGTGTCAGAAACAAGTAGTGAAAAACAAAATTTATAAAAAAGAAACAGGAAAAATATTAGAAGTACAAGAATGTGAGAGGCAAAACATAGAGAAGATGCATATCACAAATATAGGTGAACCTGATCAGGGAAATACATTTATTCATAAAAGCAAGCAGCTCGATGATGTGGGTAAGAATTTAGTATTAATAGAAGATGATATATACAAGATTCCAGCCATTGAAGAGAATAAAAAAGAAGAGGTATCTACCTTCCCAACACACTCATTCCTTTCTGAAAAATCAGACATTCACTGCAGTGGTCACTTTGATACCTACTTAACTTCTGACTCAAAAACTGATGATGACATATACTGTCAAGGTAACTTGATTGAAGTTGCAGTATCAAAGGCTGACAGTTCTAGTTCAGATAGATTGAATATTAAAAATAAAGAGAGCTGTAGAAATAATAATGAAGGCAATAAAACAGCAAAGGAGTTTTCAACCATTTCAAGGACTAGGGAAGAGAAGAATAATATAAAGGATGGATTGTCTACCAGTATAGGGTCGGAGGAACAAGAAGTAAGTGGTGGTGATGCTTTAGGGGCTCTTTCGTTACATCATACACCAAGTGTTGGCAACAGTCTTTCCAGACTGGATGGCTGGACAACTGCATATCACATAGGTAATGTATTTTGTCTGGAAATTTCATTAGATATTCACTATTGTTGAATTTTAAAAAAAAATAATTTTCCTAAGTAATAATTTTGCCTAGTACAATGACACATTTCAAAGTCCCCATCTCCAGGTGCATGGGTTAGCTGTTGAATATTGTGAGTAAAAAAATTCAGAATTGTAATTTTTAACTTGTAAACTTTTCATGTTTTCTTTCAGCCAGTAGTAATGTATTTATTTCATTTGTATAAGAGATAAAGATATTTGTATAATTCTATTCATATTTAAATGATAAAGATATGTAATTTTGTTGATGTTTTATAACTTTGAAAGATTTTGAGAGTTAGTAGTATATAATAATATGTAAGCTACCCATTTTCAATTTGTACACCAAGTTTGATTCATTCTTGATCAAAAAATTTTTTGCTTTTAATTGCAATAATATATGTTTACATTAAAATAAACTCATTTCAATTAATTAAAATTTATTTTATATTTTATTTTTTTCTAGAGGAGAGTTGTGAGACTATTTTGCTTTGAGATTATGCTAAGCAGCTGTCAGCCTAACTAGATCCCAATATTGTGGCTGTGCATTTTAATGTTATACTGTATTTTTATTTTTGTCTAGAGGAGAGCTTTGAAACCATGTTAAAGGGTGCCATGACCAACAAAACCCCAATAAAGTAGCTATTTATTGTATTGTTGTACTGTTTATTTTTATTTTATCTAGAGGGGCCCTTTGAGACCATGTTATGGGGCTGCCATGCCCAACAAGACCCCAGCAAAATAGCTGTTTATTGTTCTCTTATATTGTCTGTTTTTATTTTATATAAAGGAGTCTTTAAGACCATGTTAAGGGGTGCCATGCCCAACAAGACCCCAGCAAAATAGCTGTTTATTGTTCTCTTATATTGTCTGTTTTTATTTTATATAAAGGAGTCTTTGATACCATGTTAAGGGGTGCCATGCCCAACTAAACCCCAGTAAATTAGCCATTGTTCTGTTATACTCTCTGTTTTTATTTTATATAAAGGATTGCTTTGAGACCACGTTAAGGGGTGCCAAGCCCAACAAGACCCCAGCAAAATAGCTGTTTATTGTATTGCTAAACTGTCTGTCTATTTTTAATTTATCTAGAGGAGAGCTTTGAGACCATGTTAAGAGGCTACCATGCCCAGCAAGATCCTAATAATGGCATGAAGGTTTCCATTCATGACATTGTGGATGGACTGAATTCACCACAGCAAGAAGAGCAAACCACTGGGTGGCGTTCTTCTGAACCATTTGTCCAAATGGATGTAAGGAAAGTGGGGTTTTTTGCTTAAATCATGTATCATTCAGTAGAATGTTGTTGGTTTCTTTTGAGCTGACAGATTTTGTGACCATTCAGCCTTTTAGTCAAAGGAAACTGGTACACTGAATGTGAGTTTATGTTGGTAGAGATTATATCATGCATCATTTAGTGGAATGAATTGGTTTCTTTCAAGCTGACAGGCTTATAACCATTTACCTTTTAGCCACAGCATATATATGGATTCTCATGATACACTCTCTACAACGAAGCCTAAAGGGGTGCTCTGGTTTCAGTGTGAAATTTACCCCCTAAACCTTGATTTTTGATTTATTCCCAAGACCTATAACCCCCCAAACCGGTGCCGGTAATCTGCCTCCACTCAGTCACCCACTGGGTATGAGTTGGGAGCTAGTGTCGGATTATAAACCTATGTTTTTTCCCCGGATGGGACCTATGTGTTAAAGGAACTTTTTTTTTTTTTTTTTTTTTTTTTTTTTTTTGTGTGTGTGAGTGTGTGCGTGTTGTATTGTTGAAGTATCGTCTGGAAAGTGCATGTAGTAACATATATGTTTATTATTTCATCCCAACCCCATTGCACCCAGGAGGTCTGTCCTTTTTTACATTCCGTCTGCTTCCCCAGTGATGCCCCCTACCGCCCCACCATTGGTCGACTAAAGTAATGATTGGGAGGACCACCTAAATTTATACAACAAAATTACAAAGTAAATAAGGAAATAATAATGGATATATAAAAACAACTAATTAAATTATTATGACCAGGTAAATAAACAAGTAAAATTGAACAAATAATAAGCCAAATGATAAATGATTAAACAGGAGAAAGGAAAAAATAAAAGGGAAAAAATAATAATAATCAGAACTGCTAAATAATATAAAAGGAGAAGAAAAAAAAAAGAGAGAGAAGAAAAACAAAAAGGGTGTTGGATTCTTTGTTGTTTTTTTTAAAAAAATAAAATAAAAAATTTAAAAAAAGAAAAAAAAAAAAAAAAAAAAAAAAGGGATACACCCGAACAACAAGAGCTCAGAACGACAGACAGCCTTGACCGGCCAGGCATTAGGTAACGAGTAAGCCACCAAACAACTCTGTGGACATTTGGAAACAATACAAGAGAACTACTTTGACATAGCCAGTGGGTTAAACCATCCCCTCCCTTTTCCCCCACACCCCCCTCACCCAGCGCGAAAGCGGCGGAAGCCGGAAGCGCCCCCTACACTCCATCCAACCACTCTCTATGATGCTTTTAAATTATTTGAGAATGAATATATTTACTTACTACATAAAATATATTTATCACTTAAATAGTGTTTTTTAATGCTTATTACATGTTCATATTTTAAAAAATATTTTCATATATTGATAAATCATAGCAAGTGCTATTATATAGCATTTTACTTAGCTCAAGAAAAATAAGAAAGTTAACATCTGAAAGATGTACACTCTTATAAAACTCACTTTCTCTTTTAAAGCATTCTTAAATCACTTTTTTTTTTGTAAAAGTGGTAGGAAAATTAAATCTAACTGTGCTCTCTACTCCGTGTTTGTGAATATTCCCACCAGTCATTTCCTCACATATGTCTTCTGGCCACACTCAGTACTAGAACTGCTGACAGTAGACAGTGGATTATCTAAATTCTTGCCTGCTAAATTTTGTAATCAGAAGTTAAGCCAGCCTTCACAGAACAATCTCTTTCATCCCGAGTTAAGTCAGCTTTCACAAAACAGACCCTCATCCTTACATTCCAAGTTAAGTCAGCATTCACAAAACAACCAATCTCTTACCCTTACATCCCTAATTAAGTCTGCTTTCACAGAACAATCTCCTTTTACATCCCAAGTTAAGTCAGCATTCACAAAATAATCAATCTATATCCCAAGTCAGCTTTCACAAAACAGACCCTTATCCTTACATTCCAAGTTAAGTCAGCATTCACAAAACAACCAATCTCTTACCCTTACATCCCTAATTAAGTCTGCTTTCATAGAACAATCTCTTACATCCCAGGTTATCAGCATTCACAGAACAATCTCTTACTCTTACATCCCACGTTGTCAGCATTCACAGAACAAACTCTTACTCTTACATCCCAGGTTGTCAGCATTCACAGAACAATCTCTTACTCTTACATCCCAGGTTGTCAGCATTCACAGAACAATCTCTTACTCTTACATCCCAGGTTGTCAGCATTCACAAAACAATCTCTTACATCCCAGGTTGTCAGCATTAACAGAACAATCAGTCTCTTAACAGAAAGATCTCACAAACATCATTCAGTGTATAGTGTTGTTGATTAGCAAATATAAATCTAAGTAACAAAATATGTTGATTGACAAATACTAATCTAACAGTAATAAAATACTGTGTTCTTTTTAGTAAATTATCTTAGAGTTGCTGAACCTTACTGAATCTATTTTATCTCAATATAGCCTAGCAGGATATTTATAGATACATTTTTGTCTTAGATTTTATTTTGAACATAATTTCTTTTGCTTAACTTTTCATTCTTTTTCTTTGCAGCCATATATTGGGCTATATATCCTGTTGATAGGAAGATATTATACATGATTTCTCACATTCTGCTACATATTCATCTTTGTTCTTCTTTTTCTCTCCATGTTAATTCCTCATTCTTTCTTTATAAAGGATGTTTACTCTCTGTATCCAGAATTCTTGCTGTTTCTCTGATCTTTTAAGTCATGGATTGGGGTTGTCTCTACTAGCCCTCATTTCATTCTTTTCTAAAGAATAGTTTCTGTCATCATCAATATATTACTTTTAACTATCTGGATCCATAAAATATTTTTGGGGTAGGGGTATGCTGTCTGTCATTCTGCCCATTTGGTAGATGGTTATTTCCAACTATGGGGTTCTCCAGATTTCAACTTCCAGATTCAAATAGGAATGCATTGATATATATTAAAAATGCATTCATTGTGAAAGTAAATGTTTTGTAACAAAAATTAGTGATAACTTTAAGTATAATGAAGAATATAGTGCTGAATTAGTCAAATGTTATTTTTGATAATACACAGTATTTAACTGGTAAAATACATCATTATTTATATCCATTATGATTTGCTAGTGTACACACCAATAATAACTTTTTGTATAAAATCATTATAATTCTGATATTTGGGTATGACAGTAAAGTTCATTTTAAAAAATGCTTTTCTTTCAGCCAAAATAAAGAGATGGATTATCTTTTGTAGAATAAAATCATGATTCTTTTTTGAGTTTATTGTTCCATGTTTTGTAAGTTAAATGGTTCTTATTTCTTGCGGGTTATTATGTTTTTTCATTTTTTGTCAGTTCAGTAGAACCTGAGTTTTAAAATACAATTACAGAATAACAGCAGCAAAATTGTTGAACATGACTGTTGAAAACCAGTATATATTTTCTGTTCTCAACTAATTTTAGACTTGAATCAAGGAATAATAAAGAGCCATGCCAATCAGCATTTGAATTTCTCTTGTCAAAGTTTAAACTATCATTCATATTTTATTAACAATTGTTATTTAAAACATAACATCAGGTAATGTCAAAATATGAGACAAATGGCAAACTCTTTTAATGCCAGGCTTAAGTTTTATTTACTCATATATAAAGCAATCTCAATTTAATTGACTAGTGGCTGGTTATACATTCTGAAAACTAAGGTTTTATATATTTTTGATATTTTATTTCAGCCAGAGCAGGGTGTAGATGTTCTAGCTGAGTATGACATCATCAGTACTCATCTTCAGGAGCCAGATGTAATGAGCTTTCATCAACAAAAATAAAACAAACCTCTTGTTTTCTTAGTTAACTCTATATATAATTTTATATTGTTTTCATAAACGCAAATAAAACAAACTTTAAAAAATTTTTTTAATGTAACTATATATTTTTTAAACATTTTTTTCAAAAGATTTTCTTTGCTTTTGCTGCTTGGATGCACTCCAGTTGTGATACAGCTTTTCTCTTTTACAAAATGAAAATGCTTTTGTTGGACTATCTGGCTCTCTTTCTTTTCTCTTTTACAAGATAAAAATACATTTGCTTGACTGTCTAGGTGTCTGTTGTTGTTTAATAAAAATAAAAACACTTTTGCTTGACTTTCAGGCTCTTTGAAGTAATGGATTGGAGTTGCTTACATTTCAGATAATTTTTCTTTAGTCCAGTCCATTCCAGTCCTGAGATTGTCATGACAGCTTTTCTCTTTTATAAAGTAAAACTGCTTTTGCTTGACTATCTGGCTCATGAATTGGGATTGCATACATTTCAGAATATTTTCTTTAGAGCAGCAGCTCTGAGATTGCCAAATTTCTTTTTCTGTTTGTTTTTAATATATCCTGGTTTTGAAGTGCCTGCATGTGCAGTTTGTCTTGGCTATTTTTCTAATTTAACTTTATAAATTCTTCATTTCAGCCACTTGAGAGTACAGATGATATCTTGGCTGAGTATGAAGTTATTAGTATACCATCACAAGGACTAGATGTAATAGTTTTTATTTTCAGTTTTTCCGTGTTGATGCATGTTTCATAGTTTTCTTTTCTAGGGGCATGTGGTAATTTGTGAAACAGTTTAGTCATTTGTGTAGCAGATTTGCACATTTTCTTTTTAATCATTTTGAGTTCAACTAATTTGTTTTAAAATTTTAATAAATTTATATTTGTTCACTTAGAGCATTTTGTGCTTTTGATTGAGCTAGGCTGTGTGTAAAATATAAAGACATCATTCATTTAATGAAGATATCAAAGATTGCCTGAAGACTAAACAGAGTGCACTCTCTTAAACGTTTGTTCACATTTATGTAGTCTTGTTACTAGAAATAACTTTTAACAATGGAATTAGAAATAACAATAAACAACAGCTAGAAATGCTGTAGCCTCTATTAATTAACTTACATTATTTTTTCAAAATTATCAAACAAGACTTTTGCTCAGAAAAATTGTTCAGTGATTTACAATCATTTTACACAGTAAATAACATATATTATTATATTGTTTATTTTTTTTATTCTAGGATATATAGAACAAATCTCTTAATATGTCTCTTTTACAAAGTATAATTGGCACCTTGGAGCAAAAAATATAAGATTTTTAAGTATAAAAATTCTTTAAAATAATATGAAATGTGGAAATGTACAACTTGTGGTACAATTTTTCTTTTTTTATATTAAAATTAATTATTTGTAAAATTACACAATTCACCAGTTCTTTCAGCTTTGCCCTAAAATTTAAGATATGCTGCTTATCTTTGATACTTTGGGCACAAAGGAGACAGAGACTAATAAATATTTCAGAGCAGTTGTATCGTTGTTAGATGTGACAGTAAGGGCACAAATGGGAGAGTCTTTGGCATTTTCTGGTCAGTCGAGATGATAAATAATTGTATCATTGTTAACTGTGACAGTAAGGACACAAATGGGAGAGCAGCCCTAGTTGGTTAAAACAAGAACACAGTTTTGTCACTATTAGCTTAACAGTAAGAGCACAAAGAGAACAGGAGCTTAGTTGATCAAGATGTCAAAACAGCAGTTTCACTGTTTACTATGACAATAAGGGCTAAAAGGAGAAGAGGGACTCTACTTGGTGAAGATGGAAAACAGTTGTGGGGCTTAACTATGACATTAAAAGTACAAAGGGGAGAGAAAACTCTAGTTGGTTAAGATTTTTTTAAAAGCATGACTGTTAGCTGTGAAACTAAGGGCACAAAAGGGAGAGGTGCTCTAGTTGGTCAAGATAAAACAGTTGATAACTACTAACTGTAACAATAAGGATATAAAAGGGAGAGGTGCTCTAGTTGGTAGGATAAAACAGTTGATGAGTACTAACTGTAACAATAAGGATACAAAAGGGAGAGGTGCTCTAGTTGGTAGGATAAAACAGTTGATGAGTACTAACTGTAACAATAAGGATACAAAAGGGAGAGGTGCTCTAGTTGGTAGGATAAAACAGTTGATTACTAACTGTAACAATAAGGATACAAAAGGGAGAGGTGCTCTAGTTGGTAGGATAAAACAGTTGATTACTAACTGTAACAATAAGGATACAAAAGGGAGAGGTGCTCTAGTTGGTCAGGATAAAACAGTTGATGAGTACTAACTGTAACAATAAGGATACAAAAGGGAGAGGTGCTCTAGTTGGTCAGGATAAAACAGTTGATGAGTACTAACTGTAACAATAAGGGCACAGACAGGGAGGAATCTAGACAGCAGCAAAATTGTTGTAAGTTCAAAATGGATTAATATTAGGACAATGAGTATTCAATATTGCCTCATTACAAATGCACTATTTATAAACTGTTCATATATTCAGTGTAGTAATTTTTCTTTTTGCACATTTTTTCACATAGATTTCTTAAAGCACATTTTTTGTCGTTTTAAATTCAATGATGTGCCTAAATCCTGTTAGTTTTTTTACTGTTACTCTTACTGTTTTACTGTTACTAAATTGACTTTTCAAAACTTTAAGTAGTTTAAGCTAACTACATCAGTAGAATAAGCAATTTCACATGCCTGTTCCTGATCCTATATTTAACCTTAATTCTTATTTATATCCATTATTATTATTTTTTTATAATGTTGCTTTATTCCCAAAGACATTTTGTTTATGAATCATGGCATAAATGAAAAGACTAGATGTAAAACAGTCATTTAAAAAAATTATTCTTCAGGTAATCTTTAGATATACTATGAGATTGATTATATGAAACACTTTTTTTTTTGGCAATCTCATATGTAGACTCTGCTGCCACCTCAAAAAGTGTTTAATTTTGCATATTTTCTAAAATGATCTGGAATATATTTGCTAGTAATATCAATAACAGCTCTTTTAAAAAAAAATCATATATATGACTGATCACTTTTATGCTTATCGTTTTTTCTTTTGCTTTCTAGGTTAAAAAGAAAAGAAAATCATAATTTGTCTCACACATGATTTACTCCTAACAAAAAGTGCAATTTGCTTCTGGTATAATCTGTGACAATAGTTCAATGACAGCATTAGACAATGTTTTGAAAAATTTAGTCTAAAGAACTCAAATAAGAGTGGTATTGAAAGTTATAGAACTTGATTTCTATGCACAAACCAGAGACAGTGAATATGTTAGAATGTAGACTGAATATAGAGTTTGACTGTAGATTAGTCATTTGCCATGTTACTATAGATGCACTTGCTGAATCTTAGTAAATTGCAACACCTGGACTAAAACCTTGGTATGTGTTCTGTTAAATGGTGTTTGACATCTTTGCTGTCCTACATTTTCTTTTGAGCAGCATTGCAAAATGTTTTTGTAAGACATTGCTCTAGTGATAGTCTCACTTTTTACACAAAACATTTTTTTTTTAATGACATATGCCTCATTATATGGTGCATACATGGCTGTAAGTGCTGCCTAGCAGACTAAATCAGGCTGATGTGCATTGATCTTGATCAATCAGAAGAGTGACCTCAAATTGGCAGCTATTAAAAGAGTACATAAAAAGTCTTTGGTCAAGTTGGCAAGTTTTTAAAAATTTTAATTTAATGAAAATGCTATTGTTTAGCAGACATCACACAAACAGCCAGATTTACTTTGTCAAAGTCCAGAAATTCTAATGCCTTTCAGGAACATTAATACTTTGTATTCAATGTATGGCACTTGGGATACTCTTTGGGCATACTTGCTTACGAAGTATAGGCATTTGTACTTAGTAAGGTGTTTATGAAACATCCTCTAGAACTTACTCTGATGCATGTCTAAATATTATGTAATTCACTCATGATGCTTCTTGCTGCTTTTTATATTGCATGCAGTCTCTGAATTATCTCAAATTCCTTTAAGTTTTGATGGATTAATTGATTATATTGTGTAAGACTTGGAACTGCATTGAGAAAGCTTTGTTTTTGAAGTTAGTTGCTTTTTTAAAAATAATTTGTGTGAATATTTTTAGGGATATTGACTCCAAGAGTATATTTTTTATATTTCTTTTTAAAATATTTATCATTAAATTTAATTAAATTTATTATTTTAAATACTCAGAAAGATGATTTAATTTTTATTGAAGAAGATATTCTTTTTCTGTGGATTTATTTAGTTTAAAGTTATGGCTTCACTTACATTTATTCAGTGGTTATAGATGGTAAGAGATAAGTATTTCTGTTTTGTTTCATTCATTTTTTAAACAGTTTTTTTTTTTTTAAATTCAACATACCTTATATATGGATAACAGAAAACTTTGCTAAGTTTTTTGTTTTTACTTAAACAGTTTTTTAAAAGGTTTCTGATTCAAAAATAGATTGTGCAGCCATAGTACACATTTTCTTTTTATAATATTTGTTTTTATGATTAGTTATAATTATTTTAATGTTGTAATTATATTAACATTTTATAAGATAATTTGAGTGAAATTAAAATGTAAATTTTACTCTCACGTTGACCACTTTCATACTATTATATATAATAATTTTTTTTCCTTTTAACAAGCACTAATGACTCTAACTACATGTAGTTAAAATTTTCAGAAAACATTATAACAGATAATTAAAAAATGGTTTTGTTTTTTTGGGGAGGGGTTGGAGGCTTTAAAATACAACACAATCAAAGTAATAATAATAATAATAATATGTTTGTTTTTATAGTCTTTAATAATAAAAACTACAATACATAACCAAAGTAACAGTTTCTTAGGTTTGTGAATCAACACATAATCAAAATAATAGTTTGTTTTTTTTTAAACCCCCAAAAAAGGCAACATACAGCCAAATCAGTTTGATTTATAGCAATGGTTCCCAACCTGTGGTCTGTAGTGCATTATCAGTTTGGTACTAAGTGCTTTGATTTTGCTCTGATCTTCTCTGTTTTTATAGTGATCATAAATTATATTCAGTATAGTACTTTGTTAAAATGAATAAGCAATTACTTAGTATTTGTTGCCATTTTCCTTGCTTCTGTGTTCTTTATTCCTCCTGCTACCAACACTAATATGTCATATGAAAACTGTTTTACATTCCAATCATTGCAGGTGCTACTCTCTGTGAGCTACTGTCAGTGATTGCTCATTTGTATGTTTCAGCTGTACTAGTTATGCAATGAAACTGGCAAAATTGCTCTGCCATTTTGAACCTAAATACAAAGATTTTGTAGGTATTGACTTTTTAAACATCAAGAATCTGAGATGAAGTCAAGAAAGAAAGTAATGAAAACATTTTCCAGCCATAATAAAGTTAGTCTAAAAGCATCCTATCATATCTTTAAGAATTACCCATGCAAAAAAAATAAACTTTTGATATAATTGAAGATTTAATTTTGCCATGTATCCTTGATGCAACTCATGAAATATTGGGAGAAAATCTTCCCCAAAATGAAAGTCATACCTCTTTCTAACAAACACAGTTACATGAAAGATTGAGACCACGTCTTCAGATGTAGAAAATTAATTGATATTGAAAGTGAAAAAATCTAAACTAATTTAATTTTGCCATGTATCCTTGATGCAACTCATGAAATATTGGGAGAAAATCTTCCCCCAAATGAAAGTCATACCCCTTTCTAACAAACACATGTTACATGAAAGATTGAGACCACGTCTTCAGATGTAGAAAATCAATTGATATTGAAAGTGAAAAATCTAAACTGATGAATCCCCCACTGATAAACAAGATTGAGGCTGTGTCTTCAGATGTAGAAAATCAATTGAAAGTGAAAAAATCTATTGATAAGTCCACTGATACAACAAGCAAAGCCATGTTACTATTTACATTAAGTATATTGACTTTGAACAACATTGTTCTTGTGAAGAATTTATGACTTTCCTAGAAATGCCAGGTCATATAACGTAGTGAGATTTTTAAAGCCTTATATAGTAATGTACAAAAATCTGACTTGTCTTGGACTTATTTTTGGTTTTTGTACTGATGGTGCTGCTGTAATGACGGCAAAAATCTGGGCTTACAAGTTTAGTTAAAAAAAGAAGCAGGTGAAGATTTACAAATAACCCATTATATTATTCATAAAATATTTATGTGAGCCCTGAACTTCCATGATGTTCTTGCAAGTGCAGCAAAAACTTTATTAAAAGCCACACACTTAATTCAAGACTGTTTACAAATTTTATACAAGGAAATGGGATCAACTCACACAAAACTGCTTTTGCACATAGAGGTTCACTGGCTTTCTCAAGGATGAGCTTTAAATAGACTTTACAAGCTCAGAGAAGAAGTGTTTACATTTCTTAATAAAAAGTTGGTTTTGACTGATAATTTCAAAGATCAGCAGTGGTTGGCAAATGTAGCTGGCATATTTCAATTGATAAATAAGCTAAACCATAGTCTTCAGGGACCATCAAAAACTATTTTTGACTTAAGAAATAGTATTGATACATGTAAGAAAAATCTAAAATTATGGGGGAGAGAAACACATTAGGATTATTTCCTCTTCATCTCCAACACAGAAAACACATGAAGTGCTTTCCATAATAAATTATTACATTGAAACTCTTCAAAGAAATTCTAGAGATTATTTTCCAGACAGTTCTGATGGTAGATCAAGAAACTTGTGGGTTGTGCTCTTATCCAGTGAAAATTTTAACCAATCACTTTCACAGCAAAACAGCTGATTAAACTGTCTTCTGGCTTGCATATTAAGACAATGAAGGATAACTGTATTAATGTGACAATTTTCTGAATTGAAATTCATGAAGAGTATCCAGCACTGAATAAAAAAAAGCACTTATAGTACTTCTTCCTTTTCCTTTGCACACCTACATGTGTGAAACTGCATTTTCTGCTCTCAAAGCTATAAAAACAACACACAGAAACCATTTACAAGTAGAACCAGTTTTGAGACAGTCTTTAACTTCTCTGAAGCATAATATTAAAAATCTAGTGAGCAAACTCCAAACACACAAGGCTTCAATTGAATATTTTGGCATTCTAACAGTTGAATTGTATGAACACATTGTATTTAACCAATATGTCTGTAACAAATATATATGTAACCAATAAATTGTATGTATAAGTTATTTTTTATTACTATTACCCTACAATTTCCTCATCGTTGGGCAACTAAATAACAACTTGTGTTATTGAATATATTCATCTATTGAATAAAAACAAGTAAGTCTTTATGGCTTTGTGACATTACACATAAGCTGGTGGTCTGCAACTTAATATGTAGTTAGAAAAGTGGTCCTGAGAGGTACAAAGGTTGGGAACCACTGGTGTATAGATTAAATCTACAAATTCTTCCACCCTCCCACTAGTATAAAGAAATAGATGTGGATGCAAACATTTGATTTCACTTTTCTTTCAGACCAGCAAGCTTGAACAGCTGGTAACACTATGTCGAATTGGGGGCATGTGTTTACAGAACTATACATGTGCAACACCTGAATGCCGTAAAGGAATTGGACACTGTAAGTCATGTTTTCCATCTCATTACTGCAAGTCATACTTGTTATCTCATTATATGTAAGTCATGTTTTCTATCTCATTACTGCAAGTCATATTTGTTATCTCATTATATGTAAGTCATGTTTTCCATCTCATTACTGCAAGTCATATTTGTTATCTCATTATATGTAAGTCGTGTTTTCCATTTCATTACTGTAAGTCATGTTTGTTATGTCATTACTTTTCCATTCCATTTAAATCATGTTTGTAATCTCATTACTGCTAAGTCTTGATAATTTTCTCAGTACTGTAAGTCAGCTTTGTTATCTCATTACTGTAAGTCAGCTTTGTTATCTCATTATTGTAAGGTATGTTTATTATCATTACTTTAAGTCATTTCTTTCCATCCTGTTGCTGTTAAGTCATGATTTCTATCCCAGCATTGTAAGTCATGGTTTGTTATCTAATTATCTAATTACTGTAGGTCATGTTTGCTATCTCATTACTGTAAGACATATTTGTTACTTCATTACTGTAAGGCATGTTTGTTACTTCATTACTGTTAGGCATGTTTTATATATCAGTACTGCTAAGTCATAATAGTTTTCTCTGTACTGTAAGACACTTTTTCCATCCTGTTACTGCTAAGTCATAATAGTTTTCTCTGTACTGTAAGGCACTTTTTCCATCCTGTTACTGCAAGTCATGATTTCCATCCCATCTAATTACTGAGTCATGTTTGTTATCTCATTAAACAATAGAAAATCACATTAAAATAAAAATAGTCACGATCTCAGTAGAGTTTAGTTTTAGAATAAGGTTAATAATATACCTTCAAATAATAACGCAATCTCAAAATAATTTTTGAGCTTAAATAAATGCTACTATAAAAGTTTTATTTTTATCAGAACCTGCTCGTATATAGTTTAAAATTGAAATAGAGTAGGGTTGTCACAAAGAAATAATTAGACACTATAGAACTGAGGATCAGTCATCCTTTTATTGTAAGTCATGTTTTCCATTCCAGGTATGTAAATAATGTTTCCATCAATCACTATTAATTTTCCATCAGTAACTATTAGTCATATTTCCACCTCATCACTATAAGTCATGTTTGTCATCCCATTACTCTAAGTCATGATTTCTACCCTGTTACTAAAGTTGTTTCTAATCCATAAGTCATATTTCCATCCTATCACTATAAGTCATATTTTCAATTCCGTCACTCTAAGTCATGTTACTATGTTTCCCATCCCATTCAAAAGAATTGACTTGTTGGACAAAAGAGTTATTTATTAGTCTTTGTCCATGATCATTTTACTATTTGCTACTTTACATTTCAGTAGATCTGGGTTCAGGCTGGTTTGGAGAAAAAAATTTTCAATGTTGTTAAACACTCCTTGTTTGAAACAAAATATTCAAGCTAAGTCTTCAGAAATATAATGTATTTCTCTCCATAAAATTATTATAGATATTACTTTATTGTTCATAAGAACCATAAATTTATCAGCAGAATGCCACTGATATCATTATAATTTTTGTATATAATATAATCATATATTTTTAAACTTTCAGTGTGACTTGTTATTATTTACACAATAATAATGACATAATTTATTTAGAGGCATCATATTTTTTGTTGCAGTTCATGGCCCAGGGCGAATTTGCCAGTTTGATGGCAAAACCTACTGCAACCTTTGTCATGAAAACCAGAAAGCATATATTCCAGCTGAGATCGTTTATAATTGGAATTTCAAAAAGTTAAATGGTAAAACATTTTGTAATACAGCTAGCTATCTGCTGTTTTGTTTCAATATCCTGATAATAATACTGTAAATCTAAAACTATCAGCTTTGGCTTGTTTGATTTCAAGATAACCACAGTAAAATTCCAGTTTTAATGCAGAGCTTCTGATCTCTTATTACATGTCAATATAAATATATTCTAGACAACTAATTTTCCAAATTTTTGTTTAAAAAATCTTTTAACATTTATAATTTTCTATATTATTCTAACTATGTAAACATTTAACTTATACAAAGATATATGCATATTTATGTAAATTAAAAATATCTTATAGAAAGGTTACTATAATGTAAATTAAATGTGTCAGAAAACATGTTTCTTGCTTGAAAGTTAGAGGCTGATTTCAGAGTAATATTTTATTTTGATATTTTGTATGTTACTTTATTCCAACTGAGTTAAACAGCTTGAATTGGACTTGTTGCTTTAATTCCCAAAATATCACCCCCCATTAACATATAAGTGTAAAGAATACAAATTGTGCATATTGATGAATTTTCACTTAAATTCTTGAGCATGAGATTTAGAATTATTCACAGATATAATGCTTTATATAACTCATAATTCATAACCTATTTCAATGTCTGCTATTTGACATAAATACTTTCAACCCTTTTTTGTCTCCAAAAAATATACTGTCAGAGTTTATCTCACAGAAGTACTCTGTCACATTTGTCTCATGGAAGTATTCTGTCAGTTTTGTCTCAGAAATACTGTTACATTTGTCTCACAAAAGTTCTCTTTCATCTTTAAATAGAAATACTTTGTCATGTTAGCCTCAAAGAACTGCCACATTTGTCTCACACAAGTACTCTTTCACCTTTGTCCATAGAAATACTTTGTCATGTTAGTCATAGAACTGTTACATTTGTCTCACACAAGTACTCTTTCATCTTTGTCAATAGATAAACTTTGTCATGTTAGTCAAAGAACTGTTACATTTGTCTCACACAAGTACTCTTTCATCTTTGTCAATAGAAATACTTTGTCATGTTAGTCAAAGAACTGTTACATTTGTCTCACACAAGTACTCTTTCATCTTTGTCAATAGAAATACTTTGTCATGTTAGTCTCAAAGGATTGTCACATTTTCTCACAGAAGTAGTTCTTCATCTTTGTCACTAGAAATAATTTGTCAAGTTAGTCTCAAAGAACTGTAACATTTGTCTGACACAAATATCTTTCATCTTTGTCAATAGAAATACTTTGTCATGTTTGTCTCAAAGAACTGTCACGTTTGTCTCACACAAGTTTTCATTCATCTTAGTCAATAGATATACATGTACTTTGTCATGTTTGTTTCAAAGAACTGTCACGTTTGTCTCACACAAGTTTTCCTTCATATTAGTCAGTAGATATACTTTGTCATGTTTGTCTCAAAGAACTGTCACATTTGTCTCACACAAGTTTTCCTTCATCTTAGTCAGTAGATATACTTTGTCATGTTTGTCTCAAAGAACTGTCATATTTGTCCTGAAATTGAGGGAAAAAATAATTCTGGTAGTAGTTCTTTTTTTTTTCTTTCTAGTTTGTAATGCTAACTATCAATTCCTTCAAGAAACCATTGACCAACCTCTCTTGAACATCCAGGAAATGTTCTCAGGCCTTTATTTTAAAGTGTTAGAGCTTCATGCTGTTATGGTAAAGTTTTAAACATTTTAACTCTTAATGTCATATTTTGACTGACAATGTAATTCTTCTTGAATATAAATGCTTTTTTTATATCTAGCATTTAAGTTTTTGAACCCCCATCTCTCTCTCTCTCTCTCTCTCTCTCTCTCTCTCTCTCTCTCTCTCTCTCTCTCTCTCACACACACACACACACACACACACACACACACACACGCACACACACACATACACATAATGCACACATAATTAACAGCATATAAATGTAAAATAAATAAGATTTCTAAAAATTAATATTAGACATATTTCTGTTAGAAATCAAACAGATTTTCATGTGAAAAAACAACATTTATGATTGAATAAAATCAGCTGATATGTACCCCAAAGGATGTATTTTGTTTTCCAGTAACTGTACATGAACTATTACAAAGGTTAGCTGTCAGGAAGTATGTATATCATTTCAGAGATTTTCTATTGAGTCCTTTTGCATTTACTTTTATTGCTGACTTGGTTTAGGCAGTGTTTTGCCCAAAATATGCATCTCATAAGTGACCTGGTATCAGGATTAATTCTAGGGGAGTATGTTTATCAATTCAGGGGTTTCCCATTGCATTGTTGACTTAGTTTTGGCATTGTTTTCCCCAAAACATATATCTCATAGTTCTAGATTTATTGCTTGGCCTCTGACATGCCAGATGTTGTAGAAATGACTGGAAATTCAGAAGCCAGCTGGTCCCTTTTTTTAGTCCTAGTTAGAAAGGGAACCAAATGCAATGAGGTTGTTATTCATTACACAAAAGACCAGTACCTTTGTTCATCAAATACTTCACTGGATTCCATATTTCTTTTTTTTCAAAGCATGATCCATTATGAATGAAAATTGAGTGCATTGGTATTATTGTATGAATAATTTTTAACTTTTTCATTGTTGAAGTATCTGGCTTTATGTCTATAGTTTTGTCAGAGAGTGGCAATACTGCACAGTCATAAACTTTTTTCAGCCATAGTGAGTCCCTTGCTCTGCCTCTCCCTTTTGTGCCAGCTCACTAACGTCAGTAATGTGATGGTAATGATAAAAGTGTATGAGGGAATAAAAGCTAGTATTTTTTATGACTTCTTTTTATAAAATTCATAACTGTTTTGCATTCAACTTGTTATGAATGCCCACAGTATTTACAATCACTAAACAAAGCCCATTTAAAAAATCATTGGTTATCAAGTAGTTTTCACAGAATTAGATAAACTTAATAGAGTTTGTAAAAATAAAATGTTGTTGATCTTTTTTCATATAACCCTTGTCCCTTGCAGAAGGGACTCAATGTTTGGGATGAATAGACAGTGGCATGAGGTAAGCTCATCTTGAGATTTGAAATATCTGAGAGTTCAGACAAGAACCTGACATAGGGAGTTGCCTTTTTAAAAAACTTTTTCTGTAGATATTCAGATTGCTGCAGTATACCTCATTCTTTAGTATGAGTTTTCTATGGATTGTAATTATAATTGCAATGAACTCATTGGTAAATTAATTGAGCATGCATTTAGGTTGTTAATCCTTTTAATCTAATCATTTTCAGCTGTTGAGAACCAGACTTACGTCTTTGCGATCTTACATGTTTACATGTTCTGAAACCACTGCACGACAGCTCAGGGATAAAGTATGGCCCAGGGAACATCTGTATAATGAAATCCACACCTATTCAGTCAGTGTATGTGGGTTTGTGACAGTGAATTGTTCATACCAATCTAAAGTTTTGAATATTTGATTTGCAAATACATTAGTTTTTGCTTTGCAGTTTAAGTTAATTATTGTGTCCATTAGAATTCAACCAACATGGGACTATTAGTATTACACTTTTAAATCATTCCCTATACAAGTGCATCAGAACATGTTGCTCACTCACAGAGCTCAAATTTTTTTGCCACCTCTCCATGACTTAAGTGTTGGTACAGACATAAGTATATAGGATTACCTGTTTTCACCGACATGATTTTTAACATAACTACAAATTGATTTCAAGGATGATTTTGAAGCCAATCAGAATTTAGTAGTTTATTTTCAAATCCATTTGTGATTTCAGTATGCATTGCTTAGTAACATTATTTTTCAAGAAAATGCTTCTACCCATAATGGCCTCATTTGTGCTATGTGCTAACCACAAAAGGGTAACAATTTTTAGATTTAAAAAAAAATTGTATAACTGTTTTTACAATAAATGGACTTAATCAGGATATTGTTTTAAAAGATTTTTGAATGATAAAAAAATCTTTTAGTAATTTTATTACTATTATAAATTAATTAGGATTCGTGTTGTGGGTAATATTACAGTTCAAACATAATAAACTATTTTTGCTCTCACTTTATAAAAACCTACTGTCTGATGGATGACTTGATATGAGTGTCATTGAGAAAGCTGTTCTATAAATAGTGGCTGTCAAGCAAATAGTTAAGCAACAAACATTTTTTAATTGAGCAGTCAAAGAATGAATCATTCAGTCACAAGATATCTTTGATCTCACCACAGAGAAAGATAAAATTGTAACTTCCTTTTCTGTTTATAATAAACAATATAAAAAATACATTATGCATTTTATTGATTTGAATTCTTTCTCAGAATTTTAATTCCTTAAAGCAGCTGAGTCTTAAACAGGCTAATGTATTTTCAGTATTGATTTTTCTAAGCCCATGCAACAATTAATTCAGTTGCTTTCTCTTGTTTTGCCTATGAGTAAATTAAAGCTACATTCAACAAGGTTGCTTTGTTAAAATAAATCTATGCAATGAAGTAATTAAAACTTCTGGTTATCAGTGACATTCTTTGGCTTTTGATTGTTTGGTTTATTAGACATGTTTTTGTTTTCAAGACTTTCAGCATAAACTCAGGACTTGTGAAAGTGTGACATTTTAATTATTGTTTTGAGATTTTGTTTTCAGAATGTTGAACATGAACAGTCACAATATATTATTACTTTTGTATGAAATTGTAAGATTTTAATATTAGATATGCTTGTACTTTCAGGATCTCTTAGACATAAAAAGTAACAAAATGACGCGTTTTCTACAAGAAATGGTTGATCTCTGTGTCAGCCATATTTTCAGCTGTGGACTTTGCACTCAGAAGGGTTTCATTTGTGAGATCTGTCGTGATCCAAAACCCATCTTTCCATTTGACATTGAAAGCACAGTTAAGGTATTATCTATTCTTTAATTTGGGGGGGAGGGAAAGTTGTGCATAATGCCTGTACATTTGTGATTGTCAAACACTTGCACAGTTTTGATGCTGGCCTCTGACTTCAAAATGAGTGACTTTTGAGTTAGTGGTAACCATATTTATAAATTGACTATTAAATTGATTGTAACAGTTATTATTGATAACTCCATCAAAGATGTGATGTTTTTATTAGACTCATCAATGTTGTGTGACTATTAAGTAACTTGTGATCCTTCATTATCCATACATAAATAATTAAATGTGTTTTAGACTCCTTAATGTTGGATGACAGTTATTTGTGACCATTCACTATCATATATGGATAGTTGAATATGATCTGAAAGCTGAAAGAGGCTGAATGAGATTTTGAGGTCACTCTTGATATTTCTTCTTTCTCTTAGCAATAGATGATTTTCTTATTTCATCTTAGTTGGCAATAGGTTGGTCCCCTGTCCTGACTTGTGGTAGGTACAAAAATATATTTCCTAAAGCTCTAGCAGTTAATTGAAGACATACTATTGTTTTTCATAATTGTTCAAGTTAACCTTGACTCCTTATATTTTAAATCTCATTGTTTTATTTATTTCAGTGTGACTTATGCAGAGCGGTTTACCACCAGCACTGTAAGAAAGACTCGGTGCCATGTCCAAAGTGTAAAAGATTAGAAAGACGAGGTGTTAGGGCAGCTGATGTTGAAGACTATGCCATGTCCAGAGTGTAAAAGATTAGAAAGACGAGGTGTTAGCTGATGTTGAAGACTATGCCATGTCCAAAGTGTAAAAGATTAGAAAGACGAGGTGTTAGCTGATGTTGAAGACTATGCCATGTCCAAAGTGTAAAAGATTAGAAAGACGAGATGTTAGCTGATGTTGAAGACTATGCCATGTCCAAAGTGTAAAAGATTAGAAAGACGAGGTGTTAGCTGATGTTGAAGACTATGCCATGTCCAAAGTGTAAAAGATTAGAAAGACGAGGTGTTAGCTGATGTTGAAGACTATTCCATGTCCAGAGTGTAAAAGATTAGAAAGACGAGGTGTTAGGGCAGCTGATGTTGAAGACTATGACATGTCCAAAGTGTAAAAGATTAGAAAGACGAGGTGTTAGCTGATGTTGAAGACTATGCCATGTCCAGAGTATAAAAGATTAGAAAGACGAGGTGTTAGGGCAGCTGATGTTGAAGACTATGCCATGTCCAGAGTGTAAAAGATTAGAAAGACGAGGTGTTAGCTGATGTTGAAGACTATGCCATGTCCAAAGTGTAAAAGATTAGAAAGACGAGGTGTTAGCTGATGTTGAAGACTATGCCATTTCCAGAGTATAAAAAAATTCAAAAGGAGCAGAATACCTATCAAGGGCTGATGACAATGGCAAACTGTAGAAGGATATAACTGATTTTTTATCACTAAACTGTTTGTGAGAATAAGAAGGAAGATTTCTTATTTAAGACTGTGAGCCTGATATTTTTGTGACTCTGATCTTGGGTTTACATCAAAGATGCATGTGTTATGCATGCTTATCGAAAGGAACAGGAAAAATTTTATTTAGATTCCTGTGAAAGTTTCCAGAAGCTAATAATTCCTTATTTTTTTCTTTAATAATTACTCTGATTAGTGTTTACCTTCCAGACATGAAATATTTCTCTTGCTGCTTCTGGCATTAGAGGTATTTCATCTAGTTCCTGTTCGTGGGTGTGTTGAGAATATTGTTGAAAGTGTTTGCCTATGATGGGATCTTAATTGTGAGATAAATATTTTTTTTCATTCTGCAAGTAAAATCCATCACTTTTGCTTCTTGTGATTTCTTTAAGCAGTTCCCATGTTTCTTAGAGATATCATTCTTACTCTCATTATCATGCTAAGAACTATATTTTTTGCTGTTTGTTGCTGCTGGCATAGTTTTATTTTGTAAAATAATTCTTGCCTTGATTTCACATTGTTGCAATGTGTGCAATATAAATTAATGTACATATGTTTTTATACAATATTTAAAAGAATTATTAAGTATTGTGCTACATTTCCATTCTCATAGAATTTAGTTATAAATGGTATTTCGTTGGAGTGTTTCTCTCAGAAATCTATTGAGAGAACTATTTGGATATTGTAGTCATAATTCTACCATCTCTGCTGCTCTTACATTTCATTTGATTCACAGAATCTTAACTGTTTTTCCTACAACTTGAAAATATTTTAATATTTATTCCTGTTTAAGAAATGTTGGTTACCAGTGAGAAAGACATATTTTATATTTTGAAATCCTTATTCTCTAACAATATGTTATGGCCATCTTTGCTTGTAGAAAGATTTGTTGGAATATATTATTTTTTCACTCTCTTACCTACTTGCTTTGGTGTTATTGCCATCTTTGCTTGTAGAAAGTATTCTTGGACTGTATATATTTTTTACCTTTCCCCTTTCCTTGACATATCCTTTCCATCATTGCTGTTGAAATTTATTATTTTTCATTCTTATCCTTAAATCTTGCTATCTTCAGTTAACTTTTTTCTGCACATTTTTACACAGTATCTTCATGGCTGAAAGAGTTAATGACAGTATCTATGACATTCAACATGGTAACCAAAATATATTTAGAAATTGATATTCTCTTGAATCATTCTATTAATATACAGTAGTCCCATAGATATATTGTTCAAAACTCATCAGTATTTGCCATGTGCCTAACCATTTGTGATTCTCTTATATTGCTTTCTAGCAATATAGTGCATTATTAGTTACTTGTCTTTCATTGTGGAATTTTTCATTCGAACACTGTCAGCTATCTATCTAGCTATCTATCTATCCCTTAGTCATTCAACTGTTGGGGCACCACTGATGACCTGACAACCAGTTTCCTCCATTCCATTCTGTTCTCTGCTAATCTTACTGTATTGCTCAGTTTCAGTCCTGTCCACTCTTGAGATGTTATCCTCCCATCCTTTCCCCTGTCTTCTTCTCCTTCGCCCTCCTTGCACAGTACCATGCATGATTGTCTTGGCAAGCCCTGTTGATTGTGTGACATGCCCACACCATTTCATTTTGCATTTTTTCACAATAGCCAATAGCTCTTCATAAGGCTCAATGGCTTGCCTAATTCTCTTTACCATTTCCTCATTCGTGACTGTCAGCTGTACCACCCTTAAGACACACCAGGTTTTTTATTACATCAGCATTTGACAGAACAACATTGTCTGGGTTTGTTTTTTAAAAATTGCTTTGGATGTAAATCCACTCCTTTCTATAGTCAATATTTGAAACTTTCTGGCAAGCCATTTACAGAGCATTGAAGAAACAAGAGTGCTCTGAACTCAAGAATGTTTGATATAAAAAAATGAAGTGCTCTGGACTCCAGAATGTGTCACTTAGAGAAACAAGAGTGCTCAGAACTCTGGAAATGTGTGACTTGGAAAAAAATAAGTGCTCTGACTTCAGAGCATATGACTTGAAGAAGCAATAAAAAATCTCTGCACTTCAGAATATGTTGCTTGGAGAAAAAATAAAAATGCCCTAAAATCCATTTGACTTTTTCTTTTACTCTGAACTCCAGAATAACTTGGAAAAACAGTAGTGTTCTAGACTCTACAACAGGGGACCCAACCTTTTTGATAATGAGAGCTACTTCATGGGTAGTGAGTCATACGAAGGGCTACCATCTTCTGAAATGTAACAAATTTACTTAGTTTGTAGCTGAGTTGTGCTATTTTTAGAAAGGCCTGCAGGCGACCATGGTGTCCGCGGGCACCGTGTTGGTGACCCCTGCTCTAAAATATGATTTGGAAAAGAAAAAAGTAATTTAGACTATGCAGTCTGAGACCTTTAACCACTGTGTCAATTTTTTTACATGCACAAGAGGGTAGTGATATAACCTTTGATATATAATGCTTATAGCTTCAGCAGCAGATAATAGTTTAAGGTACAGAGAGATTATGCTGAGAATGTCTATTATTATGACACCATTAACTGTCATCATTTAACCTGTATAAAAACATTGGTAAAATTAGAGAGTTATCATTTAAACTGTATATGTAGTATATTTGCATTTAGTGCATGCATAGAGAACTCATTAAGTTCAAATTGCTCACTTCTGGATAAGTCTTGCTTTGGTAATATTAACATGACTGTTTTAGTTACACACTTTTGGGTAAGCCTTACTTTTGTAAGATCAACTTGATATTGTTTTAATTGCTCACTTCTGAGTAAGTCTTGCTTTTATAATATCAACATGATTGTTTTAGTTCCTCTCTTCTGGGTAAATTTTACTTTTGTAATATTAACATGATTGTTTCCGTTACTAACTTCTGGGTAAGTCTTACTTTTGTAAGATTGACTTGATTGTTATGAACTGTTTTCTTCTATGTAAAGCCTAAACTAGTTATCATCACTATTAAGCTTTGTACATCACATTGCAAAGCCTCATACTAGTTATTATCATTATTAAGCCTTGTATGTCATACTGTAAAGCCTTATACTAGTCATCAACATTATTATATATTTGTAAAGTATTTGACAACTACAGGTGTTCTTTTGTAAATTATATACTGCTGCTAAATTGGTGCTTAATTTAGACTATTTAGAAAAGTGTTATTTGTTTTTCTTTTTAAATATATATTTGTTAATCATTGTAAATGCTTGAGAATTTATTATGAATCACAGTTTGTGTTTAAGTATCAATTGACTTTAGTAAATGTTCTGTTATTGATGCTTCTTTATTGATAGAAGTATTCTGATGACACAGAGTTACAAGTTATAGCCAAAACCTTAGATTTTTCTTTAATTGTTTGTCATGATAATGTTAATATTAGCAGATATTAAGGAGACAAAAATAATAAATGCCTTTTAGTTCAGATGTTAAAGATGATGATTTATTTTATCATATGCATGCATTGTGCAAGCTTGTTGAAGGGAGCAGGAAAAAATCATGATTTAGTATCATTGATAAATTATTGTGAAATCATTTAAATTCACTTTTTATGGTTCTTATTTGGTATTTAGTTTACCTTCACTCAAATATTTTACTTCAGCCATTAAATGCAAGTTTTGTGTTATGATACTTTAAAAAGATACAACAATAAAATATATTTAACTACACATTAATGGCAGATTTGATGTTAAATTATAGTGATCAAGTGTTTTTTAAAAGTTTGGTTAATTCGTAAAGTGCTAGACTGAAATATAAATAGAAGTAAAATACTTATAATTTTGTGTTGCTAGGTGGGCAATGGAGATTAAACAAAAACAAGAGTAGCATAGTTAACTGGCAAGTCCCTTCTCCTCACTTAAATTTTTAGTTTTGAATGAAATGAGTGTTATTTGTGATAACTAGTTACATGATTCTTGTTTTCTAAGCTGCATGTCAATATGTTAATTTTAAATCTGTTTGACCTAGTGCTGCCTCACTTGTAAGCTTTCACAATGCAGACATTTTTTTGTTTCTGAAGTCTTTCATTTATGCGAGAATTTATTATTTATATGCTAATCTCATCTACATAATTGCTTACATCATTTTTTCACAATATTCCATCATAATACATGAGGTGCAATCTAATATTACTACCACATTTTAGGTATTAGAGTTATTTTTTAAAGTTCAATATGTAAATGCATGGAATGTGATCTCTGAAACCATTAATACATTTAAGCATGTATATGTACATATACTTTGATTTCAGTCATTATATAAAGTGTAAACTCAAATATCTCTCATCAGAATAATTGTATATTTATAAAATATATTTATCACAAGAATTAATGTTTAGATCTCTGAGTTAATAACTTGTACATTGTAAAAGAATAAAATATATTCTACAGGGAAAAAATATAAATATAAATACTCAGCTTGTGGTAATATACTCTGGAATAATACTAATGACTGAAGAATTATAAAATGATTTGTGAGAAACTTAATTCATAATAAAGGTAATTCATAAGAAGTCTATTTGTTTTGTGACATGGAAGTTGTATTCAAAATGATGTGAAATGTATCTGTATATGTTTAGACAAGGAATGGGTTTGATACTGCAACACAAAGAATAGCTGGCTTGAACTATGTACACAGATTGGCAGGCTTCTTAAGTCTTTTGAGAGAAAAACAAACAAACAAGCAAACAATAATGTTTGTTAGGTTTATGTCTATAATGTGTGTGTGTGTGTGTGTGTGTGCGTGCGTTATAAAGTTTTATATATATCACACTTGATTATCAGTTTGCTTGCCTTTAGCCTATGCATGCATGTGTGTGTGTGTGTGTGTGTGTGTGCGTTATAAAGTTTTATATATGTATCACACTTGATTATCAGTTTGCTTGCCTTTAGCCTCATGCATGCATGTGTGTGTGTGTGCGTGTGTGTTTTATATTCATATTTATATACTAATATTAATTAGTCACATCATCATCAGTTTGGTTGTCTCTAGTCTGGGGGCTACATATACATTTTATACTATATATCTTGTATTGTTTAGTAACTTCATCAATAGTCAGCTGGAGGGTGGGGTAGTTTGGATAATTATCAGTATCATTTAAAAGTTTAATTTTGTAATAAATAGTGCAGTAACTTTGAATGACAATCAACTGCTGAGCAATTTATTTTAATTTAAATCAACAAATATGTGACTGAATGTTAAATGTATTGGTTCTAAACAGTATAGTTCATACTTCTAATAATAACTAGAATTTCTTGGAGAACAGATTCAACCATAATCTGGCACAATAGTCAAGATACTAGAAGACACATTGATAGTTTAACTTTCTTGAAAATTGAGAAATAAACATAAGCAGACTGTTGTTTATCATTGAAGTTTAGTTTTTTTAAAATTTCTACTGTTCCTTAACATGAATTCTACAATCATTATTTTTTATCTATTCCCATACACACTGTGTGCACATTTTCACATACTTTAACAATCCATGTACAAATAATAGGATAAATCTCTCTCATTTAATGATTTTTTTTTCTATTTTATTTAGTCAAGTGAGAGTAGCTCTATTCCTATACAAATTGTGTTGAACACATTTTTGCAGACTTTACAACTTCATATGCATAAAAAAGGATAGATCTTTCTTTTCTTTCTTTTAAAAAAAAAAAAAGAAAAAGTTAAAGTTAAATTAGCTATATGCCTTGCTTGCAAAATTAAATTCTTCGAAATTCGTCCACAACTGTCAAACTCTGGATATGCCTACATCCAAGACTTATTACCTGCCCTTTAAAGCACTTTATTTAGTCTTTGGTCTTGTGCATTAAGTATTTCAATGTTGTAGTTAAGGGCTTCAAAACAAAACAAAACTGGCATGATAGCTAATTAGGTTTGTAGCAATATATAGGATTGCTTGAAACTCCTATATCAGCAATTACTTTAATCAGTTAGCAATGGAGGAGATTGTACATTTTAAAAAAATACAGTGTGACAGTAAGAAATCAGTGTCTGGTATTCTGCTGTGTGGCCTGCAACTGCCGGTAAGCAGAATGTGTATTGCAACATTATAGCGCCCGGCGCTGAACTGCATGACCGGCAAGTACCAGTTTATATCAGAAACCTCCGCTGAACGTCAGTGCTGTCCTCATGCGCAATAGATAGGAGGGAGCTCATTGGTTAGTCTTGAAGTCGATAACCTGTCCTTTTAGCCTAAACCGAGATGGCGTGAAGCACAGTCAGTCTTCGTAACTGGCATGAATTATTGATAAATACGAACTTGCTGTCTCCAGCTATTGTCACTCAGTCCGCTGATTTTATTTTGCTTTAGTGTTGCTGCGATCGATAACTACTGTTTAGCTTGAACTAGAAGCGTCTGGTTCATTTCAGTTTGGACATTATTTAGTGTTAGAAAATAAATGCACACGTTTTTTTCCGTAACCCTGCACCAATCTTAGAAACGACCGCTGATTAATTAGACATCGATAACAGACATGACTAGCTACTATGAATACATAAATGACCGCTGATTGATTATCCACTGAAATGATCACTGACTGATTAGCCAATGATTACATAAATTGCCACTGATTAACAACTGAATACAGAAATGACCATTGACAGATATTATAGTCACCAAATATAAAATGATCACTAATGATGTAGCCAGTGAATAAAGAAATTATCATTGACAGACTAGTCACTGAAGACAAAAAATGATCACTGATGATGTAGCCAGTGAATACAGAAATTATCATTGACAGACTAGTCACTGAAGACAAAAAATGATCGCTGACTGATTAGCCAATTAATTTTTTTAAAAACTACCGCTGATTAACCATTGTACAATGAAACGACCAATTAGCCAATGACAGAAATAAACACTGGTTATAGATGCTACCGTTGACTGATTATACACTGAATACAGAATTAACCACTAAAAACAGAAGCAAACACTAACTAAATAAGTCCTTGAACAAGAAATGACTACTAACATAGCAATTGAATACATGAACAATAACAACCATTTCCTGATTAACCACTGAATATATAGGTATGACTACTGACTGATTAGCAACTGCAATTACCACTAATTAGCCAATAACAGAAATAAGTGGCCGAATAACCACTAAAAACAAACGAACACCTTCTATTCTGTATATATTCAATGAAGTGTTCACACTGCATCTTGAAAATCCTGATTGATTTGATAAATTCCAAATTTCGTTCCTATTATAATAGTATAACAAAATGAAATCATTGGACATCTACACGAAACTGACCGGCAGATAAAAACTGATTTGTATTGGCAAGCGGATTTCAGCCGGCGACAAAGCAATGTAATTCTTCACAAAATTAATATTCTTCAATTAGATTATTATAGGCCTTTTTTTTATTATACTAATTTTAATTTTGTCGTGTTTTCTGGTTTTAGCAGAAATAAATCGTGGAAAGGGGTAGCTGTGCGTTCTAATACAAAAGAATTCTGGTACACGGTTGTTTGAGACAATAAGTCGAATGTATTTCATGTATTCTAGTGGTGCCAGCCGGACTGAAATTGCCGGGATAATTGCTCGTGAGTAGGGTTTATTTGAATATTTAACATCTCAAAAAGTATCTTTTTTTGTAATAAACATTAAAATAGAAAATTAAATTTAGCATTGCCGGCATTAGTCTAATGGTGTAAGTAGTGAATACACCGTACACTTCTGGTTGGATCACAAATGACTGAGCTTGAATCTTTGGTGGATAAATGCGAGTATAAACTTTTTGTGTCGTGTGCTATATCCACTCCCGTCGCACTGCACAGCTTGAGAAGGAACCAAACACAAATGACGTGATTAGTCCGCATATAGGACAGAAAAATAAACATGAATCTCGCACTGCACAGCTTGAGAAGGAACCAAACACAAATGACGTGATTAGTCCGCATATAGGACAGAAAAATAAACATGAATCTCGAGAAGGAACAAACACAAATGACGTAATTAGTCCCATATAGGACAGAAAAATAAACATGAATCTCGAGAAGGAACCAAACACAAATGACGTGATTAGTCCCATATAGGACAGAAAAATAAACATGAATCTCGAGAAGGAACAAACACAAATGACGTGATTAGTCGCATATAGGACAGAAAAATAAACATGAATCTCGAGAAGGAACAAACACAAATGACGTGATTAGTCCCATATAGGACAGAAAAATAAACATGAATCTCGCACCACCACCACCAAAGTGTCACGCGCCTAGACAGAATGGACAGAAGAAAAGTCTAATGAACAAATTGGTGACTTTAATAAATGACGAAAGGGCAGATTAAGATAATTCGCACTGCAATAGAGAAAAAAGTACAAACAAAATATCTCCAATTCACATAATTTTGCACGTTATGTAAGATAAATAAAACTATAGATAGTTAAAGATAAAATCCGAAACAAGTCTTTGGGCAGACAGTGATAAGACCCGGTCTGGTTTATGAATACGAAAACAATAAGGAAATCCAGATTTTTGTTTTTTAAAGACTGAACAGAGTGATGAGAGCTACTCTATCCACGACTGACATGATGAGCACTTTGTCTATGCCAACAACACTATAGCTAAGATAAACTCCAAAACACAAGTCTTTGGGCGCTTAATTCAGCATAGATTGTAATGAGAGCCAGTCTATTTAAGATTGTGCACAGTGATGACAGCCATTCTTGAGTTTGGTCATGAGAATTCACCAAAAAAAAATTTAGCATTCCATTGTTGTGTGCTTGAGTAGCGCACACGAAGATTCTGGAACATTCCACATGATGTGCTTTGATAGCGCATGAAAAATTCTGGAAAATTCTCCGTGTGAGCACATCAAAGATTCAGGAACAGTTATGTGCTGTGCCTAGAAGGGGTATATTGGGCTGCCATCTTTGAAAAGGTTATGTACATTGACTATAATTATCTCTCTGAAACTCCACCCTCATCTCTATAATGAATTATATCTATGACTCTAATTATGTGTGTGTGTGTGTGTGCGTGAATTTGACTGCTTATGTCAATGCTAGGATAAACTGAATGAGTGTCTAGCATTAATCAAACAGTGTTGTGAACTGATGTAAATGTCAGCGCAATTTTTTTATATTTATATGTGGAATTGTTGATTTAATAAATTGATTGTTAAATTTATTAACCTTCTTGCACACATATTAAAACTTTTGTTGGAGTAATAGTGGATGGATGGGGGCTCGTTAAATATAAATAAAAGACATATTTTTATTACCTCTTTAGTAAGAAGTTTCCACATGCAGAACATTTTGCCACAGTAACACGTCTATCTTATTTTGTATGAAGAGTAGAGTTTTACGACAACCTTATAATCTACCAAGTGATACATGCTTCTCTTGTGGGAGAATTATTAATAACCATAAATTAAAATTATCGATCATTTGTAATTAGTTATGTGTTGTTAATTAGTAAATAATAATCAAAATGGAGTGAAGGGTGCCCAAAGGTGTCACAAGTACATTGGCCTTTCTTTCTACTGATGTTCACATTTGTTAAAAATAGAAACACAAATGTATCCAAACGAATACGTAGTACTGGTAATGCACTAAAGAGTATTTATTATTGAAACAAACAGCACACTTGTTTATAGACCAAGTGCGATTTTATTGAAACAAATGAAACCTTATGCAATTATAAAGAATGATGTAGTGAAAATGGGAATCGTAAAGCAATCACAATCAGTGTGTTGATTTGCCTGCACTAGCGCGATCTGCTCCGTAACGCCCACACTGAATCACCCTTCCAGCACAAAGCAACAAGCTTCCCTAGAAGAAATCTGTTATTGATTTCAGCTGAATGATGTCGCATAATTACCAAGGATATTTTATTTTTTGTTCTGTTCACCTTCAGGTTGGCGTACAATAAATAATAATTACAGTTAGCTGGGCGTCGTGTGCATAAGGTTCTTGATGTTATCGCCGCTGCGGTTCTTGGTGTCTAATCAGTCACGTGACATGAAACTTGGCCTCGAATGGTGCAGTAATGCATGCCCCTTCCCACCCACAAAGAGGGATTTGTGGGGGGCCTAATAGATTAGTGACTGCATTTCAGGCCAAACTAAAACTAGTCCTCAGACTACTTCAGATATATGCAATAACTGTTTGATAAAGAGTGTGTTGACGCTTTAATCATATCTGAGACCTGTTTATTCCGGACTCTAGCAAGCACCAGTCATGGTGATACAATAATTCTTACTCAGTTCGTTGAGAGACATGTTGGTCTTGTAGGAGAATTTTTAATAACTATAAATGAAGATTCTCGATCACTTGTAATTAGTTATATTTTGTTAATTAATAAATAATAATCATAATGAGTGAAGGATGCCCAGAGGTGTCAAATCATGTAAGTAAGAGTGTCAGAGAACTCACGAGGATGATTTCTTAGCCCGGCAGATTATCGCCCTTTGTCTGAGTTTATCTGAGACTTTATCTTGGATGTCAGTTTTCACTTTAACTTGGATGTTGGTTTGATGAGCACTGACCCACAAGCAACACCAGAGCAGAACGACCCACCACCAAAGACCAATTCAGCCAACCACATGTGTCTGCTAACGACATTCACAGAGACCCTAGGCTACATGTCAGGTGATCTAAAGTTATATATTTATAAACTCACAACTGCACAGCTTTAGTCAAGTTGTAGACAAACTCTACCAAAATACTTTAGAGTTCACTGAGAAACATTCAGTGTTCCCTAATAAGCTCATTTATATTTTGCTCATACGAACAAACCAAATTAACTACCACAGTGCCATAGGACTCAAACGGACATTCTCTTATGACACCACATGGTCATGATTATGAACTTATATAATATAATTGTAACTGTTGTTATAATTGTAACTGTTGGTCTAATTGTAACTATTGAACTATTCGCTATATGTAACCATTCTGTTATTTCTTGTTGAATGCAATTATTGTTGATACATAGATCACCCGTGTTAGCATGACTCACTTACATATTATATGTTGTAGTCTGTCAACTCTATTTACTTACTATCCTGGTTGTATGTATCAGGGGGGCTCAAGCTATCTTCTAGAACTATCACTCCTCTATTCTACATTATCTATTGTTCGTCTTTCTAACATGCGGCCAACCAGAACGTGTTTTGGGGATTAGCCTAAGCCAGGGGTCTCAAACTCGCGGCCCGCGGGCCATTTGCGGCCCGCGTGACGATATTTTGTGGCCCCCACTTGATATCAAAGTTTAGTGATAGTGCGGCCCGCACGTTTTTCTCACGCAGCTTGGGAGTTTTATAGTTTTTGTCACCTGTGGGCTACCATACCTCAGGATCGAGAAGGTGTGTTGCCAAACTCGGTGACTTTCTTTCCCAAGCCTGTTACATATTGCTACCATTTAGCAAAGTTCAAAAGCATCCAGATCTAGCAAGCTAATTCTATATAGATTAAAGACCCTACAGGCCTACACACAGATGAGTAGTTCGGGAAAAACAGCATTTTCATGTCAAAAAAGCAGGTGAATGGTTTAGCAAAGAAGAAAAATAGTAGACTGAAAGAACAGAAAAATAACCAAGGTACGTTGGCTTAGCAAGGGACAGTTCTTGAAGAGGTTTTATGAGTTGAGAGCAGAAGTGAAAACCTTCATGGAGAAGGATGGGATGGCTGTTCCTGTACTAAGTGATCCCAAATGGCTCATGGACTTAGCTTGATATCATACAAGAGCTGAATGTACTGAACAAGAAATTACAAGGCCAGGGGCAGCTTGTCAGCGCAGCATATGACAATGTCAGAGCATTTTCCACAAAACTTGTGTTATGGAAAGCCCAGCTTTCTCAGAAAAACCTCTGCCATTTCCCAGCATGTAAGGCACTCATGGATTGTGGCACACCATTCAGTGGTGAGAAGTATGTAGATGCCATTGTAAAGCTGCAGGAAGAATTTGATCACAGGTTTGCAGAATTCATGAAACAGAACCTTTCAAATATTTGCTGACCCCTTCTCCTTCGATGTAGAAGATTCCCCTCCTGTGCTTCAAATGGAGCTAATTGACATACAGTGTAATTCTGAACTCAAAGCCAAGTTCAGGGAGGTGAGTGGAAAAGCAGAGAAGCTTGGACAGTTTTTGAGAGAATTGCCCCTTACCTTCCTGAGCTTTCCAGGATGTTCAAACGGACCAAGAGCCTTTTGGGGAGAACCTATTTGTGTGAAAAACCCTTCTCCACCATGAACTTTAATAAGTCAAAATTCAGGTCCAAACTTACTGATGAGCATCTTCAAGCCATAATGTGGGTCTCAGTGGCTTCCTCCCTGAAGCCAAATGTGTCTGAGCTGTGTAAGAGGAAGCGTTGCCTTCTCTGACAACAGGGAATAATGATGCGGCCCAGCTTCACCCAGACTCTGCTTCCAGCGGCCCCCAGGTAAAATGAGTTTGAGACCCCTGGCCTAAGCCAAAGGTTACAGGCAGCCCAGGGTGGTGGAGAATTAATATCTTGCCCATCTCCCAGAAAAATGTCATACACACACAAAACTTAAATGGACGTACACACACATATTACATATATATAAAAATAAAGTTACATGTGTTCATATATGGTATATATATTTATGCATAACATTAACAATGATTAAGTAGTTACTGTAGGTACATCTTCATGAAAGCTCGGGATTAAATTTAGATGTATAAGTGTTATCTTTGAAAAGTTGCCATATTTTAAAATATTAAAGAACATTTATATTTCCGTATAATTGATGGATTTTTTTCTTATTCATTTTCATTTGAAAGCTATCAGTATTAGCTGCGTCACGTATTGCATAAAATACGTCACTTGGACCGACGTCATAGAGCTTTGGTTTGTTATTTCGTAATAAATGTCTTAGTCCTAGTCGCTGACTTGTCATTTAGTAATGCACTAACTTGGGAGAAAAACGCCAAGCCGAACTTCTAATCTCGTTTGTGCACCAAAACAGATGTCTACTTGAATGGCTCGACCAAAACAACGCAAAAACATTTAAAGGAAGCCTTACCAAGGCTTGCAATTATTTCGTTTACTATTTTCATTGCTGTTTTTGATTGAATTTAGATTTATTTCACAGGGATTTTTTTGTGTGGGGGTGCCTTAGGTGAATTAAAAGAAAACATACTATTCCACAGGCAACTGAGACATAAAAATAACATCAGAGTGAGTTCAAGTTTGTTTAAGGCCTCGTTCATTAACGAGAAAACTATTTCAACAATAAACACAGATGTGAGTTAATTCCAACATCAAAACGGTTTATTTACAGTTTGTTATATTCGTGAGAAAATCATACTAGCTATATGGCTAGCATATCGTACACACTCAATCTGTACCACCAGAATAGTTGTATGGCCCCTAGAAGACGTATCGTTAGAGGTGATCATATCTTTACCATCAAAATGGCTGTGTGGTCTGGTTAAGGTTATAATGTATCATTATAGGTATCACCTGTGGGGTTTATTTTACCGACCTTGTCTCAGCATTAAAATTGTTATTTATGGAATTTGATTGCATTTACTTTAATGCTGGTGACGGCCCCCACAGCCTAAAATACTATTCAGATTGTGTTATGGGACATTTAAATAATTAATATAACGACAAGTAGATTAGTTGACATGCCCTGGATTTGGCAATGTTATCTCCCCTTTTAGTTAATTACAACATTCACATCTCTTGAAACTTGCTCTCAGCCAAATTCCATTTACCTGTTATTCCAAAACTTAAGTAAAATGTTGGTAAAGATAACAGAAATTTAATTTGGTGATCTGTAGAAAGTGTGGAGCCGAGAATAAGCATGACTGATCAGCTCAGCCGATTGAAGTCAAATGAAAATGCATGCACTATAATTTAGAGAAGAGGTTCTTAACCTGGGTCCACGGATCCCCAAGTGGTCTATGGATGTGATGGACTTCAAATATTCACTATTATTTTTATATTCTGCTTATGTGCATTTTTCTAGGGAAAGGGTCCATTGCTTTCACTAGATGTTTCTACTTTTGCAAGAATTTTTTTTATTGTTGCTAACGTCAACCTGAAAATCATATTCAATATAATAAGTCAACAATTAAGGGCATTCACTCAAAACTTTAATCTTTATTACGCTGACAATGATGATTCTCATAAAGGTAACCTCTGGATTATTAATCCCGTCATGGAAGATGTCGACTCATACGCACGTTAAAAAGAAAACCCGATAGAGTTTTCTGATGTCACTCTGGCGTCCAAACATAAACTGCAGTTATTGTTTCAATTTTGGATATCACTGAGAAAAAGAATATCCATCTCTCAGTTACAGAGCTATTAAACTCTTGGTCGTGTTTTCGACTAGGCCCTACTTATTTTGTGAGAAGACATTTTCAGCCCTGGCAGTAATGAAAACAGCGCTTCATCTCTCAGAAACAATGCTACAGGTTATCAAATATTCGAGCAAACTTTATTTGAATTAAAAATTGCTTTTCCAAAAGTTTAAGACGTTCTATTATTAGTATTTTTGTTTACTACCCATAAATAACTTATATAATTTTCATTTTGTAATATTAGATGTAAAAACTAACGATCCGCAGATGTAGAAAGGTTGAAAACCACTGGTTTATACAAAAATACTGCCCACCCACCCTCCCCGTCAGTGGAAGTCGGCTGTTCATCTCTGCCTAGTGTATTGGCTTGTTACACAATTCCCTTGCGACCTGTTAATCATGTCAGGTAATAAATCTGAGAGAACCAAACACGCAATTTCACCTTGAACTATTTCCCGCTTCCTCATATTAATTTTTAAGCCTGGTTGGTACTCAGACTCCTAAGTTAAATATTAGCCATCAGCTAACTGACCACCAAAGACTGAAAGGCAAAACAAAAGCAACCGGAAAGGTATTTTTATCCTTTGTCACTATTTTGTGGCTTCTTATGAAAGAGCGGTTACTTCTAGTAAAACGTCGTCGTCTGACAGACTCTGTTTGACCTATATATGTGCTCAAAATCACATGTTCTTGATCGTGACAGCAAGTAGAGTGCGATGCATAATTTCTCGGAATATACCGAAGAGAGCCGAAGTGTCGACCAACGTTTCCGAACTGGTATAAACACGTGAAGTCGCATGTGAGGCATGTTTTTGTACATATATGCATCTATTGAATCGCAGAGTTTCGAAACATCTGCACGCTATGCACGTTCTCGTAGAGCTATCATAACGGAAAAGAAAATCATAACTAAGGGGAAACGATTATTAAAGCACAGTAAATATCTGACGTCTTTTAACGAATGGGTAAGTTCGGAAACGTCGTCGCAACAGTATAATGAGCATTAATTCGGAAGAGAATCAACTTTGTTAAGCTGTGTATGTTGCAGTGAAGGTGTGGATGTTTCACTTTGAGATGAAATAACCATCGTGTTTCTTTCCTTGTGAAACTGAATTCTTTTTGCATACAGAAAGTTGCTTCATCTGATCAAATTATGTAAGTGAAAATCTGTTGAAGATCTGTAGACCATATAGTATTTTGTATCAGTAATATAATAAACAGTACCATATTGAGGTCAACGCTATATTACCCCATTATGAATCGGTTTGTGTATAGACAGTGTGCGTTATAAATTATTTATTTAATTTTAATTAAACAGTTGTCATTGTTCGTTCTCACTTCATATTTAAAGAGTTCTTTCAAGGTTATGCTTCATTTTTTTTTCTCTGTGAATATTTTGTTTACACTGAATTTGGTCCAAAGCTATATAAACAAATTACAAATGATGTAGGCCTATTTTACAGTCTGTCAAATATACATACACTTAATGTATAAAATAGTTTGTATTTGGAAATATTTTAAATGATACTTTTAAACTCTATTAATTATTATAAATTATACAAATATTGTCATAACATTTTATAATACATTAATAGTTTGTACTTTTTAAGAAATTAAACTTTGACAATATATAATGAGCATTATATAATCTCATATATATATTACACCATCTATCTAACTGACTACTTTTTTCTATCTTTGTATTATGCATTGATAAATTAGTTATGAGAGCCAGTAACCAAATAGAAATCACAAATACATTTCTAAACAAGTGCACTCTGTGGATGGAAAAATTGATTTATCAAAATTATAACAGTAGCACATCTAACACAGTTACAGATTAATTAGTCTGCATTAGTAATTACTAGTAAAGTTTTTAATAATACTAATACTTAATACATCTTATTCTTCTCAAGTTAGTTTCCTATTCATTTAAAAGATGTCCTTGAGTAGAAAACAAATGATGTATTATATAATATGTAAAAATACTAGCAACAACATTCTGTTAATAACATAATAACAAACTTTTGGTAAAGCATCCAACCAATTTAGGAAAAGAAAGCCTTGCAAAGTTGCATCAATCTGTGTGTAGAGAATGTGACAAAAATTATATTAAAATTACTTATATAAATATGTATTATTTATTCTCTATGGTTTATAAAATATTTTAAAATATTGTATAAGTTAAACATATTGAATGATGTAATATTCATGAAGAAGCTAATAATATAATTCATAGCTGTTACTTGACATTTTCAAATCTGTTTCTTGACATTTTCAAATCTAATCTTGTTGCAGGATTAACTAATTGTGTGGAGTTATTCATCAATCTGGCTCTATCCACCAACAACACACAAGTTTGGCCAAATGGAAAAAAAGCCATCTTCACAGACTGGTGACAACAGGACTAAGATCAGTGATTCTAACTACGGATCCCTCATTGCTGAGTGAGCCTTTTTTGCTTGCAGCATTGTCTTGAAATCTTTTTCATCATTTCTAATCCTAAGATTTACTTTGAATTCCTCTGCCTCTTGCTCTAATATTTTCCATTGAGATAAATATATAATTACTACTATGTCTTTCTCTACTATGTCTACTATGTAAGTGTCAAATAGTCATCGGGCGGTCAGCCATGTTTGAATTGATTCTGCAAGTATAATTTTTTACCTCAGGCATTGTCATTGTGTACTGATTTTGCACTCTGTTTTTCTTGTAAAGTATAGCAGTTTGTCAGGAAAAAACCCAGCAGAAATCCTGTCATTTGTTTATTGGCAATTTATAATAATATTGAATGCACATGTTTGTGTACATGTGAGTGAATATAGAAATAGAATAAAAAATTTTCATCTAAATTATTGCCGGGTACTTTGATTCTTTTCTTTCTTTTTTTTAATTCATCAGCATCAGCATTTGTAAAATCATCTTTATACATGACTGCTTATGTTAAAGTACAATAAAGTTATTGATTTAGAAAAATTGTTTTCCTTTTTAAGAAATCAGACATAACTTTATAAAAGAACTAAGACATTAAAATTAAAATATATAATCAGTTTTGATAATGCTAAATTAAAGCATTCTTGTATTTTTCTTTATTCTTTGTAATATCAGTAACACCAGTACAGCATAATTGTACTTTTTATAATTTAGTACAGATAAGTTCGTTTTTGAATTATCATAAATTTTCAAACATTTTAAATTTTGTCTAATACAAGTAATAGTCCAATTTCAATAACATCATGAAATGAACCACAACAGTAATTGAAATGACATCTTTGTGCCTAAAATGGAACTTGGAAGTTTTCATTGATTCAATGATTTGTGTAAACTGGGTGCTTGCCATTACTACTGCTAGCTAGTCACATACTAATACAGTTCACTATTAGACCATCATGGGTATTGGCTCAACAATATTCTGTGACTAATATGGGTGTATTCACTTGACCGGGACTTCAAATAATTAGGTATACTGGAGTAACTGCTTATTTTGCGAAGGATGGTGACAGAAATTAGAAAGAAAAAAATATATAAAAGTCTAAAAAAGAGACTTTCAGTTTCACTAGTTTCATCTTTTTACTTACCGGTGTTCTTTTGTAAATTGTATACTTGAGTTCAGTGCAGTTAAACATATCAGTTTCTTTTGCAAATTTTTTTTCTTTTGCATGGTTTCTTAACTCAGCTTGGCAGAAAATTTATTTAAGGAAATGTTCTTCAACTTGAAGGATTATTTTTTAAAAATAAAATTCTGTTGTTGAAGGAAGTGCAGCAGATAGAGATGGAGGTAAGAAAGAATACTAAACACATATTTATTTGTTATTTTCAAATGTAAATGAATTGAGTAAAAATGTTTTGAAGCCATGTTGTCACCACAAGCTTGTAAACTTTTTATAAATTTTAGACTATTGAATTGGCCACTTGGTAAGAGCTGTATTTTCTTTTTACTTATTGCTGAGGACATTATTAATTTGTTTGTCACAGAAGGAAAATGATTTGCTGACCAACTGTAGACACAAGTAGGCAGTGTTAGTACTGTTAAGGTCTATCACAGTATCAGTGATGTTTCAAACGTGGCGAGACACTTTACCAGTTAAGCTGAACCATTTGATTTGTTAAAACAAATGTTATGTTATTTGAAATGCCAGGGTTCAAAAAGTTATATATCACAACGAATTTCTCAGAATTCTTTAATTTTTCATATGATGTTTTTATCTTTCTCCAGTGCAGTTAATTTATATTTAAACTAAAGATGCATTTTATTTTTAAGAAAAAATTAAAATTAATACAATAACAACTGTTCCTTTAAAAACAAACAACAAAAAAAGGTTTACAAAGGATAGGTGTGTACATAATAAAGTTATTTTGAATGAAATATAAATACTTTTATTTCATTAGAGTACTGTGAAAAGTAACCCGGTGATAGGGTAAATCCAAAAGATAATTAATATGGCATTCTAAAAGATTTGAGAGTGAGAGTGCAAATCACTATTTTCAGTCTTTCACTGTTATTATCTTTTCTTTATTTTATTTTTCTTTATTTTTATAAAGGTTGTCGCAATTCAAAATGTCTTTATCATTTGGAGAAAATGACTTTAAGATTTTTAAAAAGTTTAAATAGGGAAAGAAATCAATAAATTGCTGTTAATCATCAGGCCTTGAAAGTGAATCTGGTTGAAGTTTTGTTGAATGCAAAATTGTTTTATAATGTTTTCAGTTTATTAGTTGTATTGATGAATCATTGGCAATTAAGATCTCATATTTTATATATTATAAAACTGAAAGCATTTTATGCTTTGAAATTGTGTGGAGTAAATTTGCATATCCCTATTTCTAGACTTAATTGTCATATAAATTGTTAAATTGTCGAAATGACTTGACCTTGGGCACTCCTCATGATGATATTTTTGCAAGTGTCAGAGTTGGAGTAAACAACTTGAGTTGGGAATATGCTAGAAATTACTGATGCAATCCAAAGTACTTCAATTGGATGAGTAGTTTTTATTTCGAATGGTTAAGATTTACGAGAACGAGACCAGCCAATGGGTTGAGATCAAAAGTTTGCCTGCTGTAGAGAATTCTATTATTTAATCACTTTGAATCTGGTGTGGCAAGAAGTCTGGTCATGAAAGGTGGACATTAGCTTAATGGTGAATTAACTGACTGATTGAGAGAGAATGGACTTAGAAATATTTCATGCATTTTGCTATTGATATGTTATACTTGTGCTTTAGTTTATGTAGAGATGTATTATGTGAATATACTATTATTTCTACAAATTTTTGAACTAAGATGCTCATACAGTATGGTAAACACTTGACATTGTTTCAAGTAAATGTGCTCATAAAATTGATATGCTGTGTGTGTGTGTATCGGGTTAATAAATACTGTTGCAGGAAACCATAAGTTAAGACTTGAATGTAAAAGAGAATGGAGTTAAGATGAATAGACTGGAAACTTAGCATTTTTCCCTTATTATATTAAGGAATAATCAGCCTTTCCTTGTTTTATCTGAATCTCCTGGTTTATTGATTATAAACTGCTATGATCATGGTAGATGCGAGAAGTATCTATAAATATATACAATTAAAAGGTTACATAGAAACTATTATCACTTATCTCTAATAACTCCATTTTTTTCTGTTCTCTGATAAGAACTCTCCTGTGATTTGTATTGACACTAATCTGTTGAATTGTGTTTTAGGATATAAAACTATAGGTATTAAAATTATTTGAACGTGGTTTCATGGAAATATTGATGTCAAATAATCTTTTTCATTGTATTTGTTATATGTACATTTGATTATTGATTTAATAAATTTATTGACCTTCTTAACATATATTGATAACCTTTTGTTGGAGAAGAAAGTGAGTGGAGGGGGGCTCACTAAATATAGATTAAAGACTGATTTGTTTTCTCCATTAATAAGAAGTTTTCTACTTATGGAAATATTGTGTGATTGTACTTATTTGTCTTTAATGTTGTGGAAGAGAGAAAATGTTTTACAGCTCCCGCATATCTGCCAAGTGAGAGAGACAAGTGGTGTCTGCTGGAGAATTATTAATAACCTGAATTAAGATTTTCATTGTTATTAGTTGTGGCTCGTTAATTAATAATAATCATAACCATTAACTTGGTGGCATTATCGTCACATATATTTAATTTCGAATTACAACAATTTTTATTATAATGCTTGCCAATCCCACATTTGTTTATCAAACTGAACTTTTGACAGAATTTGTTTTAAGAAGTATTTCACTCACATCCTTAAAGTTGCAAGCTTATGTGCAGAAAGCAGTGAAATCCAATCCTAACTTTATCTTTAATTTTGATCTTATTAATGACTGAAACAGCATTAGTTAACTTTATATCTTGATCCTATCCATTAATGGTTGGAACAGTATTATTTAAGATGACTTCCCAGTTATGCAAAAGAGAAGGATTTGCTTGTGAAATGTTGAAATAACAAATCTTTCACAAGATCAGCTCGAAGGTCAGTTTTGCATCTCTCACAGTTCATGTGCTTCCTTTTTTGCTTGTTGCTAGTTAAATTTTGTTTAGTTATGTGATTGGAATCATGATAAAGGTAGTGTTTAAGAAAATTATATTATTTCTCAACAATCATACTGTAATACTATTTAGAGATAATAAATGTAGTACTCCTGAGAAATAGGAGTAGTATGTCACAATTAAATATAAAAATATAATTATTTTAAAAAAAAGTAAATAAACAGTATTTGCTATTCAGTCAGATTTACCAGGATTGTATATCTTTGACGTACTACTAGAACTACTACTATCATGATGTATACGGATCATATTAATTTAAAGATTTATAGTGATAATGTTAATTGATGTAATAACATTTCTTTTGAAAAATAAAATTATTGAATGGAAATGACATTTTCTAAATAAATAATTTTAATAAAAGAATTGAAACATTTTTTTGTGTGGAATATTATTAACTGTGTATAAATAAGTGAGTTTTTTAAACTCAAGGTGGACATGTTTTAATCAGAAGAAAGGAAGAAGGGGAGGAAATTGCATAGGAAAGAAACAGGAATGAAATGTGCTATTTTTGTACCTCAAATATTTAATTCCTTTGTCTAAATACAGACAGCCTAGACTAGTTTGAGCAAACTGCAGTGTAGTTTGTTCATCCAGAAGCAGAACTCTATTCCAACAATGGCTTGAAATCAGCATTTAGTGTTGTTTGTTTAAGGATGGGCCTTGCCCTTCTAACATCTTTACAACATCCCTACAAGAAGGAAGTATTGTCCAGTTGGCAGTTTTGAAGTCTAAATGTAGGATTGCTGCAGAAAACTGGATAGCACTTCTTTAAAATCCTTGATGACAGATTTCAACATATGAGATTTTGTGTGAGATTGAACAATATTTCTAATGTGAAGTTTCTGAAACCCTTCTAAAATAGTCTGTGATGTTAAATACATTTATTAAAAAGTAAATTGATATGAATAATTTGAAAGTTTTCTACCAATGCAAGTGTTAAAATTGTGGCCATCCATTCTATACTATAGTTTTTGTAAAAATATCTTGTATGTCACATAAATGCAAGTTAAGTTCTATAATTATTTTTTTGGTGTATTTTCCTATGATGTCTTTTTACAAAGGGCAAAAATTTACTGAATTTTAACTAGCCAAACTTTCTTCTCTAATTGAAGCAACCACTTTATTGTTTGACAACATTAATTTTTTTATCATTATGAAATATCTTATCATTATGAAAAATCAGACAATATGTAGTACTTGAGAAAAACTTGAACATATTGAATATATGACTCAAATAAATAATAAATAAATATATATGATATCTGGTTTCCCTAAGGTTGAGTTTTCTTATCTGAATAAAGGTATTGTTCTGTATGGGAGATGTCAAGTTAATCCCACATGGCACTTAGAAATAGCATTCAGTAGAATTTAATCTTTACATTTCTTTATCTACAAAGAAAAGTGAAACATGGAAATTTTGCAAAACTGTTCAGAAGCTTTTGGAAGTCATTTCACTCAAGAATATTTTGAGAAGTGTATACACAATTTGTTGTTATACTCTCCTTCCTCATGTGGTAAAGACAGTTTAATGGCTTCTTCAGAGACATCAGTGTCATCTTTAAGTGAGTCATCATTTCTGTCTCTCACAATTTCAACCAATGATTGCTCACAAAATAGGTCAGTAAATTGCACTTTTGCTCTCTCTCCCCATGTTGCTTCTTGATTGATTTGCTTATTGTTATATACAATTTTGGCATATGTATGACTGTTTTTTTTATGAAAGTATTTATTGTTAATGAACATAGTTTGTATTGTTACATTACAGAGTGAGTTTTGTCTTTATTTGTTACTAAATTACATTACAGTTTACTGTCATAGTCTGAAATATATTGGCAGTGCTAGAATTAAATGTTTTTTTTAAATTTTTTTTATCACTCTTATTTGAATTGCAGGATTTTTGCATATAAGATAAAAAGTAATTTAATGTTTGATAAGATGGAAGCAAATTAAGTTATAAAGGAGTTACATGTATTTGATAATTAGGAGTTACACCTGTTATAAGATGGAAACAAATAAAGGTTATAAGTACAAGTATGCAATTTTTCTTAATGCTGTCAGTCACTATCAATATCATTTATTTAAATTGTTGAAGAAAATAAAGCTATCATGACTTTTTAATATTATCATATATTTATAAATCACTTTACCATTTATTTATTTATTAATGTAACTGCCAGCACTTAACAGTAAAACAACTTATCCAAAATGAAGCTAGCATAAAGAGCTTATAAACTGATCACATAAATAAATAATAAATCCTTCAAATATATGGAGTTTGCATGAGTATACTTAAAACATTTATCAATAGTCAGTTTTGTGTAAATTTGTTCATCTTTATTTAAATATTAGAAGTTGTGATGAGTGAGATGATAAAAAAATAGGAATAAATAAAAGTTTAAAAAAGAATAAAAGTTTTAGTTTTTTGTAAATTGCTTTTTAAATTGCAACAACAACAAAAAAATAGTTTAATTTATTTTTGTTTTGCCAAAAAAATATCCATTTCTTTTTTCTGCAAACAATGTCTTCAGAGCACAAGTGTGTATCTATTTAATAATAATATTCACACCAATGTGTTTGACTATTAAGTCAGACATATGGTATTCATTTGGCATGCATTCATTCAAAAGATATGTTTGCTATAATTGAATTCATTGTGTTGTTTTGTTTGTCTTTTTAAGTTAAAAAAAAATGATATGTACTCTGATGCTATTAAAGTATTATATCATTCATATAAAACTGTGATGCTGCAATATCAATTATTAAAATATTATTATAACACTGAGGTAATTCTATAATTCAATAATGTAATGATGCAATGTTAAAAATGCCATTCATTAATATGATCTTATAATACTACCATTTATTTTTTATGGTAAATTAAATGTACATAAAAACTAGATGAACCAACTCTAACTGTGCAATACTGTTTTTTTTATTGTTAAATCAGTGCTTTTTAAAACAGAGAGATGATGGTTCACTTGTGTACTGAGTTGTCATGCTAATATTTGTGACAAACATTTATTAAAGTCAAATTATAAAGAAGTGCAAATCTTTTGTTTAAAAAAAAAAGGCACTGACTATCCAATAAATAATATGTTTTATACACACATACTGACATAGGCACACATATGCATGCACACATATGTTCACATGCACACATATGGCTACATTTAGGATTATTTAAATTCCTGCAGACTTTGTCAAACTTTTTGTTTAGCATATTTAGTAATATGTTATATATAGCCTTTTCATTTTCTGTAAGTGGTTTCACTGCTAGCTTATTAAAAATTATCCCTTTAAAATAATACTCACATGAAAAGATAATAAATAGAATGATACTTTTTTTTTTTTAAAGCCTTTTCTATAAAGTGGTTTGAGTTTCTCAAATATTTTCTTAAATCTTTCAGTTACATAGTGATATAGTGATACTCTTATTTAATTTTGAGTTTGACATTTCATTATCCACAAGATTTGAAAAAATGCTTTAGTTTATTTTCCCTCCCAGTCTTATGATCTCATAGATTTTTTTTCTTGGCTATCTGTTGGAAAAATATATTAATTAAAAATTAAATTTGATTGTTTGACTAAATAAGGATAATAATTTGTTGCTAATATTTCATAGTGCTCTTTTGTCATTCATTTTTAAACTAAATTGTTTGCTTCAAATTAACTTTATTATTAATATTGTTAAAATTATTTATTATTATTATTTTCTTTAACATTGTAGTGTCTCTTTCTCCCCTTTTTATGCCTTCATTAATAATCTCTTTGATTCAGCATAGTCTTACCCATTTTGTATGCTGTATAAGTTTTAGTGATAATATTGTCCATGACAAATGACAAAGAATTATCTGTACATTGTTGTAGATGCATCTTTTATTACTAATGCATTGTTATTACATTCCATTTATTATCCCTTCACTAGATTGATTAAAATGCACAGCACTGTTCTACTTGTTACCGTTTCATCATGATAAAATGAGAAAGTCTGACATGCCACACATATTGCTAATCTTGTTTGCATTTTATTTGTAAAACTATATCAGATCAAGACCCTCACTTACATAGACCTGCATGAAATATTGAGTAAATGTTGAGTAAATTTCTTTTCAAACTTGTACTTCAGGATTATTTGTACAAGTATAAATATTTACAAGAAGATACATAAGATATATTACAAATGAAACAAGATTAAAAACAATTTTTTCTTGATTAATATTAAGGACCATTAAACTCTGTGCCCAGAGAAAACTTCACTAATAGTACTAATTTGCATGCATATTAAATGCTGAATGAGATAATTTCATGGCATAATTTGATGTAAAGAGCAAGCTGTAACATAAAACTTAAAAATCATACTTATATGAATGGAAATTCTGCGACTTCCAGATGTTGAATCATTATGTAGAGAAGAAACTATGAAACCATTTTCTCATGTTGAAGAGGATATCCATATAACAGGAGGATGAGGAAGATTTTAAACACATTCCTCTTTTTTTACCAGAGGCTAGCCAACAACAGCAACTAAAAGTGAACAAGTACCAGTACCACTATTTTACACTGCACTAGATGCATCACATCACCCTATGGCTAGGCCACGACACACAGACAGCTTCATCAGGTACGATAATATGTACATCAGAGCATGAAATTTGGGAACTGTCCTATGATATTCTTTTAATGGAAGCTTGTAATGTAGGAAGCTGATGTCAAGAAGATTAACTTATAAATCCACTTAATAAAAGCAGTTTTGTAGAATTGCATACAATTTATTGAAAATAGTATTATGAATATTATCATAGTATTTTAATACTATTAATGGACAAGTGCAATTATTTCTTAAAAGATTTAATCTTTCATTGAGACACTTGCTGCATAGTGACCTACATGTAATAATAATTGCCAGAAATTATGCAATTTATAGATACTTTATAATGTTTACAACATAGCCACTGAACTGTCCTGATGGTACTCAAACTGTTCCTTACTGAAAGGTCTGAAAGTTGTGGTCATTGATCAGCATGATTTTTCCTACAGAAATAACTCAAAACATGTTCACTGTACTACACTGAATCTACATATTTAACTCGTCTTTACAGAGTACAACAGTTTTATTTTAAGCAGATGTATTGTAAACTGAATGTTATCCATACAAGAATGAAATGGGGTTAGTAACATTCTGAGCCAATTATTATTCTTTTGTCCATACAGCAATGAAAGGAGAACAGAAATAGTATGAGCCAATCTTAATTCATTTGTCCATACACACCAGTTGAAAGAGAGAAGGAAGTGCTCATTAGTCCATTTAGCAGTGAAAGCAGAACAGGAGCAATGAGTCATTATTCATTTGTTCATACAGCAATGATAGCAGAGGCGTACTGTAAAATAAGTGTTACTCACTAGTTCACACAACAATGACTGGAGAACAGAAAAAATATGAGCCAGTTATATTGTAGTTGTCCATCCATCTAAAATGAAGAACATAAATAATATGAACCAAATTTCACTGCATTCAGACATGAACAAAAGCAAAGCAATAATTAATTATATAAATAAAATACTCTTACAGAAAAGGGCAATGCAGGAGTTCTTTGACTCACTACCTATTTAATATTTATAATTACATGTATTAATATTAAGAAAAAGTCAGCAAAACTATTATTTGGAGAACATTTACATGACTACCATTTGCTTATCAAACATTTGTATGAAGCAAATGCAATAGGGAAGCACCAGTGATTATTATTATTATTATTATTATTATTATTGTAGTTTTACTGATTAGTCCACATCATAAGTATAGTGTACAAACTAAAAACAGCATGTATTTCTATTTAACTTGTAAAATTACAATATATGAATATTTAAAGATGGCAAATTCTGTAATTGTTAAAAATTTAGAAGTTTTTAAAATAACAACATAAAAATTAATGGTTTTGAAATAATACAAAGAATTGTGTGATTAGGCAGAGTTTAATTCACAGTATTTCATGAAAGAGAAGCATTTACTGGACTGTTAGTTTATTGTTATTTTTATTATGCAGTTCTGCCATACTGCTAATAGTTGTCAGATCTTCTGCCATCGTAAAAAGAGGTTTCTGCAGCAGTTTGCCAACTGCCACTGACTTCCGTTGCCTTGAAATGCCAACAGGAATGGTTGTTTGACAGTATTTACAGCAAAATCATAAGAGAGACATGTTTCTTGATTAGTACCTCTGATGATTTCTTGTATTTATTTATTCAAGACATTTTATATTTTATAATTGTTTGAAAAACACAATAATTTTATTAATTTTCTTTTCAGGGATGGCCAAAGTTTTGAGTGTATGATGGCCACATTCTAGGTGCAATTAGTGTGCCACAAAAATTAAAACAAGCTAATATGCTTTTACAAACACAGTTACTGTCTCCTTTACTATACTACTATGTATAAGTTGTTATTTGAGACAAACTCATATTTTGAAATATCCTTTATCCTTGTTATACCTTTACTGTCACTTTTAGCAGGTACTCTTGAAAGTACTCTATAGCAGTGCTTTGTGATTTCAGGGCAACAACATACCTAGTACCCAGCAAGTAGCAGAAGCATCTTTAGCTTGTCTCACTTTTCATGAAAACTCTAAATTTGTTAACTTAACAGATCACTGAGACACTTACTGATGGCCTCATTTGGGCACCCCTCATTTAAAGTGATGGCATCAGCCTGCTTCTGTTCCCTAGTTGTTTCAGTTTAATGTATTTAAAGAAGTCTTTCTCATGTACAAACACATGTAGGCAAACAATACATACAAACAAACTGCTCACAAAATACACACATGCTCAGAAAAATTTGTACATGGCATGGGCATTTATATAACAGAAACACCTCATTCTTAAATAATGATGGTTTCTCTATCTCTATAATTTAATCAAAATTACCTTATCAGTAAGGCTGTACTGTACCTATTTTTTTTAGTTAATTTGCATATAAATCATTTGTCTGACAACTACATAGATTTCTGTGCAAAATTAATATAATTATTTGGTTTTCATTATCTGGTATAAAATATTTTACTAATGTTGCTTTATGCCAAATCACACATTCTCAATGGAGTTTGTGTGCCTCTATACAGAAGATGTGTTTATGATTATATTTCTGGTAATAGGATTAATAATCATTAAGTGTGTTTTGCATTACATGGCTGTTAATAAAATTAATAAATACATAATTGCATTTCTAAATATTTTATTTTTTTAGAATTGTTATACAGCAGTTTTCAGTGTAAGTCTTTGGCACCAATTGCAATAACTGCTCAGGGTGTCACACCTTTTAAAACTGTATGTGTGTGTGTGTGAAATATATTGTGGCAAAAGTAATGTTTTGGTCTGTAAATTTGCTCTAGATGCCATTACTGCTTTAGTCCTAGTATCATCCTGGTTTAGCTTTATATGTATAATGTATTTTATTCTACAGTGAGCTTTTCTTTGCAAAGAGATTCTTCTAAGTGTGCTTTGACATTTGTTTCCCAAATTATTATAGTACAGTAAGCTATAAAGTTTGTCTCTGTCATAATGTTATAGTATTTAGTATGCTATGAAATTTGTCTCTGACATTATAACATTATAACACAGTAAGCTATTGACTCGTCATAGTAATTACAGCATAGTAAACTCTGAAATTTGTCACTGTCTTAATTTTTTTACAAGATTTTATTCATTTGACCCTTTATGTTTTATTATGGTAATGGTCGTTTTCAGCTTTTTATAATATTTATTGTATATCAGCAAAGGAATTTTCACTTTTATTAGATTGTGCTTCAGCATTAATTAGCAATACATATCTTTGTGATTGCATAGAAATGTTTAAATATTGCTTGTGGCATATATCTAATATGTTTTAATAAAACAGTTATTCACACGAATTAAAAAAAAAAATTTTAAAGATGATTGACTTTGGTATGAAGAAATTGTATTAGGTAGTTACATCCTACCTTTGTTTCCAAACATCTTTGATCAGTGGACAGTTCAACAGAGCCATATCTTGATACAGACAGAATGTAAACACATATGATTTAGTTATACATCCTTCAGACATGCATAGCTATGATTGCATCCGACATGCATACCCACTCGTTATAATCTTTCAGATATACATCATTATAAATCCTCCAAAATGCATAGTTTGTATAAATTGTAGAATAATGTATATTGTTTGGGTCTGTTTTTGTTTTAATATCTTGTTTGTTACTCATTCTATTGTTATGTAGAAACAAGCCAATAAAGTTTAAATTTCTAAAGCTGGAATGTATTTCTGTCTAAATACAATAGTTCTTTTTGAAAAAGCTTTCTTTCATGTTTTATTGAAGTTTAGAAATAGATGTAAACAATAATGTAACATATTATCATTCAGTCTTGTTAGTTTGAGTGCTCTAACTTGTCAGTATATAAAAAATTATAAAGAACACATTTATTTATGCTCACTTTTAGTGTCTGTAAATAATGTAGGAACTGCAACTTTTTTCCTGCTGTTGTCTTAGAAATTTTACAGTATTTGGCTAAATATATACTTTAATATACCACTTTTATTTTGATACTTTAATTCTGTACACAGCATGACTTTTATATATTTGGAAATGAGACCACTGAATTTAAAGTTTAGGATTTGTTCAGATGAGATGATGGAAGGAAAAGTAATCATTTAAAAAAATATCATTGAAAAAAAAAATTTTTTTTTGAAATACATGATAATTTTAGCTTCGTTACTCAGGTACACACACAGCAGTTTTTGTTTATTTTTTAATATTTTATTTTTATTTTTGTAAAAATTTGTTTCAGTTTAGTAATAAATTTGGTAGAGGAAAAAATGCAGAAGTGCTGACACACTTTTACACAAAGAACAATGCCTCTTACCACAAAATTCATCTAAGTACTTTTGGGACATTTCGAGATAATGATATTAACTAGAAGAAAGTCTTTTTAATAGTGCCAGTTGTAAGACAATCAAACAATTAGCCATTGAGTAATGGTCAGAAGACAGGTATCCTTCATGCCTTCATTTTGATAATAAAAGCAAAAAGTGATCAGTTACTTTTATGAGTTAAAAAGTGTGACATTCAAAATGCTTTCATTTTAATATTTAGAGGTTGAATATAGGTGAATCTAATTCTTATAGAACAGATTGTTTAACTTTACAAATGAAGTGAAACCTCAAAATTGACTCTGCCACCCCTTGCACATTATGGCCTCTAGCAGAAAATGAGATCAACTGAAGTGTGACCATTCTGATGACAGGCACATAAGATTATATATATATATATATATTAATGTAGCAATGGCAACAGTATTTAAAATATTTTTAAAATGCTTGGTAGTAGTTGTCGTCATTGCTGAATGAAAGTGATTTTCTTGGTGTATATATATAATCTTATTGTGACATTGATTACAACATTTGTTTTGTTTTTTTATAAGTTTTAGATGCAGTAGTAGCTGTCTGTCACTGTTGAGTGAAAGTGGTTTTCTCTCTATATATATATATATATTTTGTACTTAATGTTTGTGTGTACATTCACTTCTCTACAGTATTTAATTGTTTTAGGTGCAATTGTAGTTGCTATCATTGCTGAGTGAAAATGACTTTCTTGTACTTAATATTGCATTCATTACAGAATTTCTGTTTCAGGAGCAGTAGTAGCTGCCTGTCATTGCTAAGTGAAAGTGATTTTCTGGATGAGCCTTCCACTAGTGGTTGCAGGTGATAGAATTATGCATTAATTATAATTATGTTTAATAAACTCACAATTACCCATAACCATGTAACCATTTTATGTTTTTAAAGAAAACATAACTTCATGAAAGGAAATTAATTTTAAACAATTACATGTTTTAATATTAAAGTCATCAATTTATATATATAATTTTATTAACTTTATTTTATATATATACTTGGATCTAGAGAATACTATTTTAGATTTGGAGAATGCTTCTAAAATATATTAAAGTCAGTGCCAAATAAGTCTTTTCCTTTAATCAAAGCCACTGTCTCTTGCATTCAGTCACATATCAAAATTATTTCATCAAAATCTTAGCAAGAGTTTAATTTGGCTTTAGCTGTAGTAAGCTTTTTTTTTTTTTAAAATAAAAAAATGAACAGTCAGTACATTTACATATTCAAATATATTGACACATTCCATTATGTGGCTTCAATTTTATGTGTTCATATAATGGGAGATTTTAGAAAAGTAACAATAAATCTTTCAGTTTTCTAAATATTTTATGTACCAGTATTTTTAGGAATTTCATTGATATACATTGTGTAACTTGAAGTGCTCCACTGTCTTGAACTGTTGAAGACTTTAGAAAAGAACACTGATTTGTTCGAAACTTTTAATGTTCATTTATCAGTATTGCGCAGGATTTCATTGGTACATAATTTATAATTGGAATTAATCCCTTGTCTTAAATCTTTAATAAAGTGAAGGTCATTCATTCAATCCTGTCATATTTACTAAATAAGTATAACTATTGCACTTTCAGTTATTTCTTTTTTTATAAGGTATTTCATTAGTTTATATTTTATCTTCAGCTTCAAATGTTAAATTACTTTGTATCTTATAACATTAACACTTTAATAAATAAGTAATTAGCCCTATTTTAGATGTTTTTTTTCTAAGTCATACATTTTAAATACATATAGTTTTATTTGGAACATTTCATCTTGGTCTTTGGTCTCAAGTGTTTAGTATTATAAGACATAAACATTTAACTAATTTCTGTTCTGAATTTAAATTTTGCAGCTCAGAGATGGCATCAATGGCACAGTGCCGTGAAAAGAAACGCCAAAAAGTTAGAGAGTTTCTTAAGGAGCTTAAATCTATGGTACCTCAGAATCAGGGTACCAAAAAGCTTGGGACTCTGTCTACACTTGACTATGTTGTTAGTAGCATGCGCAAAATAACAGGTGAGTAAAGGATTTTTCATTTTGATTTCTTCAGTTTCTACATTAACAGTTACAAATGTCATGATTTAAAAAAATATATAATTATTGTAAACTATTTAAAAAACATTTTGTTATTAATTTATATTAGCATTAATTAATTAGCAGTGTTTACAAGAAAAGAAATTAAGTGTAAGAAAGCGTGATACTATAGTAATACCTTGCAAAGTGATTTTCAATATTTACAGTTTGTAAATGTGTCTGACATTATTTATCACAAGCCTTGCTTAATCTTTTAGGCATAGCCAGTCTTAATTTGGACTTGCACATTTCCCACAACTATCAGTAAAAAAAAGTATACGTTTGATGATGTACTTCAACACTATTCACATATCAGGAAGCTGTCTTACTTGATTTGACTTGTACTTAGTTCTCATGGGTAAAATATCAGTAAATTTTGTGACTAGGTATAAAATATGTCTGCACATACATTTATCATCCCATGGAGTTCCTACTCATTTCTTTCCCACTATTCTCAACTGTGGGAATGATCAGACAAGACGCTGAAAAACAAAATATTCTCAAGTGTATAGTGCTTTTAAGTGAAAAAACAGACAAAAATGAGAGAAAGTTGAAAAATAGTTTACTTATCAAGATAATTAAAGCCAATTTTTGAAAGATGCAGTGATTAACTGCTCTGATTTTAATTATCATAGCTCACATTGCCATAAGCTGGATGATTTTTACCCCCCCCCCCCTCCCTCCCGCCCCTGCCCCAGGATAAAAAAATGGAACTATCAATATTTGTTATTTCCACATTTCTTTAAGCACTATTATAAATCATGACACCAACACCACTTAGTTAATGGATATTATTATTATTATTATTATTAATAATAATTAACTATCCAAAACTAATTTATAAGTAATGAGAATCTTAATTTATTTTATTAATGATCCTCCAGCAGACACCACTCGTCTCTCTCACTTGGCGGATATAAGGGCGCTGTAAACATTTTCTCTCTTCCACAACATAAAATAACATTTATGGTCACACAGTCTTTCTTATATATAGCTTTGTTTAGGCAGCAGTTAGTTCTCACCTTTGATCATCATTACTGTTATGGGAGAACTTTATTTGCAATTTTCACATTTGTAAAACAATCAAATTTTTCCAAAACACCCCCCCTCCTGTATTGCAAAATATTACTTGAGGAAAATAAATTGTGAGGAATTCTCTATAATTAATTTAAGAGTTTCTGTTCTTCTTTATTATAGTTGATTAATACATAAATACTAGTTGAGATTTTTAAAAATAGATAGCTACTACATTTCCTATGCAAAATATTAATGAAATAGATTGTTATATCTGCTATGAATGTGATTAATAAATAAATAAATCCCATTTTGTATAGAGGAACAAAAGCAAGACAAAGTCCAGGTGTTCCAGACACCTTCTTCAGACCTGGTTGCTTTACCTCACTGCTCAGAGTCTGTTGACTTTCAAAATGTCATTGATGGTATTCCACTAAGTACTCAGGTACGTTTTTTAATGCTTTGAGTTGATTTGATCTGTTATCCTTGAGAAGTTTATGGTGTCTGCTTCTTCTAATAATTTCAATTTTTTGCTTTTGGACAGTAGGAAAAAACACAAGATATATATTGTTTTCATTCTTCAAAATATTATGTAAATTCTTAAAAATTAAAATCACCAAACATATTTGGCCTAAAATGTACTGTGATCATAGTCACACGTTCCACTCAGGAACTCAGGAGGAATTAAATGCTTAATGGTTGAATAAAACTTTGTGTTGAAAACATAATATATTAAATACACATTAAAAATATAAAATGCCAGTTTATCTTTTTATATTTGTATTTGGGATGAGAAGGAGGGAGTATTTTTAGTTGTTTGTTGTTAATTTTAAAAAAAAAGTTGTTAATATCTTTCAGAGTTTAATAATAATTTATGATTATATTATTTATTTTGTCAGAGTGATCTGCTAGTTGCTGTTTCACTGAAGAATCATGTTGTCCTTCATGCATCTACCCCTCTGATGGATCTCCTTGGCTACCCACCAGTATGCTATCTTTCACATGATTTAGACTTATTTCACATGAACTATCTACTTCTTTGTTTAATTTTTCAAGTGATTAGATTTATTTCACATGACTATCCACCTATTTCTTATCATACATAATTTAGGTTTATTTGTAAAATGTATCAATTCATTGCACTTCTAGTACACAAATTAGCTTTCCAAAAGAACATCGTTTTATTAATCTTGTCATAATGAGTTTTAATCATTAAAATTCTTGCATTTGTTCATTTCTTTTCTCTCTAGGTTTGAAGGTAATTTATTATAAAAGAAAAATAAGTAATTGGAATGATAACTCTCTCTAGCATTATTATACAAAAATACTGCTTATTCTGCAGGCTTGGTGGAAAGGACGTTTACTGAAAGATTTCATTCACAAAAAAGACTTGATGACTGTCACCAGTTATATCAATTCAGAATCAAGTGAAACTGAGTCTGTCCCAGGTATGTTGACATAGCTAATAGTTTTAGCCTTAAGTTCAGTCAAGTTTGTTCAGAAAATGATGACCTGATTTATATACTGATAGTTCTAGCTGTTTTCTTGCATTGAGTGATACCAAAATCTGTTTCAAACCAATCAATATTTGAGGGTGATAACAGTTTCTGACCTGGGTCAATTTCACTGCTTGGCACAAGGTGTGCTGCTGTTGTTAGAGTTGAAGGTGAAGGAAGACAGAGTGGGAGTGGTAGACAGGAAAGTAGTAGAGTGGTGATGATGAATGGTGGCCTGTTGTCTGTGGTGCTCGTTTCTGACTGGTAGAGGCATCCATTAGCCCAGTAGTCTGTATGCTAATGTGGTGGTTGGTGTTACTGTTTTCATGGTCGTAGTCACAGTCCCCAGTGTGGGAGGAGGGGGGGGGGCATCTTACAAAGCCCAGGCTAGTAGCACACCAAGTCTGTACCTAGTGCATACACACACCCAAGATGTCCTCCTTACTGATGTTGTTGTTGTTGTCATTGCTGTCCCTGGTGTCCATTGGAATAAGTGTAGATGGGTGCTGGCAGCCAATATAGATGATAGGCAGTACCTGGATCATGTCGGCAATGAGGTGATTAAAAAATCCCCACTGTAGATGCTTCTGCTCTCTGTGTTTCTGTTGGAGTGGTTATTGGTGGTGGTGGTAGGTGTAGTTTTTCCTTGTGTTTTCTTTGTTGCTGTTGACTCACGTCTTACCTGATATGTGGAGGTGGTCTCTTCTTCTTTTTCTTTTGATGTGTTCTCGTGTCTGATGATTTTTCATCTGGTGGTGGCTCCGGCAAGGGTGATAGAGGAGAAGGGGCCTCAAACACCCTTGTGTATTCATGTAGGGTGGCCTCAATTATGATCATTGTGTCCATTTTAATAATGGTGTCTGTTTCAAATGCTGATGTTCCTAGATGTAAAATTGTTGATAGTCCCATTAATTATCTTCAATCAATCAATAACCAAGTTTGTTTTGGTTTAATGACCTAATTATTTGCTAATAAATCTTGTAGTTATTTTGAGGAAAACAATACTAAAAATGTCTCAGGTGTGTTGATTAAATATATACAATTTGTGTTACAGTTATTTACTGAATCTGACCAGGCATTATAACTAGACGTGTGCAGTTAGTCTGTATTGTAGCTATCTGCTTTGTACTCATTAGAATCATCACCTCTATAACTTCTGTCATGAGTATCTCATTATTACAACTTCTTTTAATGTTATGATTTTACTACCACTTCTACTCTATGTAACATTTCTAGATTGTTTTCTTTTGGATTTTTAGAGGGTTTTATATTCTCTTTTAGCTTTGTTTGTTCACTTTTGACTTGTGTATTTCCTTGCTCTTCAAGTATTACAAGGAATTTTAAATGTTTTATACACTGAGATATTCATTACTCTTGTGTGGATATTTTGCTTTTCTAGTCAATCAATAATTTTTATTTTAAACCTGTATTGCATTCTAATGTCATCCCTGAAAATTATGATAGAAATTTATAAGTGAATTATGACAGTATTTTTTCCAGTGAATTAGTATTTATCAGTGAATTATATTAGTATTTTATCAGTTAATTATATTAGTATTTTATCACTTAATTATATCAGTGTTTGTTTCTCCCTTGATGGTGACAATCACTAATGCACAGTAGATGGTTAACTAAATATCTTGATTTTATTTTGTATCTTACATCAGTTTTCTACATGATATTTTAAAAAATGAGCATTACTACTTTGCTATTGCAGAGTCTGGAAGTCCAAAGCAGAGAGTCACAAAGCAGGACACTCAGCAAACCAAAAACATATTCTATGCAAGGATTAGGTAAGAGTTCATCAAAAACATATTCTATGCAAGGATTAGGTAAGAGTTCATCAAAATTGAAGACTGGGGTGGGGGGTTGGGGAGTTAATTTAGCAAAACTGTCTTTGGGGCTAAAAGTTTATATTTTGCACATCCAGAAGTGCAGTCAGTGAAATAAACATAGTAGATTTCAGCCGTCTGTATAAGAATGAAATGTGTAGGTAAGTGTGCATGCACGAGTGAGAGAGAGAGAGAGAGAACTAGATTAAAATGGAGGAAAGAATTAATGTCATAATTTGTGACACTGTTTTATAATATACCCATGGAAGAAATGCACTTAAAAAGTTAATTGTGTGAACATTATTTACAATTGATCACTAATTTGGTTCATTAATATTTAATTTAGGCGATTCCGAAGCCTTTCAACAGGATTTAGCATTCAAGGTGCAGCATCCTATACATTTTTTAAAATAATGGTCAGCAGTAAACTGCCAGAAAATGTTCCAGAGTTCTCATCAGAGGAGCAGAAGATTTCAAAACGCTTCTTGATGCTGTATTTTGCTCCCATGACTTCTCCTTATAAAGGTGAAAATCTTTACATTTTTTAAATTTTCTTCTTAATTAAGCAATTTTGTGTCCGGTTTTAAAGTTTGACATTGTGGTTTATGTTTCTAATTAATTATGATGCTATTTATGCATTTAAATTCAAGATTATTACCAAATTCACAAGTGAAAGTATTATCTAATTCAAATATATTTTATTTGAAGATATATGTATGCTATACTATTTTAGTGTAAAATGATACTTGTGACTAAAGCTCTGTGTGTTTATGGCCACGTGTTTGAGAATAGTATTGCAACACTTACTCATTTCACCATTTATTTTGCAAAGGGTAATGCATAGTTTTTCTTGGCCAATTGCTTAAGTATGATTAAGGTGTACATAATCAGTTTCTTTATTATACATATTCATTTTTGTTTAATTCTCTGTAAATTTTAAACATTAATTATATAGTTGGAGAAAACATTTTGAAATTAAAATAAAATGGCAGACAATAGAGAAAACTTGTTTTGAAAATACTATAGGACATTTCTCTTCAGCACTTTTGGAGCTTAAAAGCATGTTTATGAAAACTTAATCAAATGGAAATGGGGAACACTACTTTTGAATCTGGATGGAAGGTTGATTTTTCTTCTTTATAAATCATTTCCTTTGAATTTGAATAGTGTTGATTGCTTTTGCTTAATCTTAACCCCATTATATATTCCACCAAACAATCAGATGTCTACAGCAGTATGCAATCTTACCTTATCCTTAACATTCAGACTTACCACTTAGAAAATAGAAAATCCTCAGAATGCCATAATAGAAGCTCAGCATTCAAGAACTTTTTCAAGAATTACCTTTTCCGTCTTTGAACAATTTTATACTTACTTCGAGTCCATGCACTTCAATGCTGATGTGCAGCATTTAGTTTTTATAATATCTTTTGTTCTTATGGAAATGTTTTATGATAGAACTTGTTTTTATTTTGAGTGATAGAATTTTCAAATTCTAGTTTTGAACATGTTTATCCCTGTGGCAATATTTTACAGTAGACACTCCTCTATATGCTGTATTAAAGTCTGTCTTTTTTTGGCTTTGGTTATTTTCTGATTTCATAAAATCCACATAAATTTGGGCAGTCAAGAATCACTCTCATTTCTTTGACCCATGTGAATTGATAGAAAGATTGAGAGATTATGCTGTGTAGAACCATGCAAGCCATTGACCCCTGTAAAGAGAGCAGAAATCAAAATAGATTGAGAAGCTGTTCTCTGTAGATCCCACACAATCTGCATATACAGTGAGGTTTGTTCCAGCAGCCATGAAAATTAGGTAGAATCTGTACTCTCCACTTTCTTGGCAGTATTCCTTTTTTCTTGAATGCCAATCTCTTCCTTAGACTTGAATATCAGACTGTAAATTTGTTCTTAAAATAGAAATGTCTTCCTATCTGTGAAATAATCAAAGTTGAAAATGGATAAGAATCTAAATCTAATCTAAACAGCAGACAAAGGTGTTGTGTGGTGTTAATCTGAAAAAAATACCCCATGAAAACTCATTTAACATATTTTTAAAATGCAAGTTAAATTTTAAAATGTAGTAGCTGGTCTTTTTAGAAGGTAGAAAAGAGAACTCATTATTATAGGTTTTAATTTGTGATACTTTACAGCAACTTATTTTTTAGAAAAATATCTCTCATGCTACCAAAAAATAAATCTTGGTTGTTTATATGTTTAATTCTTGTTGTTTATTTATTTAATTATTGCTGTATGTTTACATTCATATATTTTTATTCGTGAAATAATTTGCAATATTTAATATTTAACTTTTACATTTAGATGGACAGTTACCCCCAGAACATGAACAGCAGACTTTCAGTATGCGGCACTCTTTATTTTGCCAGTACACCCATATACATGCAAAGTGAGTTTTGTTTACATGACCCTTTAATATTAGACATAAAGTATTACAGAAACTAAAAATTGCTTCCTAACATTTTTTCTGAAACAGATCGATGGTGCAGAATTTTTGTTTTGAAGTTTTATGTTTGAGAAACTTTGAACCTTCTTAGTGAAAAAAAATAGACGTCTTATTCTTGATATATAAGACTGGTTTAAAGTTTATTTTGCTAGAGAAAATGGTTCTTATAATTATTTATCCAGCACCTCTTTTAAATGCTTTATGAACCACTGTAAGTAAAAGAAGGTGATTAATTTAATGTTTCTCACTCATTATAAAGATTACAATTAAATGTATTTTAAAAATCACTGCTGTTGTTGGCAACAAAGAAATTAACATGCACAATAAAGATAGTATTTGGGCAAAAGCCATTGGAAAATAAGATTACTTCAATTATGTTTCACTAAATAGAGTCTATGTAATTAAATTAATTTAGGATTTCTTTTATGCTATGAATGTTGTTAAAGTGTATTTTACAAGTGTAGATGATTGTTAAAATTGTATATACTAAAGTTTATTAAGTTAGATATTAAAGTGGGGAAAAATGTGTGAATTTCACAAAGTCAAGTCGATAAGAAAGTTTTGAGACGTTTAATTTTTAATGGGATATTTTAAAATAACTTGGCAACAAAAGTACCTAGTAACAGTTCTATATTACCAAGAGTTTCTCAAAATAAATTATTTATGTATAAATCTTCAAAAGTAAAAATAAATTTCATCGCAGACACCAGCAAAGCTGATTGATGAGTCCTCCTTTCAGGCTCCTACTCCGAGATTGAAAGTGCAAGTGACAAGAGAAACAGAAACCATAGAACACCCATGTGGGAATGAAATAACATTAAATTGTCAATACACAAACCACCACAGTGATGATGAAAGAAAAATGTCGACCAGACTTATCTTGATACCTATGCTAAACCATCAAAACCAAGGAAAAAGAAACTGAGATACAAACATTACAAGTGGAAAGATGGGCACCAGAGGACACTATCTCTGACAAGTTCTTCCTGGCACCACTACTGTCTTCCATGCACCCTCTTCACCCACTTGAAACAGAACCTCCAGAAAGTCTAGATGATAAACAATAACAGCAGCAGAATAACACAACAAAGAAAACTCAGCAATGCTGCCACCACATACATGAAGACCAAAGCAAAAAAAACAAAAAACAACCCACCCCCCTAGCAACTACTACTCATCCACTCTCATCAGAGGGTACTTTTTTTCATCACTTCACATTACACTACATGCTGGATAACCTGTAGATGCCTCCTCCACCACTACCTTGGAGACACAAAAACCAACCTTAAGGTGCAGAGACTTAATAAGGCAGCAGAAAACAAGCAGCATCAATATGTATCAAATACATACAAGACATATTCCTACTCACCCTCCAAAGCAGCAAACAGTGGTTTCATATAGCTGCAAAAGCATTCAGGCAATGAAAAAAGAACCACAGCATAGAAATTAGAAACAGAAGTAAGAGAGAGAGAGAGAGAGAGAGAGAGAGCAAAAAAAAGGGCAAAATGTGCCCACAGATTAGATAAAATCCCTCTTTCCATCCTCCAGTCTCTTGCTCCTGCATATCAGCATTATGCTGGTAACATTCCCTAAAACAGTAGTAGTAGTAATGTTGCATGAAGATGATATATTCTAGTTATATGTATGTATGTTTGAGTATCATTCTAACCTGTGCAGGTGTTTATTTTTACCTCAAGAATACACAGTTGTTACATGTTTCCTGTATTTACCTTAAAAATACACAGTTGTTACATGTTTCCTTTATTTGCCTCAAGAATACACATTTGTTACATGTTTCCTGTATTTACCTCAAGAATACACAGTTGCTACATGTTTCCTGTATTTACCTTAAAAATACACAGTTGTTACATGTTTCCTGTATTTACCTCAAGAATACACAGTTGCTACATGTTTCCTTTAATTACCTCAAGAGTACACAGTTAAATTATGTTTCCTGTATTTACCACAAGATTCACAGTTACACTGGATTTCCTATAATTCAGTAATAACAGTTAAATTTGCATTACCTATACTGAAGTAATCATATATGATTTACATTATATTTCCTATATTTACCTTAGGCTACACAGTTGTGTTATGTTTAATGATGTACAATGAAACTTCTATTATCTAAACATCAGTTATCCAAACCACATCCAACCCCACTAGTTGCTAAGCTAGTATATTAGTTGTTAGATTCCTCTTTCCACACTACTAGCCAAGGTTAATTAGTTTCCTCTCTCCACACTACTAGCCAAGACTTCTTAGTTTTCTCTTTCTACACTACTAAGGTACTAGCCACACAGGCATTGTTCATGCAAGCACTGTTCTAATCTGTTGGACACAAGCGATGACATATTCAATAGGATATATAAAGATATCCTAATTCCTGCTGCTTAATGCATTTCCAATTATTTATTCTCAGATTTATATAGTATATCATAGAAATAGTTTTAATTTGTCATTTCAGGAGTTAAAAATCAAATTTTAGCTTTAACAACTCTGTGGACTCAGGACAGTCTCCAGTGACCTTGATGTATCATTGTCTGTTATACCATTGAAGATGGGAGTGGAGTATGGGGGTGGCAGTTAGCATATTTTAGAATACAGGGGTAATAACTTTGAGTACAATAATATAATTAATTGTAGGCCTAATTACACTTCATTTTGTGTAAACTGGGTATTCTCATGTACATTTGATTACCTGAATTATTAAACAAACCAACCTTGTCCCAATTAGTTAATATAATTGATGTACTACTGTAGTTAAAACAGTAATATTGTATTGAGAAAGAGTTGAAAGCGTAACTGATGTTGTTAACATTAATTTCTTGTAAAGAGAAACATTTGTTTATTTTCACCAGTACTGTTGCACTTTTGGGTTTTCTGCCACAAGACATTATTGGCTCTTCCATTTTTGAATCTTATCACCCAGATGACTTGCCTCAACTTCTGGATATTTACAAGAAAGGTGAGTTAATAATGCATGTATTTATTGCTGATTTGGACAGAAATTATATGCATTGTGAATGTTTAATTGCCAGATATACACTCCTGTTAATGGATATTTACTACTTTCATTGTCTTAGATTTTTAACTCAGTAGAGGTTTTCCTCTAGTACATTAGATAATTTATTTATCTTCTCTGTCAGTCAAAATTTGTGACTTCTCTGTTGCCATAGAACACTTAGTTGTTCCTGGAATTAAATTTCATTTGATTGGATCATGTAAACGTCATTATTATTGTAAATATTATTATATACTTTGCTAATTAATCTTCTAGTTATACAATCCATGGGCCAGCCTTTCAAGACTGGATCTCTGCGTATGCGAACACGCAATGGAACATTCTTAAAAGTTACAACAGAATGGTCGTCTTTCACTAATCCTTGGGACCACAAACTGGAGTTCATCATTGCACAGCACACAGTCATCAAGTGAGTAATCATATATTTTATACAACATAATATATATTTTTCAAAAGTATTATCTTTACACGGACAGATATTTATATAATATACAATAAATAAAATAAGGTTTCGTTACAAAAGAAATGAGTAAACTACTTTATAAACAGATTTAAGATTTATCTTTTTTGATTACTTTTGAAAATCTCAGTTTTTAATTTAATGCTGAGTATTATTTATTATTAAATAATAATTAAGTACTTCTATATATTTTAATTTTTCTTTATTTTTAAACATTGTTTTTATTACTCCAACTAAACTGTCATAGAACTATAAATATTTTGAGAGTTTATTCATCAGAAGATTGACATAGTTGACATTAAGTCCATCTGGAATTTAGCCACACATAAATCAAACAGGATTTTGCTTTTGTTTGAATTTTTGTTTTGCGTGTATTTTCTTGATAAACATTTGTATTTGCATGCATGCAGACCTCCAGATAACTGCAATGTTTTAGAAGATTGCGTTGAAGATCGCAAGCTCACAGATGTCAAGCAGTTGGAATCCAATAAGAAAATCATTTCAAAAATCATAGAAATACTTAAAAAGGTATGAATAAAATATTTAGTAATTTTTTTCTAATTTAAGAAGCTTTTCCATCAGTTAATTAATCATTTGAAAATCTTGTTTAACAGTTCTTGAGAAGAAAAAAATGCAACCCAAAGTCTTTATGAAATATAATGTTTGTCAAAATACTGTTTTAATATCTATAAACAAAGTGAATAAATTCTGTTTATATGTAAAGAATTTTTTAAAAATTACAGAATGTATTGTCCCAAACTGGTTCTTACAATGTGAATGGTGTTATATAAATAGAGATGAGAAAAACTTATGTAATGTAGATGATTGACTGTGTGAAAACACACGCGCACACACACACACATGCACACTGACCACAGGTCCAGATACTGTGAATGTATAAAAAGATATTTTGAAAAACTCAGATTATTGATACACCCACTTAGACTACTTCAGAGAATGTGATTGGTATTGTAGTGAATATGCTAGGTGAATTTCTCTCAGGAATATCTTGTTTGCTTATCCTTTCAGCCAATGACCATTAATTACCCAGAAGATAAGCCTTCAGCACCTCCAGATCCAGGTATTGCAGGTAAACAATAGATTATAATATTAGGTTGTCCCATTTATTTATATATTTTTTTAGCTCAAAATTATGCAAATCTTTTATGCTCAAAATATGTGTTCTGATGAAATAATTTTGTATACCAAAAATTATTATGATAGCTGTAATACTTTTTGAGATATTAATTTAGCGTTGTCATTTACAGTCAACAATTTTAGGCACAATGAATGTGTGATTTTTCAAGTTCATTACAAGTAAAATCATAAACACTGAATAACAATTCCAACAATTCTAATAAACTTAGTCAAATACAACAAGAAAAAACAAATATAATGCAAAATTGACTTCACAGTTTATTATAAATTGCAAAGGAAACTAGGCTTTTGTTTCATAAAATTGCTTGCAAAATGCAACAAACAAAAACATTCATGACATAGCATATGAACTAGTGAACAGAGTACATCCAGAATGCATATTATTAAATCATTTGCCATGTAGTTACCTATTTTTTCCAAAAGGCATTGCAAAGAAAATGTAGAAATTATTGGAGGCTGAAAATGACCATTTCAGCAAATGTGTACATGACAGAAATATCACAGGAAGTGTCAATACAACATGCTTCATGCATAGAAATCATTAAAAGTTTTATACAGAGTTTACAAGTTACAAGCATTCTGTGGATCAATTAATCAAAGACTTTGGCATATCATTGGACAGATAATGAAATTCTGCAGAAAATTATATAGTTTTGACTAATGTGTGATCACTATTTCATCTGAAAAATATATTGTGAATTTTTACTTTAAAAGTTATTTGGTTATTCACAACAGACAATATAGAAAAAATATGAATGTTGAGAGTTCTTTGTCTGTCCTCTGTTTAATGTACCAATCAGATTTTAGGTTACAAACCTCTAAATCTTACTTTTTATTATTTAGAAAGTTGTACCCAAAAATGTGAATTTTACTTTTACTTGTTGCAACCTTTCATCAGAGTTAATGAATATTAATAAAATTTGGAAAAAAACCCAGCAACACAGTTTGAAAGACGAAATTTCAACCTTGTGAGTTTTTGCCTGTAAAGCGGTGATGTTGGGAGTGCCTAATAATATTGTAAATTATACTTCTTAGTGATTTATCTGACTTCTTAATCTGAAACTAATTTTTATAAAATCTTGTAGAAATAACATTCTTAACATTTTAAAGTCTTAAAAGTTAAAAATATTTTTTGTAGAGATAAAGTGGTTTTTATTGCAAGGTGACATTGATAATTGGTTAATTTATAACTATCATTATACGTAAATTAGGCAGATGTTTTGGGCATCAAATTTTGTAAATTATATGTGTACCATATATCAGTAAATTAATATTTAATTTATTTCTTTTCTCATCCAGCTACCTGTGGTCAAAGTGCATGTGTTACGCCTCCAAACAGAGACACGGAATTGGGTGGGAAAGGCAACAGCAGAGAAAAGGCTAAGGTAAGCAGATTTATTGATCAATATTTTTAATTTAAATGTATAAATTCTCCAATGATAAGATAAAAGCGTTGCAGAAAAATCTCTAATATGGTGATATTTTTTTTAATTGGACACAATTTCATAAGGTATAAATAGTGAGAATGTGTTCCATCTTCAGTTGGACACTAACTGCCACTTTATTATGATTATTCATATTTGGTGTTAATCATGGATTGCCAATGTAACTCATATTGACTTCACGAAGATGATAATATTTTTATTGTATTTTTGGGATTGAAACTGAAATTGTGGTTATCGATGAGATTAGTTTCTTTCTCTAAGAGTTATTTATAGCACTTTTTTTTAATAAAGATTTCAAGTATCTTTTTTTATATTTACTTGACAGAATGAAAGCTCTGCAGGACAGACATCCGCTTCTGACATTTCTTCCAGTATTATGGATGAGAAGAGTATATCTTCTTTATACAACCAGCTCAATTATTCCCTTAACATCAAAAAGTAAGTTACTTTAGTAATGTTCATTAGTAAGTACCTCTTTATGCAACCAGCTAGCTCAATTAATTCCTTAACATCAAACATTAAGTTAATTTAATAGTGTTCATTAGTTAAGTATGTCTTTATATAGCTAATGCAGATGTTCTCTTAATATAAAAAAAGTAACTATGTCATAGCATTCAATAGCTAATTTTGTTTTTTTTGTAATTATTATTTGACATTTTGTTGTAAAAATATTTTTTATAATGCAACTGTTGGTGTTCACTGTTGTCTGTATTTTTCTGCCTGAATTATAAAGTGTGTTTCTTACTGTTGAGTTGTTTGTTTGTTAGATCTCCAGCAATGATTTCCATATATGAAGATGGAAAACAAAATGCTTTTAGAAAGGCATTGAGACCAAATGTAACATTAGAACTTATACATTTATAGGTTTTTGTTGAGCCATCCAAAATGTTTCCCAGTGTCAGATGAAGACAGCAATACTGAAGTGGTTGCCAAAGATGACAGTGAGGAAGGTGAGTAAAGGATTGGGGAGGGAGACTTGTAGATTTGTAGGAAAACACTTTGAAAAAAATCTTCATTTTAGTCATTTTATATTTAATCACTTAGTTTAATTTTATTTTGATTTAACTCAAATGTTTTTCTGAACAGAGTTCTAAGCTTTGAGCATTGACTACATTGCAAATCATGTTTTCCACAACAAAGTTCCAAGATCACTTAAAAGTCTGTTTCATTATTCATAAACAAGAAATCATTTATGTTGTGTGCTGATCACGTTATGCAGATACAATTTATTAATAAATCTGTTTATTTTTTAAAAAATAAAAAAAAATAATGCCAAGCTTATAATACTTGAGTAAATTTATTTTATTACTAAGAGCTATTTAAATATCACATAAGATCATCTTTTGGAATCTGTTAATCTGCTAATAACATTTCTTTAATACTTATTCTTACAATAATTTATTATACATCAAACTGATATAACTAGTAACTCACATGTAGTACACAAAAAGTTGTATGCAACTTATAGGTAATAACAGTCTGATGTATCAAGGAATCATTAAGAAATGTCACACAAGAAAGTTTAAAATTAAAAATATTTAACAGCTTTCAATTCAAATGTAATTATATAAGCTTATTAACTTTGAATCTTTTAATTCTAGAGGATGCTCTTCTTGTTGAATTTCATTTTAATCTGAGCATATCACATGCTCTGGAAAAATAAATTCCACCACCTTTTACTAATTAATAATCACAAAATTAGTCAAGTTAGATTTAGAGGATGTTAGATAACTGTTGTTATTTGCTTCTAATAAATGTCTCAAAAAATCAGTATATTTAAAATTTTCAGAAAATTAGAATTGTCCATTATATTTCCTGACAAGAACTCTTCTTAAATCTTGAAATATTCACACATCTTTATTAATTCTATTTAAGATCCACATAACTAGTCCTCTCTCACATATCTTTTGAGAACTACACAGGACAGATCAAATACAGACTTTTATAAAGTCGTTTCACATTTTTCCCTCTGCAACTTTTGTCATGTCTGATATTCATGCATCTTCCTAGATTACGATAGCTGGTGCTATAGTACCCATCTGTATAACAGAAAGGCAATAGGATGTAAATATGACATCTCAGAAAGACAAGGATGAGATAACAGGAAAACGTATAATGATAATCCATGCAGAAAACTTTAAACTACCAGAGAGAAAACTGCTCTAAAAAATAAGACAAAACACAATTACCTTGGTGCTATCAACAGTTTAAAATTACTTTCAACCTGAGCCACCATTGATACTTTGATAGCGTATTGAGCAGTCTTCTGCACCAGATGATACTAATTAGTCTAATATCAAGTTAGCAAAAGTGTGATTAAGTCAGCCTGTAGTTTGTAACATTCACTAGCAGGAAGTATGCTATAAGTTCTAATTACAGAAACGTGGATCAATAGAGTTGTGAGTTTATTTTGATTGAGGAATGTTACTGACTGACTTTGAGCTATGTAACTTATACCAATCAAAGTACCATATGCATTAAAAAAAAATAATGAAACAATACCCTGAAATTTCTTCCTCCCTCCATTGATACTGTGTTAAGAGAGCTGGCAAGTAGAATGAAAATATTATTGTTATACCCTTGTCCAGGTGAAATCCATCATTCACAAACACATTCACATTTGCACAGTTGTTATTTCCTATGTGAACTTTGTCATGAGCATGTATGAGCGAAGACACTATGCAATGGGAAAATATTAATGATTGCATATGCTTATCTTTTTTCCTTTCCTTTGTATTTTTGTTGTTACTTTTAATGAAAGACAGTTTATGACATAACATGACAGAACATAAAACAACAGAACATAACACACTATGACACAACATAACATAACAACATATTTTGACTGTGTTGATAATTTAAAATGTAAGAATATTCATAAACTGAAAACACATATTTCAACATGTGGATAAATTAAAATATAAGTAAATTTACACAAAACACACTGAGAGCTGGAAAAGTCTTCCTGAAGTGTAGCCAACAGGTTTCGCCATTCACTAATACTTAATATATTTTGCTGCTTAGACAAAAGATTTTTCTAGTTGCTTAATTATGCTTAAATATATTTTGCTGTACAGACAACAGATTTTGCCTTCACTTATATATAAATATATATTGCTCTGTAGACATGAATGAGGAGGAAGAAATGGCTGTGGAGATTCCTGTTGTTCGGCCTCCCAGCTGTGGCAGTAGTACCCAGGTTAAAATCTATTTGTTTGTTTTATAAATAATAATGGTTCATATTTGTTTCATTCAGAGATAGGTTGCAAACATGAATTGTTCTTTTTTTTCACAATTGCATTTCTTGATATCCCCAAATAGATAAGAAGAATTTGTTCAGATGAAAAGTTTGCTTTCACCAATCACAATCTCTTATGTTGTCTGATGTTTTCTTAAAGATATAATGTCATGTTTATTAACTTGAAGAGGGGAAATGTCACTATTAAAGGGGCAGACTACTATAGGAAACTACTTTACTTTATGGGGAATATTATTTCTTGCATTTGAAAAATTTCTTTTTGCAACAGGTGCATGTGTCTGATCAAGGCAAAGATGAGGAAATCCCCAGTCCTCCTTCATTTAGTGATGAGTCACACCCAACTCGTGAAGCTGCTGACAACCAATTGGTTTTGACAGAGGAATCACTTCGTAAACATACAAAAGCACAAGAAAGATTGTATTTGCAGAGAGCATCTAAAGAACAACCATATCTTTTCCATATGCGACCTTGCCGAAGGGGAGGTCGTGTTAGGCAGAAACGGGGGCGTCCTGTAACTCATGAAGAGACTGATGTATTTAAATTTGCTCGTACTTCCATGGGACAAAGAGGAGCAAATCCAAATAGTGGAAGTGGAATGTTTATATCTAATGTGCCTATGACATCAGTTGACATCAAGGTGAACATTTTTATTTGATTTATATTTAATCATTAGTGGTATGATTATAAAAGTTACTTTTTTTCCAGTAGATATTTATGAATGCTTAAGATATTTTTTCTGTAGTTTAAGTTCACTATCGATAGTTGACAAACATTGAAATGAGAACAACAGTCTCTTTAAAGTGTCTTTGATAAAAACATTTTAAACTTTGTATTTTTATTTGATGAATTAAAAAAAATGTTACATACGTTATTTAAAAGGACAATCTCTGAAAGAGTTTATTTAAAATTATTTAATTGTAAATAGAATTTGTCATAGTTTAAAAAAAATAATCCCCACTTTGTAATTTCTCTGATTTTGTTTAGTTATCCTTCTCGGTCGTTTGATTTGCTTTTTTTTTTACAATGGACCAAAATTAATATTTTGACTGAAATGAATAATTTTTATCATTATAATTATTAGTCTGCCATCTTGTTTATCATTTATCAGGATTTAGTGCATTGATACATTGTGTGCTTATGAGATGAAAATAATATTTGGAGTAACCAGCTTGCTGTAATCTTTCTCCCAATAATATGCAATACAAGCAGTGATAAATTGTCTTGTAGTTTTTATTTGGATACGTAGATTATGACATTTTAGTATTCTACAAGCTGTGATAAAATAACTTGTAGTTATGATTGAGGCAGCTAGATTATGACCATTCAATTTCCCTCAGTCTGTGAGTTATCTTTACTTCATTAAATATCTTTGACTTTTCATAATAGAAGTGAAATGTTTTAATCTTAATTTAATTAAATATCTTTTGCTTTTTGCTTACCTTACCTGCATTGTTAACTGCTAAATTCACTGTAACTGTTTTATTCTACTTCTGTTTTTGATTAAAATAAATAGTTAATAAGTTTTATTTCATTAAATTTCTTTTACTTTTTGCTCACCTTACTTGCACCATTAACTCTTAAACTGAGTATGACTGTTTTCCATCATTGATCTTCTACCATTATCTGTTAAAATGAGTGTGACTGTTTCCCATCATTGACCTTAACCTGCACTGTGAACTGTTAAACTGAGTGACTGTTTTCCATCATTGACCTTATCTGCGCTATGAACTGTTAAACTGAGTGTGACTGTTTTCCTTCATTGATTGCTATCATTCTCAATCTTTGCTTTCCCATAGCCCACCACTACACCACAGGTAGCAGCCTCCATCCACCAGCAGCAGTCAAATGTTGTAGGCATGATGCCAGGACACTACCAGTCTGGAATGGGAGTCATGCCCCAATTGACTATGGTACCCGTTGACCCTGCCACTGGTGTACACCTCCAGCCAGCCATTCAGCCTTTCATTCCCAATCCAGCCTCGAGCATGCAGTGGCCATACTATCCTCAGTCTGGTGAGTATAAAGAATTGCTTAGTCGTTATTATAACCTCATTTTATGTAGTCTGTAATACAGTTTTACAATATTCTTTAAATGTTCATGTGTAATACTTTAGTATTCAGAAAGCAACAATTGAGGTTTTTATGAGCTTTTTAAAACAATAAATAAAATTTTTATGTTGACGCATTCTTTTTAAAACTATGTCTTTGAGTGTGTAATTGTATTGTCTGTTCTTGAATCTAGAAAAGACATTTGGATATATATTGTTATTGTTCCTATATGTGTCTTCTATTTATATTTTGTGTGAATATCGAAATTAATTGATTTAGTAAGAATAACAGTTTAATTTGTTGCATTTCAACATATTTTTTCTCTAAAAAGAATTTTTTACAGGATAGTCTTGCTTATTTCATAGAAACAGGGTGGAGATAGAAATAAAGCTGACAAATAGGGTGGAGATAAGAATAAAGCTTACAAATAGGGTGGAGATGAGAATAAAGGTGACAAATAGAGTGGAAATGGAAATAAAGATGACAAACAGTGCAGTTAGGAATAATGGTGATAAACTGGGTGAAGATGGGAATAAAGATGGCAAACAGTGCAGTTAGGAATAATGGTGATAAACTGGGTGAAGTTGGGAATAAAGATGGCAAACAGGATAGAAAAGAAAATAAAAGATATTATTTTGAAAAATGATTCTTGTAGTAAATTACAAAAAAACAAATCATTGACTAAATTATGTTGACTGAATTTCACAATTAAGAAGTCAGATTTAATTATACTTAAGAGATTGATTATTTTTACACTGAAAATGGCCCTGAATTAATATTGATAAAAGATGTATCTGATTTAATATAGTGAACATTTTTTTCTTGTCATGCAACTAAAGAATAGGATATGCCAACCTGGGTCACACAAGCTTATTAGGGCCTCTCATGGCTCTACGTAGACTTTAGAATGAAATGATAGATCAAAAAATTGCTAAAGTATTTCTTGTAAGGGAATAACCTCCCTTAGTATTTTACATAGCTTAATACTATGATGTCCTCATGCTTGTCAAAGTTATGCAGTTTTGCAGAATTTCTCAAGGGTGTCAAACTGACATTGTACATTGTACACATATTTATTGCTTTTGGCTTTTGTTGGTTCCTTGACCTTATCCTTGACCTTAACCTGAACTGTTAAACTGAGTGTGGCTGTTTTCCATCTTTGACCTTTTTTATGTTAACATCTGCAATAGCACATCTAAGAGCAAACTTCCATAATTTATTTCCAATGTACTGAACTTTACAGACTCACAGGCACAAACATATCAGAATGATCTTTTCATATACCAGGTAGTGATTGACATTGACACACGCATGCACATCCTCCCACCCGCCCAACACCACCACCGCTATTGTGGGAAGAATACATCTGTCATTTGGGATTACAGCGAATTATTGGATTTCTGAAATCATGTCACTGATGTACAAATCTCGATGGTTCCATTTTGAATTCCTTCTGATCTTTCTGTAAATTTCAAGTTTAGGTCCTCTTGTAAATTACCATGATCTCATTTGGTCTCACCTAAATAAGATCAACAAGTTGATTTCTTTAGATCTCTTCTGTAAATCCAGTACTTTTTCCTTTGAATTGCTAGAAATGAACAGAATTTCCTGCTATGATTCCTACTTCTCACACTCTCTTGCCTTTTCCATTGATCCACCTGTACTGGATACAGTTATTTTCTTGTTGACTCTTTCTGACAGGCTACAGCCCATCAATCTAAGTTTCAAGAAATATTGGCACACATTCTTTATTAATCATCCAGTAGATGGATATTAAAGGAATTATAACTTGTTGGACAGCAATGGTGCAATTATAGGATACATTTTTTGCTTTCACCTCGATGTAGATTTGGTACCTGTTTCACCTCTTGTGGAAAGCCTTTTCTCTATTGTCTTACATTTCCAAAGGCCTAAAGTCCTCATTAAAATAATCTTCCATAAGTTTGGGCGATGTAAAAAAATTGTCGAAAAAATAACTCTGCTGACAGCTTTATGACAACATAATGACCAGATCCATTAGGCATTGGCTGGGGTCTTCACAGCTAAGTTAATTTGGAACCAGCATAAATATACAGTGTCACTGTCACAGAGCATCCAAACTTCAATGCCTCTGGTTTTAATGGCATGATGGCATATGCAAGGTGCCCAGTAAAATGAATCATTGATTTCTCTATAGCTAAATGATGTCCAGTATGAATATGGTAGCAACTGTAGTTGCCAGTTTATCTACCACTCCTTTCACATTCTATCATGGTGAAAGTTCAGGTTTCTACTGGAAGGCTCTGTCCATCAGTCATTGATGTGAAGATATGAAGTCAGGCTGACAAAACAATTTCTGGCAGAGGTTGATTTTATGCCAACATTGCTGATAAAAGTATCTGCTGACCACTAGAGATCAATCTTTACTGATCTCTACAGAGATAGGCCTATCAAAATATTGCATGCAGTATATGCTTTCATCTCTGCTAGTATTATCTTCTCAAAGTTGGCATATGTACGATCATCTTGCCAAAATACAGCATTCCTGTTGGTGTTGTGGCATGTTTATCAATAGCACTTCAGGAAATAACAAAAAACAAAAAAAAAATCCAATGCTGTTGCAGTCATTACATCATATCTATAAGAAAAAAGCTCCTATACCATCTGCATGTTTATCAATATCACTTCAAAAAAATCCAATGCTGTTGCAGTCATTACATCATATCTATAAGAAAATAGCTCCTGTACCTTCTGCATTAAAATCATTGACAGTAAATGGTGTCAAATTGTGTAGTTCATTCATTTTCAGTATGAATCGGTGGATCTAAATATACTTCAGTTTCTGAGTAAAACTGGCTGTTATCTTTGTTCTGATTAAAAAACATCACTTTCAGTCACACTGTCCTTTTCATTTAAATCATAATCTGCCTGCATCTGAAACCCATAAAATGATCCTTTTTAACTGGATTGAAGAAAAATCAATGGGACTGAACAGTTAACATTGTTCAACTCAGAACTACATGTACTAACAAATCTTGCTCACGTTCATTAGCACATGGTGCAAATGAGGCCAACATGGTTAAAAGCACTTTGGTTTTTTTGGTTTTTTTTAAATAAGCAGCACATGTTGATGTCATAAATTTATTTTATACAAGCAGAAAATTTCTGCCTCCAATATGCTAATGACTTTAGTATGGATGTCTCTTTTAAGAAGGAAAAAGATATATTTAAAGATTTTTATGAATACTTTCAGATGTCTGCATCTACACTCTTGAAACCTCCTTGTTATTTTCATATTTTATTTTGACTGACTAAGGGAGGTCTCAGTCTAACCCCAAAGAAAATTCTCATATAAACAATATTTCAGTAAATTGGTACAAGCAACATTTTGTATATGAAATAAATTTTGGCAGTAATAATTACCAATTCAGTTTTCAAGAATAGCTTGATATTAAGCTTGTGATCACATGACCAACACACTAATTTCAAATAAAAGTACAAAACTTAAAGTAAGAATGCAAGTTGCCAAATGGCACTATTTAGAGAAAACAGATAGTGCATTTGTTCTTTTTGTAATCAGTACGTAAACTTAATTTACTGATTTACTGTCACTCTCAATGATTAACCAGAGAATGTGGCATTAATATTTAAAATCACTACAAATGAATGAAGAAACCAACTGTAACACAAGCAGTAATATTAAATATCACAATCTTGGACTAAAATGGTGGGGACTAAAGAGGGCGAGCATTTAAAAAAAATAAAGAAAAAGTACCTTTTTTATATGCAGAATTCAGTTAATGATGCTAACATGTGCTTTATAGAAGAGGGAAAGAGTAAAATATATAACAAATATAAATAACCCAATGAATTCATTCTCCTTGTGTGGATTGAAAGTGAAGAATAAATTTAATGTAAAAATGCAAGAAACTAGAACTAGAAATGAGCTGTGAGAATGTAGTATAGATAAGCAATAACTTGTTTAGAATTTGAGTATGATGAAGATACAGGCAAGCAGTGTAGAGAAACATTCATGTGTTGAAAACAACAACCTTGTAGTCACTATGAATCCTGTTGACAGCAGCTATTCTGCTTAAGTGACTACAGCAAAATATCTATCTTGATTACTTTTTCTAATCTTAAACAGTTGTTTAGACCCTTTGGAAGTGAACTAATGCCTGCAGGAAACATTGAGAGAAATATTTGTGTTGTGTGCACTGTGATTGATGTCGTGGTTCTGTCCCTCTTTTTCTCAGCTGGTGTGTGTGTGTTACCTGCAGGATATTCTCTTCTGCCTCAAGTCATGGCTGGCTTTTACCAGCCCATGCTTCAGCCTGTTCCTATGACAACAGTTAGCCAGCCAGCATTCAGTCCACGTTGCAGCCCTGGCAGTTTTGCAGTCACACCAATGACAGGAATGCAGCAGAAGTCAGTGAGTGCCATGCCCTTCATTTATTTGTGTCAGGTGTTGTCATGGTGCCAGTTTTTCACTTATGCCATGCACATAAATTGTTCACATTCCCTTAAAGAATTTATGGTTTGGAACTTTAAGAGATGCTTTTGCCATTACTTTATTTAAAAATAAAAGGGGTAGGGAGCGCTTCTTTCAGTGAATACAAGTTGGTGTGAAAGTATTGAACAAAAGGATTATGATGTGAAGATATAATGCATCATGTGCTTGGCCTAAGTAGAAACATTTGCATGTATTGTCCTCCCAGTACATCATATCAGAAACACAACAATGACAACAATGAAATGAAAATGTGTATAATCAATTAAAAAATGTGAAAGCAAATTAATTTTGCTGACAAAAAATATAGACATGTTCACTTAAAAAGGAGTTTTAATACTGAACCCTTGATATTATGCCTTATAGTTATCATATTAAGTTTCAACATCTAATCTTGATATTACATCTAGTAGTTATCATTTTAAATTTCATCCCTCAAATCTTAATATTAGTAGTTATTTTAAAATGCTTTTGCTCGGGTTGACAAGAGATGATAAATTATTCTTCCTGAGTAAACCTCTAATTGTGATTATTTTATAGTAGAATGTAGATTTCATTAGGACAGTTTTGATTCACAGTACATGTAGTTGCATATTATTCTGCCCTGGCATTCCTTTAGTATTAATTATTTTATAATTGAATTTAGATATCATTAAGACCAGTCTTGATTGACAGTGACCATGTAATAATGCTCTGGTAGTCACATTTGCTATGAACTATTTCAGTGTTTTCAGTTTGTGTTACTTTTGCCAACAAAACAGCATATACCAAAAATGCATAAACACCATTTTGCATTTCTAACAGTCCATTTTAATGTAGCTGCTAGGACACAAAAGATTTTTTTTTCCCCAGTGCATTTAATCTCCGTATTGCCTAATTACCTAATTTGTCATGTGCACACAATACTAGTTATGTGAACACTTCACTATAAAACATTGAATCTCTAATATATCTAACCATGATTCATCATTTTACACCACAGTACATTTAATCTCTAATATATCTAGGCATTATTTATCATTTTACACTGCTCAGTATTTAATCTCTAATATATCTAGCCAAGATTCATCACCTAACACTATCATGTAAAACACTTAATCTCAAATGCATTTAGCCAAGATTCATTCTTTCAATCTACCTTTAAAATAAAAATTGGCACTCTATCACTTAAGATCTCCAAGACACTTAGATTTAAAAAGTATGTGGAGTATTTTGGTTCTTACCTGGCAATTAAAAAAAAACTAAAAATATGCAACATATTCTGAAAACTGACATTTTTGCAGATATCTAATAAAGGAATAAATAAATAATTTTTTACATTTCTTCATGATATACACTCTGTTTTAAAATGTGAAAAATTTCAACATTACACATGATGTGCCTCTGGTGTAGCAATTAGTGAGTGTTTTGATTTGTGTTTGACTTTAATCACTATAGTAACAACATTCCTTCAAGTATTTCAACTCTTAAACTTTGTCCATACTTTTTAAAAAGTTTAATTGTTATGATCTCCCATTTTTATTTTAGATTTTTTTTCTGCACATTGTGACATAAAAGGAATTTCTGTAGAGTAAAAACTGTAGCATAATTCATTATTTGTGCATAATTTAATTTTTTATAATTTAAATTCTTTTTTTGTTGAGATATATCAGTTAGCCCACAGTCCATTAACCCATCATTGTATTGAAAAACTAAATTAAAAATATTTATTAATAATTATGAAAAATACTATGACCTTTTAACTTAATTTTTGTATTGTGATTCTTGTTTATTTTTGATGGTGCACTTAATCCATTCAACTACTTGCACCTCAGTTAACCAGATCACCAACAGCTTACAATGTCGTATAGTGTTATCCTTTGCATTCCAGCATTTTAATTAATAAATTAAAGAAAATAGTTTTCAAAAGTTGAATCTGTTATTAAGATTAAGAACAATGTAAATTGATCTCATGATTTCTAAAGTGTGTTTCGCTGATAAATAGAGCAGATTTCTCAAATGTTATTTTAAAAGTTATGAAATGAAATGTTTGAAAAAATACAAGTCACTTACATTTGTCTTTATTTGGTATCAGTTCTGTCTACTGAAATTGAGTTTTTAGTAGCTAAATCTGAATAAAATGAAAAATCAGCCAATGCATAACCAACAGAAACTTAATTTATTGTGAATGTATTATTTTTAAAAAAAAAATCACATTCAGTTAATTTTCTTTGAAGCATATATCTTTTTGGTAATGATTGTAATGCTATTGCTTTAATTAAATCCATATTTACCACAGACCTTTGCAAGTTATGCATTAACCAAGTAATATGGTTATCATAACTACAATTGCCTTTCCTCTAAATAAGTAAAGAAATTATTCAAAATCATTTGATTGTAGAAAATTGTTAAGAAAACTGAGTGTAGGAATATTATAGGGTCCACATGGAAAACTGAACTATCATTTAAAATGCAACAAAGTCTATATGCCTATTTTCATTAAATAATAATAATAATAATCAGAATAATGAAGTTTTAATAAAGCACATAATTTTATAACATCTCTAAGCACTCTTCTATAATTACATATAAAATACACATCAGGGTCTTAATATAAACTACAGTAACACATAAGAAAACTAAAGATGATAAAACAAAACAAAATAAACCTGCATGCAGAATGTTTATAGTCCAGACTAATGTTGGTCATCACACAATATCATGGCATCATTCACTGTGGCAGCTCCATCTAGACAATATGATGATAGCCATTTTGGTTAACAGTGCACTTCACAGACATACATTTGCACACATACATACATGCACACAAACAAACACACACACACACACACACACACACACACACACACACACACACACACACACACACACACACACATGCACAATCTCATATATGCATGCATACTCACAAAAAACATTCACACACTTCTTAATAAGTTTGTTATGTATGCATTGTTTCAAATAGTCTTAATACCAATACATTTAGCAACTTAGTTGTAAATAGTGATAGCTTAACAGGTTCACTGAATAAATATTAGTAGTTGTTTAGGTTTTTATTTTTTTAAGCTCTTCTCACTACTACCATATACGTTTACATTTTCTAACAGCTTCACTGTATAGATGGTGATAGTTGCCGAATATTAATATATAATCACGACATTTCTAATGTTCTTAATCACCATATATCAGCATATTTCTAAATGCCAATACATAAACATGATATTTTTCAATGTTCTAATACAGGTGCATAAACATAACATTTATAATGTTCTTTAAACCAATATACAAACATGTTTCTAAAGTTCTTAATGCCAGTGCATTTTACTACTTAGCTACAAGTACTAGTGTCTTAAAGCTATCTTAATACCACTAAATGACATTCATTTCACTCAGCCATTTTGGACATATTGCTAGCAATGCATATTCACATAACTGATTGAAATTTAGCACACATTTCAAACTTTATATATTGTTTGTTTATATATATAACATTTTGTTCTGAATGTATTGGACTCTGTGTGGTTTTTTTAAGCTTTTTGTCTTTGTTGTTTATTTTTGTCATTTTTTATGTTGTAATATTTTTTCTTTTATTTAAAATAGATTTAGTCTACTTTTAAAATGCTATGCAATATCAGGAGATATTTTGAACAATCAGAGATGGGGATGGGTCACCTTCTTTTACTTTTTTTTTTTTTTTTTTTGGGGGGGGGGGGATTTTAGTGTCAGAACTTATGCCTGAATAGTTTTAATATAAAATGGATTAATACTTGCAGTACTACTGTACTAATTTTAATTTAATATGAATTAATACATAGAGTAGTACTGTACTAGTTTTAATATAATAATTAATATGGATTATACTTGTAGTACTAATATGGATTAATGTTTATACTACTCTTGTACTAGTTTTAGTATAATATGGATTTAAACTTTTAGTACTGTTAAACTAATTTTAATCAAATATGGACTAATGTTTTTACATATATTAAAAATTGCTTTGCATCAAATTAAATTTCACAAACAGTATACATGCATATAAGGAGACTAGGAGGATAATGTTTTACCTAGCATTATTTAAATTCACTGATGCATAAATGCTTGGATACTTGGTTGGACATAGTGTTACTTTACATCAAGTTTGAACATAAATAGACTGAGACTGGGATGGATAAAATGTTACTTTGCATCAGGTTCAGGTCACACATTGTACATGGAAATGCTATGGCTAATAAATACTTTGGACCAAGTTTAAATTCACACATTATACACACAGACAGAAATTTTTTTTAATGTGCAGTACTTGAATTTAGGTGTGAATGCTGAGTAAACTTTTAGTTCATAGAGATTTTATCGTTTTTGCTATTTGAAGATATCTAGTGAACAAGACAAAAGCAGAAGAAAAGAACGGGAGGGGGGGGGGTTGTTTTAAAAAAAAATATTGCTGATAATAGCTATTTTTATTATAATTTCCTGCTAAAGTTATTGCCCAAACTAATTACATGTATTTGAATTATCCAACACCCTCCTGAACATTATCAGACAAAGCATGCACATAAATAGTATATTTTCAGGTCAATTTAAAACTGTAAAAGTAAATATATAATTTAGCATAATCATGTGAGTTTCACCAACAGCAACAGAAATCACAAACCATCACTCCCTCATTCACTTTAAAAATAATAAAAGGTATACAAGTTTTTAAATTAGCTGAGGCACAAACATTAGTAGAAAGACTGTTTTCAATCCAAGATTATAGAAAGTAAATTGTTAAGTGGCAAAACTTCCAGTTTCACATGCTATGACACTCTTTAATATGATCTCTTCAACAATATTAAAAACCACAAATGAAAGAACAAAAAGTAAAATATACTTGCTTTTCTCCTTGGATTCCCCGTGGAATCCTAAAAAAGGGCCTAAATTATACTTAAAGAGCTATTATCATCATTATCACTTGAAATCCTTACAGGGCTTGGCTGCTAAATGACCAGTGATTCCCAGTATGTGCCATTTTGAAATCTTGTACGGGCATTTACTTATAAAAAGTTATACCAGTTATAATAAACATTATTAGAAAATTGATATAAAAAATATACAGAAAAATAGTCTTCTTTCTTTCTTTTTTCCCACTGCATCTTGAACTATGCGACATTCCCATATTTTGCTTGTTTTATGAAAACTTACCTACCCCTTCCTTGTTGTTGTTCATTTATTGTGTGTGTGATTGGTATTTATCTCTCCTTCCCTGTATCCCGGTACAGCATCAGAGTTCAAAATTGCCACAACGAAGTGAGCAAATATGTCGTTGTGAGCATTCCTGCCAAAATCAAGGGAAGGCGTTTGGTGCCTATACTCACTCATGGTTGGAAAATTACCAGGTAAGATTGCTCAAAGTAGACAGGGCTGGAAATTAAGACTATTTTGCAAACTGTGAGGTTCACACTGAGTCTGACTAAATATAATTTATATATGATCAAGAACTGCTATGGTGATCTGTAATGGTGTTGATGTTGTTGATGTTGCTTTTGTTTGTCTGTGGTATTAAATCTCACACTTTTGCTTAACTTATTTTTGTAAGGCAATATCTCTTTATTATTTTTTATTTTTTAATTAATACAGATTTTACTAACCAATGCATGTTTATTAAAATAGATAAGTACAATTGGTAAATGATTGAAGTTGGGTGAGGTGGGGTAATGTTTTTGCAGTTTAAATGTTTGTTTTATAAATTGAAAAGTTTGCTATTAGAGATAGTTCAGAGCTATTTATCTACATGGTTCGTAAACAAGTTTATGAAAGTGACATTTTCAGCAATAGATTGTAAAGTGATCACCTTTGTGTGAATAATTTATTAATTCTATTTTTTAAAATTTATGATTTTGTTAAATATTTAAAAAATATAATTCTTTATTATGTCTGCTCTAAATTTTATTTATAATATTTATATTAAGCAATTTAAAAAAATATATTAATATTAAGCACATTTTAAAATTAAAATAAATTATCAAGAAAAGAATTAATTGTTAATTATTTATAATGACAATCTTAATAATGATCAGTTTAATTAGAATATGTTTGGCAATTTTCCAGCCCTGGTATTTATTTTTTTTGCCTTCATGTAAAAGCATCCTATTGGCTCAACCAGATTTAGGGTTTTCGTTCACATAAATAAAATATATTTATTTATTTGAAGACAAAAGATACAGATGTCAGCAGGTATATACTCCAGTTACACTTAAATGATATAAATGTATTTTTTTAGAACCAATCATTTGGAGTGAAAGGTGCAATTTAAAATTATTTTTGGACAACTTTTTAGAAGTTTGTAGAAAATGTATTAAACTATGCCTGGGCTTAATAAATACAAATTATTTAAAATAAAATTCCAGTATTACACCTACAACAGGCTTGTATTTTTTGGTGTTGAAATGAAGCCTAGATCAAACCAGAACTAATATCATATTTGAAATGGTAACTTTATTGTTTTCTCTGACTGAATATGTTTAATATTTTGTCTGTTTAATCAGAAGCAAGACAATCAGAAGGATCAAGTAAAAAGTGGAACAGATTCTGATAACCATACCTCTTCAATGGAAGACACCAGTTCATCTACTAGATATCTTTTAGATGCTGTCAGTGCTCTAAATAGTTCACCTAATGAGGTCAGACTTAGTTTGCATTTCCATTATTGCTTCACAAAAACTAAATAATTAATGCATATTTTAGGCTGTTGCTATTGGCGCTACCCATTATGATCAATTAAATGGCAGTCATATGTGATCCATTATAACTTAGTTAATAAACCAGCTTTTTTGTCAGGGGAAAACAATCTAGGATCAATGTGTGACCATTGTCTGACAGAGATTATTAAAAACTGTTAATAAATTTTATAGCAAAAATTATAAATAACGATTGTTTAGGAAACCTATATTTGTCTACTCTCACTCACATCCATGATGATCTTGAACACATTAACGTCTGTACAGATACAATCTTTATTTCTGTCAAATAACCTTAAAAGATTATCCAGATAATTAAAATCTTTTTACAACTGCAAGAGTTATAGTTAATTAAGCTTAGTGAATAACTTTCGCAGCAGAGAAACAAGCACAGCCGACAACACCATGATGATCATGTGCTTCGTTTATACTTAGACCTGTTTCTTCGCGCACACTTGGGTTGCACATTTTTCCACTCTATGGGTTCCACTACAAAAATGCCACTTTGTCATGCTATATACCATTTTAAAGAAGAGATTCTCTACTTTCTTAAACTTATATTTTCAAAAATAACCGTAAGAAAGTAAAACTTCAAAATAGGCTTTTTTCAATCAACTTTTAGGTACAATAAAAATACAGATTTGAAACTAACACGGCTGCATTCTAGATTCATTTTGCCTTAGTTTGATGTAAGATACATTCTGATTGGACAATTGTAGCAGAACCCATGTTAGTTTTTGTAAGGCATACCAAAATACGACTGTAAAACCAGAGATTGAGAAAATGGCCACTGCTATCGAAACATGCTAACCGTAGCAAATTTAATGCGATCTTATACGCTTCCACTCACTCTCCCAGAAATAAAAAATACATTAATGAAACGTTGGAAGATAGTTTTATTCAACGAATTATTTCACAAGCATGATAAATACGGAACATAAACACAACATGTGTAAAGGGTAAATGTTTCGGAATTTAGTAGTTGTCTGCTATCGTCATAAAGAGGCTGGTTCTATCTACTGATAAAGTGTTGGGCTTTCTCAAGAACTCTAAACATTTTGGCAGAACAGTCCAGATGAACATGACAAAAAGTAAACATGATTACAAATTTGTTAATTTGAAAACTGAAAATGAAAACAGACTATAAAAAGAGGATAGATATAAAAAGATTCTTAACAGTAGCAAATTCTGAGTTATAAAGTTACCCAAGAGTATGGAAAATGTCAGTGTTGCTTAAAGTTTATTTGAAAAAGTTTGATAGAGCTGAAATGGCTAATTTTTGTGCTTGTGATCACAGCAAGATATGCTAGATTTTTATTAAATTGATGGCACCATTCACTTTTATTAGTTAATTTGAAAATGGATCATACTAGAGTATGTCTCACACCATTGAATGAACCCTAATGGTTATTTTATAAATACATTACTTTAGCTACATCTGACATATCGTAATGGTCCCAATAACTGTCTTTAGCAAATGCTAATATGGTCCATTGAACTGGTCCTTGGCATGTGGATCATTCTGCTCTGTTGTTGCTTTGTGGTGAAGTACTCATCAAAGTCAACATCCACAATAAAGTGGTTCTGTTCTGGTATTGTTTTGCTCGTCGAACTCAGCGTCTCAGATATCATAAATAAAGTCTCAGATAAATTGCTGATCTGTCACTAAATACATGTGGGCTAAGAAATCATCCTCATGTGTTCTCTGACAGAACACTCTTACTTACATGGTCATCATACATTTTAATATCATGAGCGAAATATAACAATATAAATTATAGTTAATGTCAAAAGATAAACATGAATATAATATTAGTTAGGCAAGTAAAACCACATACCTTTGGCAATAACATATACAGAGGAAGATTTCCTGGTGTATTGATAACCAGCCATAAGGTTATTAGTATGATTATACTTTGTTAAAACTGGGAGCCAAAATACACATTGCCTCAACAGTCAGCTACATTTGACCAATGATTTACAGGTGAGTTTCTGGTGCGTTCGTTTGCATGGCTGAGCTGCACTTTGATTGGTTGGTTTAGTGAGTTGTTTGGAACATTCAGGTATGTTTCCAAGGATAAGGATCAGCCTTTAGTAGGTATATGTAAGTTTTTTTTTGTTTTTTTTTTTTATGAGGAGGAGTAGATGTGGGCTACATAAGTCATTATGTGATACAAAGTACTAATTTACATTGATTTAGATTAATGCAAGTGTTTGGAACTCAAAGTAGGGTTTTTAATTTTTTTTATGTATTTCTTTAAAAGTAATTATTTTTTTATTTTTATTTTTTGAGGGGGCCACAGGTGTATCTGCAAGTTTCTGTTTAGATTTAGATGCGTTTATAAAACATATAATTAGTGCATTCAAGTCCATTTGTGTGAATAATGATTTTGTTAAACTTGACTTACTTGCTACTTATCTCCTTCGGTTCCCCATGGAACAAAGGGCCTCAACAACAGTTCTCCATCTCAGTCTATTCTGGGCAGCCTTTTTCAGTTCACCCCATGACTGATTGCAGCTCTTTATTTTCTCTTCGCAGAATCATCTTCAGGTAGTCTTAGGGCGACTGACCTGTCTCTTTCCCTGGAGGTTCCACTGCAAAGCCTGCTGGGTGATGTCCTGCGGGGGTTTCTGCAGGGTGTGTCCTATCCATCGCCATTTATGCCTGGCAATCTGCTGATTGATGGGATCTTGGTTTGTCCACTGCCACAAATCAGTGTTCTTTAGTTTGTCCACCTGATCTTCAGTATGTTGCGAAGGCAGCCATTGATGAATACTTGGAGTTTGTTGGTTTGGGTGTTGGTGACTCTCCAGGTCTCTGAGCCATAGAGGAGGACAGACAACGTTGCTGTTGAAAATTCGTAGTTCGTTGCGGACAGATAGGGATGTTGACCTCTAGACTGGTCTCAGGGTAAAAGGTGTTTCTAGCTTTCCTGATTCTGATTCTCGTTAGAACCCCCTGTTGCTGATACAATGCTGCCCAGGTAGGTGAAAGAGGTGACTTCTTTCAGCTTGCTGTCTCCAAGGGTTATTGGCTTCTTCTGCTTTTTTAACAGGGTCATGATTTCAGTCTTCTCTAGGTTGATCTGCAGTCCTGTCTTGGATGCTTCTTGGGCCAGGTTATCAGTTTTCTGTTGCATATGTTGGTATTTCTGGGACATCAGGCACAAGTCATCCGCAAAGTCCTAGTCTTCAAGGAACTGAGTAAGGGACCACTGGATTCCGGTTTTTCCTGTTGTTTGGTGCATCACCCAGTCGACCACTAACAGGAAGATCATTGGGGAGAGCATGCATCCTTGTCGGACTCCTGTTCTCACCTCAAAGTCCTCTGTCAATTTGCCGTTGTGGATAATTTGGCATGTGGCGCCTTCATAAAGGGATTCCATAGTGGTGGAGGAGCTGCCAGATGGTTTCTCTGTCCACACTATCGAACGCTTGACGAAAGTCAATGAAGTTAAGATACAGCATTGACTGCATCTCCAAGGATTGTTCAATGATGATTCGGAGTGTTGCTATCTGATCTGTACACGACTTGTTTTTCCTGAAGCCAGCTTGTTCTGTTCTTGGGAAGTTTTACCAGGTTGTCCTTTTTTCCAGTCTGCTGGTACTCTTCCTTCCCTCCAAACCTTCTGCAGTAGATGCAGCAGCATGTTGACTGTGGTCGAAAGGTCTACCTTGAGTGCCTCTGGGGAATTCCATGTGGGCCGGCTGCTTTCCCATTTTTCAAGATCTTCAAGGTTTTTAGGATTTCTGCTTTTGTGGGAGGGTTGGTGTTGACTTGACTGGTGGTGAGTCTGCAGGGGGGATGTCTAGTCTCACTGATGGCAAGGGTTGATTTAGGAGTTCTTTAAATGATCAGCCCATAGTTGTCTCTGATCCTGCTCTTTACTGATGGGGTTTCCTTTTCTGTCTTTAACTTGTTTGTTCACATTTGTCTTCTTAGTTGAGAGAGTCCTGGTGACTTTGTACAGGGTACTGAGGTCCCTCTTTCCTGCTGCTTGTTCTGCCTCTTTTACTAGTGCATCATAAAAGAGCCTCTTGTCCTTTCTAGCACTATTCTTAACTTTCTTGTTCATTTGGGTAAATTTATCTCTTTTCTTTTCCTCTCCGTTCTTGTTGGTGTTGATCTGTTGCTTGATGTCTTTTCTGTTCTTTATCAGTTGCCACGTGTCACTTGAGAGCCATTCCTTGGTTGTCCATTCTCTTTTGCCCGGACCTTCTTGGCATGTGTCTGTCAATGTGTCTCTTAGGGAGCTCCAGTGTTCCTCCAGGGGTGTTTCATCAGTCACCAAGTTCAAGGCTTCAAATCTGTTCTTCAGGGAGGTTGAAAAGATGTCTATGTAGTCTTTCTCCTTCAGCCACTGGGTATTGAACTTGATGTGAGGTCGATTAGCTATGTCTCTAAAAGCTCGTAGCTTGACTTTGATGGTTCCAATCACCAAGTGGTGGTCTGAGGCTATATCTGCCCCTCATTGGGATCTTGTATCCTGCAGGCTTCGTCTCCATTTCCTAGAGATAGTGATGTAATCTATCTGGTTTTTGGTGTTGCCTCTGATGAGATCCAGGTTTCTTTGCGGATGTCTTTATGCAGGAATACACTGCCATCAATGATTAGGTCATTAAAAAGTGCAAAAGTCCATGAAAAGCTCGCCATTTTCATTCATTTCTCCAAGGGCCTGGGTTCCCATAATCAATTCTTTTCCAAGGTTGTCTTTTCCTATCTTTGCATTTAGGTCACCCATCAGTATCCTGATGTCTCTCTTGGGTAAGTTGTTAACTACTGTCTGGAGGGAATTGTAGAAATTTTCTTTTGCTTCCTTGTCAGTGTCGTGATTTTGTTAAAACATCAGATGAATTAACAGACTATCAGCAAAGCGTAAGTTCGTTATTGTTCTGCCTCCAATACTGAGAGTTCCTTCATGGTCTTCCAGTGCATTTGTCAAGATGTTAAGAGAGTAGGTGAAAGCAAGCAGCCTTGTCTGACTCCCACTGTTGTCCTGAACCAATCTCCTATTTGGCCATTGAAGCATACTGCGCTGGTGGCCTTGCTGTAAGGGCTTTCTATGACTTTCATTAGGTTGGCATTGATGTTGTACAGCTTCATAGCGGACCAAAGGGTTGCATGCCACACTGTCAAATGCCTTCTTAAAATCTACAAAGACATGACAGAGGTTTTGTTGGTGCTGGAGGTACTTCTCACATAGTAATCTCAGGTTAAAGATCTGATCATATGATAGTTCTGACATTGCTGCAAATTGCCTTTTTTCAGAAGAGTTATTATGGGTGAAGAAGAAGAATAGCAGAAAAGCATACCAACTGGTGAAAGACCTGACCAGTGAAAAACAGTGACACTCCTCCATCATTCAAGATAGTGGAGGGGAATGTCTTACAGAAGATCAAGACATTCTTATTAGATGGACAAAATACTGTTCAGACCTATACAACCACAGACCTACAGTGGACTCAGACATACTCAACACCCACCAGTGACCAATACAGTCAACTACCCTATCCTCCGAGCAGAAGTAGAGACTGCAGTGAAATCATTGATAAAAGGGAAGGCAGCAGGAGTAGACAACATCCCTGCAGAACTAGTCCAAGAAGGGAGAGAAGCCATGATAAGCACCCTACTAACAATCTGCAATAAGATTTGGCAGACAGGGGAATGGCCAACACCATGGACTCAGTTACTCTAGTGAAACTTATTTACAAATGTAATGCAGCCCCCTCTAGTGTACATTATTTGTAAGAGTAATGCAGCCCACTCTAGTGTACTTTATTTGTAAGAGTAATGTAGCCCAATCTAGTGTACATTATTTGTAAGAGTAATGCAGCTGACTTTAGTGCATATATTTTGTAAGAGTAAAGCAGCCCACTCCAGTGTACACCATTTACAAGAGCAATACAGTTCACACTAGCTCTTGTTAATATGCAAGTATAGATGCTTGCTATAACATTAACACGCTTCTTAGTTTAAGAACTGCTATCAATTTTTGAACACTTATCAAAACACTGCAAAAATACTTCATTCATGTTGTCTTATAATAGCTAATTTATGACCAAAGTGTGGTTCAAATGATCTGTGTTTAAACAGATTTGAAATGATTGTTATTTTTTAGGATGTGGAAGAAAAGATTGCTCAGTATCAGCGACATTTGTCCAAACACCAGCGTCCAGCTGTCCCACCTTGGCTTCAGGGAATCAACTGGACAGCAGAATTGCGCATGAAATACAAGCTGCCTATACTGAAGAGAAAGAACGTGCTTAAAAAAGATCGAGAGGTTCTTAAAAAAATGCTTCAGAGCACTGAGAATCAGCAACAGTTGGAGGAGCTTTTAGAGGACATTGACATGCACAACTACACAACAGCCATAGTAAGAGAAGTGCCACCTGTGCTGTTTATTTTTGCAATTTGTTTCTTTTGAAATCATGTTTTCACATTGGTTGCATATTGATTTACATAATTCTTACTTACGCAGTTTATAAGTCAAATTTCTTCGGAATTTTTTTTAAATCGTAAATATAGTGGGGTTTTGTGTTGCCTCACTCCCTAAAATAGTCTGAACACTGATTGAATTAATTTTAAAATTACTGCTTTTAAAATCTTTACTTTGTTCTTGTTAAGAATGGTTATTGATAAACTACTTTATTCTATTTACTTTGTATATTTATTGACAAAACTTTCCAAATTCTTTCAAATTCTCCTTAGAAGAACTCTGATTCCAAATTTTCAGATATTGAGATAAAACTCTAAATTTTACCTGACTTAGTAAAAGAAGTGGAGGCATGGCACAAAGCAATACAAGACCGGGGAGGGGGACAAACAAACCCAGGAGTTAAGCTAAGTCATTGGTTTCTGTGAGCATTTAACATTGACCTGCTAGTTGAATGAAAAGATAGGTCAGAAGTTAAGCTAAGTCATTAGCTAATTTGAGCAAATGAAATTGGTCTGCTAGTTTAACGGAAATACAGGTTAGTGATTAAGGTGTCATTGTCCTGAGAGTGATTAGTTAATGCGAGCATTTGAATTGAAAGTCTAAGTGAAAAGAAAAGATTTTTTATCACATACTCACAATGTTAAGCATAACTGGAACCAAGGGAAATGTGAAATAGCAAATGTCTGTGGCAGACTCCCTATTAAAAGGTTGATCAACATCAGTCAAGTAAAGATCAAAAGGCAGGTTCAAAATCAGTACTAATGCATTTACTAATGCATTTAATGCATTAGATCTTCAATTCATTTGTAAATATTATATATCCATAAGTAAACAAAAGGAACTTGAATGTCTTAATGAAATTGAGGGCAAGAAACTGATGAACCTTTGACCTACTTAGCTTTCAGTATATTCGTGGTGCAAAATTTTTGTTGTTGTTGAAACGAGTACTTATTTCACCAGCTGTGTAAATTGAAGTACTCTTAGATGTTTTATTTTTATATTTTCTTTATTTACATATGCATGTGCACATATTGATGCAGTAAAGAAAATTACTTTTAAGTAAAACTGTTTATTTAACTTTAAATTTTCAAATACTGCAGTTATATTTATTATCTTTGAGCATATATTTTAGTATGAGTGTCTAAATATAGGCTTTCTTTATGAAATGGTTATTTAAATACAGTAACTCATTTGAGCTTTTTTAAACTGTCATTTTGAAATCATTTCATAAGTGGAAAGTGAGCTTTAATGAATGAAGAATACCAGCAACAAATACAGTTGTAACGTGAGTGTGGGCACCTAACAGCATGGTGACTATACATAAACAGGAAGTGAGAAATGTGTCAGCTTTCAATTTGGACTGAATAAATCATCACTAACAGACATTTAAATTTGTTCAAAATTATTTCAATGAACCATAAAAATCATAATGTATTTGAATTCATTCTATGAATTTTTATTCTAAAATGCAACTGATTCTGTTAACCAATAAACACTATAAAAGGCAACTATTGAATTTGGGTGCATGTATGTTTGAGAGAGAAAGAGTTTTGTAGATTAGTTTGAACAGTTTCCTATCATCACATTTGAATTATTACTTATTACTTTTCAGGATGAGGAGGCAGACTTAATCTTTTACCCAGACCCAAAGACTGATGATATGGTTGATGGAGACAGAACACCTTGTGGAAATGGCTCCCCTGTTGTATCATGGAATATTGGCATTCCAGAGAAAGAAGAGGCTATTATTGCTGATGACCATGTCGATAATGAGAAGTCTATGGAAGATGTCATAAATAGCAACAATGTGGAAAAACTTAGCAATAACATTGAAAAGAATTGTTTAGACAAACTTGAAAAAATAACTGAAGACCTAGGCTCTACCCTGGTAACTCTGACAGAATCAATGGAAAAGTCACATTCTCCTTGTTCACAAGGCAGTTGTACTGGAAAAGAAGGGTATGAGTCCTCATCTGTGCTGCAACCACTTGCTGAATCCAAGACAGCTGTTGGAACTATGGAGAACAATGGAAAGTCTCCAAAAGATGGATCCTGGAGTGATGAGGGGAGTGACAATGGTAGCTCCAACGCACTACAAAAAGCTATTGAAGTTGAAGATGCTCAGTCATCATCTTCAAAAGTGTCTTCTGATCTCACCCCATCTGAAGAACGCAGCATGGAAGAAGCTGGAAGTTCTTTTAAAGAATCAGATATGTCTACCCCAAAAGGCTCTTTCGCTTCATCCAACGATAAAATGTCCACAGATTCTAGTGAATCTGCACCAACACCTCGTGCTGATTTTTTTGACAAGCTGTTTGTTTCTCTCAATGTGTGGATGTGTCAGGGGTCCAAGGTATTTAGAGAAAATACTGTACCCACCTTGCCTTTTTGGCATCTTGAGGCTCACATGTCCAAACAAGTGGAAATGCAGTATACCATTGCACCCATCGATCTACCAACCATTCTTGCCAATGACCGACGACGCTTGGCAGACATGAAGCAACCCCACCAGGTCAATTGTCAACTTCTTGAACTCCTGCAAGATGCGGAAAGTCAAAAGGGCTCTGCTGGCATTGGAGAAGATAACTCTAAACCTGCCTTAGATAAGGTGTCTGAGTACTTTGAAGGTGGTTCATCAGAAATCCCAAGCACATTTATGAAAAAAATGGATAATAAAGCATCCTTCCAGCACATGGCACCACCCTGCAAGAAGCATAGCCCAGCGTTGGAATCACTTTGCATTAAAAGCAAAGTATCTTTGCCGCCTTCTGAAAGTCCACATGGAAAGTCCACAGAATCAAAATCTGGACAAACTCCAGCTATTGTGCAGAAGCAGCTGCTTGAAAAACTGCAATTCATGACACAAGGAAAGCAGTCAGACTTGTGGCCAGGGGATATAATAATGAATAAAGTGAGTCGGCCTGTAGACTTAGGCTCTGTACATTCTTTGCCCGGTGCTTTGACCAAATCTCAAGATACTGAAATATTAGATTCTGTTGACTAAATGAAGACTGCCTACCAATTTAAGCATTGGATTTAAAATATTCACTATTTTAATAAGAGCAAGACATGTTTGGAGGATCGAGAAGTTGTTCCTCAAAAGTAAAACAGTGTAAGACTGAAGATATAAGTCTTCTTTGGTAATGTTGATTTATACAGTTTTTTTTTACTTCCTGATAGCTTGTTTGAACATTAATCTCTTTCTTCTGGCACCAAGACTGTGTGTTTTTAAATTGTTTGGAGATGCATTGACCTGTACATTTTCATTACCCAAGATATAGAATGTGGAGACTAATTTTTACTGTCCATATAATTTTTGGCTAGAAACATATATTTGATCAAGTCTTAAAGAAATTAAAACTGTCTTTTCCTACGTCATTATATATTTTAATTTAAGCTTGGTTTATTAGTTTGAGACATTACTGGTCTGTTTATTGCCAATTTTACTTTAGTGAAAGAAACTTGAAGGATAAGCAAATAGTTGATTTATGAAGGATGATGTTTAAAATGATTGTGTATACTGTGTAAACATGCAGTTATAGCTATGGAAGGATGACTTTTTTCAGTGACGATCATGAATACTCTATACACTCCTTGCAACTGTACCTATGATGGATTTTTTGAATGATGGTTATAAATATTTTGTAGGTTGTGTAACAAAGTCAGAAAATCCCTTGCATCTATACAAGTGCACTGGATAAGACATTTTAATACCAGGAATTACTCTTAAAATCAGTTGTAGCTTGTGAAATATACAATTTGTTTAAAATAATTTATCAGAGGGTTTTTTAAAAAAAATACTTAAATGGTTTGTTTTTTTACACTTGCATGTGAGTTGGTGCTTACCTTCCATGAATCTTTTTATCTTAGTAAAGGTAATAATTATGTAGAATTTAAAGAGAGAGAGAGGGGGGGTATTATATATTGAATAATGAAAATGTCCTAGAAACTCTAACTATAAAAGTTGTAGATTTGAAATTTAATGGCAAATATTTGTCATTTGATGGTATAATCCAAATGTCTCGGATTCTCTGAGTGCCTCTGTATTTATGGCTGACTTGTGCAGACCTTTAATCTCTATATTGCTTTAATATGTGCAGACTATGAAGAATATACCAAAGCCTTGGAAGATTGGGAGACCAATAAGTACTTCTGTGTTGATTTTGCTTTTTTATAATTCTGTATATACAGTATTGTGACACCAGTGAGAAGGCACTGATATGATGGTGTTGAATGTATGTCAAAGACCTCATTAAAATTACTATGGTGATAAATATTTGTTAGAAACTGATTACAACTGCGTCAGTTTTAACAAAATATATAGTTCATTTCTGTGAAGGTGATAGGAGTGCATAATGTGTACATATATATATATATTGCAGTCAGCCTGATAAAACTGTAGTACTTTATCAGGTGTATCTTGTATCTGTATCTACATGTTTATAGAACTGCTCTGAACTGTTTCACACCTTCAGATTGATTTGATTTTTACCTGCGAGAACTTTTTTGGTTAAACTTCAGAACAATAACTTTGGAAGCTGTGAACATATATATATATATGTCAGTGTGTTTACAAAAAGATGTCTGTGCTTCATTCTTTGACTTGTGCAGTATATGATCAGATTTGTGGATAAAGTTTCTTTGTCTATTCTTAATTCTAATAGTAATTTACTTGATCTTTGACACATATCCTGTCGCATTACTCTTTTGTTTGGAAGATATTTAAAAACCACTTACTGGCTAAGCCTGCTTTTAAAACATATTTTATTATTCAACACTATATTCACAGTGTATGTAAATACTGCTAATAAGATTTTTAAATGTCTTGATTCTGATGCTGCTATCAGAAAGTTAACAAATGATTATTATATATAATATTTTTTCTTTCTCCATTGGCTGCTTTGCCAGTTTCTTGAAAATTTTCTTAATAAATGTTGACAGAAAAATATTTAAACTATTTTTCTGCAATTCCGCTTTTGAACTGGGTCTAAATCTGTTGATAGTTTTGATATGAATGAGGAAAATTAAAATCCCTAAGACTTTAACATCTGGCCACACTCCTAGGAATGATCTGTAGAAGTATTTGTTGAATTTGATTGTAAACTTATTTGACTTAAATAAATTATTGTTTAGCATATTTTTCTTGCATGCTTGGCAACATATATTACATTATAAGTTCAATTAAAAATTTGATTTTTTAAAATTATTATTTACAGCTAATTGAAAAGTCATAGTCTCTAAATATTAATTAATTAATTAATTAAAAGAGCACATTTCTGTTGATTTTCAGTTTAACTAATGTACACTTGGGAGAATGATTATGTACAAAATGTCTCTTGGACAGACTTTTATAGTAAAGGTAGGAAAAACAAAATGTTGCTTGCATAAAGTATCCTGCGATGCTGTAGAGGTGTTAATTGAACAAGAAGCAATCAAATATGTTTAAATAGTTATGGACTGTATCATATTCTAAATATGTAAGACGTGGTGTCCCCCCAAAATGTCAGTGACATGACAAAATAATTGTTTGAATGAACAAATTTAAATCACTTGTTACTTTAATATAATTTAAGAATATTAATAAGTAAAGATAACTAGAATGCATACAGTATTGTCTATACTAAAACATATTCCTGGCCACGTGTAATTCTAATCAGGGAGAGTTAGTGCAAAGAGTGAGATTTAACTCCTTTGCCACTGTGTGGTGATCATGTATTAACAAAAGCTTCAATACTAAATAAAATGTCTAAATAAAAATAAATAAATAAAATATTAAAATATAATTTAACTTATTAAATTTTGCCAAAGAATTTATAAAAACTATAATTACTTATTTATTTGGTTTTTATGATTTATACATGGTGAAGATTCCTCTTGATTTGGTTTGAAGAAGTAAATTGTTCTGTTTATTGTATTACATAGTGACAGCCTAGGAAGAAAGAAAAAATATTTCTTTGAGAAAAAAAGCTGGGTTTATTCCATAATAATCAAAAACTGTTGGTTTTGAATATATTGCCTCTTTAAATGAAGAAATAACAAATGGTTATTTTAAATTAAGGAATTGCCAATTCAGCAGAGGTATTGTGACTGTTCCACAATTTCAGAATTACAAATTATTACAGTAAATGCTTTCATTTGATCTGTGTGTACATTTGTCTAACACTTTGATCATTTAAAGCAAAATCAAATTAAAAGTCATGCATTGCAAATTAATTAATGCAAAGAAAAGGCATAATTCTTATTAACTGCTGTTATTATAGCTAACCTAGGTACGTTTTTTAAACTGTTGGTATTGCATTTCTGTATCTAACATTATTTAAAGTACTAAGATGTCATTCCTTTGATGTTCTCTTTCACACAGTTCTAGGTGCCTCTTAAGTGTGTCAGTATGTTGTTTTGTTGGAAATACAGATCAATCCTTAAATTCATTTAATTTTAATTATTAATTAGTATAAAGAGTTGGGATTTGAAATCTGTCTTACTGGTAGTTGATTTGTCTGCAAATTGTTTGTTGTTTAGTTTTAATAATTGTATTTAAATTTTAATCATTTTAATTGATAATGATTATGATAGTATGTGTTTATGGTTGTGTTTCTGCATTTTAATTGATAATGATTATGATAGTATATGTTTATGGTGCTGATACTTAGTGCCTGAGATGATTGGTTCTAATTTGGCTGTATTTCTTTCACTTATGGTTGTTTGTAAATAAGTATTCAGTAAGGGTCATGACTTTTGTTTGTTTGTTGTATATTTAAGTAATTTATTCAGTATAAAAATATATTATATTACATGTATATATTATTATTAAGAAATTCTGTATTTACTGATACTAAAATTTGTGCATTTGTTAATTCTCTTTGACTTGTTTAAAATAATGGTCATCTAGTTGTTTAGAAATCTATTTACACATATCTTTGTATCTGTAAAGATTATTTTCATTTATATCATCTTTGCTGTATTCTTACTTAGTAGAAAAATACATCCACAAGAAAATGAAGATTGCTTTAAAAGTAGTTCTAAACTAGAAAGAACCCCATCATTTGATAGGATTAGTTGCCACATATTTTAATTTTTGATTTGTTGTATTTCATTAAAATCCATTTATATTGGCTGTCACTTACATAAAAAAATATTTCTTTGTAAACCACAATTTAGTGAATGTTAAATGTTATCATTCACCATTTTTCCCTCTTTAAATCTGTCAGTAATTTAATTTTGATATTGCAAGGCTGTTGAACACATAATTGACTATAGCTAAAAGCAGGTCCAGGGAGATATATACCAACCTTGAATAGACTGTGCATTATACATATTCAGAAATGTCAAACTATGATAAGAATGTGTGAGGTAGAGGGTAAACCCAGTTGAATAATGATATATTCAGAGTGGAGCCCCTTGAGTCACAATTAGAAATGGGGTAAACCCAGTTGAACAATAATATCTGCACATATCAGCTTCAGAACCAGCAGACAACCTAGATAGGATTAATATATCTAATTGCTCGAAGTTTAACAGATTAAATACAGATTATACCTGTGTTTATTAACAGAGTAACCATAGGTTTGTTTTACAGCATTTAAATGAGATCCACACATTTAAATATCTCAGATTTATTTCCATGCAGTTGATCGGAACTTTTGTAAGATATGGACACTATATAGTAATTTATTGATAGAAATATATATTTGAAATTGTTTATATAATTCTAACTTAAATTGATGACCAACAACACCAATGGCATTGGCAATGACATCATGATTGGTGATCAGAAACTGGAAGTAGTTAATAAATTCAAGTACTTAGGAGCCATCGTGACAGAAAAACCAGAAATATTATCCAGGATTGCACTGAATAACAGCAATGGCAAGGCTGAAGAGTCTAGAAAGACAAACATCTGAGTCAGATCAAAGATCAGACTGATGCAATCCTTGATCGTATGTTGTTTTTATATGCCTGTGTCGTGGACCCTCACAGCAGATCTCGAAAGGAGGATACAACTAAAGCTACTGAAATGAGATGCTTTCGAAGGTTGCTTGGCATTTCGTACAGAGATCATGTCATGAATGATGAAATGGAAAACAGAATTAGGCAAGCCATTGGGTCCTATGAAAAGCTATTGGCCATTGTGAAAAAATGCAAAATGAAATGGTTTGGGCATGTCACACAATCAACAGAGCTTGCCAAGACAATCATGCAAGGTACTGTGCAAGGAGGGCGAAGGAGAGGAAGACAGGAAAAGATGGAAGGATAACATCTCAGAATAGACAGGACTGATACTGAGCAATACAGTAAAATTAGCAGAGAATGGAATGGAGGGAACTGGTTATCACGTCATCAGTGGTGCCCCAATGGTCAACAAGGGATAGATAGATATTTCTAACTGTATGAAGTTAAACTATTTATTCTGATAATTCTAAAATGTCTGATGTTTGAAGCTGCAGCAAGGCCATTTTCTCTTACCATAATAATAATTAAAAATTTAAACTTTTCTACATAAACATCTATGAAATGTTCTAACATTTTTTTTTTTTTTTTAATGAGTGTATCTGAGCACACATTCAGTTAAAAGTTAAAGCTGTTATGTAGTAAATAGTATCCCATTTATTTAATATTAACTAAAATCTGATATGTCTACTCTTACTTATGATGTCGTGTCCAGTTAACAATATAAACCAGAATGTATATATCAGAATTGCTTTGTTGTGATGGTATTTGCTGGTAATATTTTTGTAAAGTAAATGGAACATGATGTACAAGAAATTTTTTATATGCTGGTATGGCATACTTGCATATTTTTTAAGAATGCTATAGCCTCATGTTCATTTGACAGGGGAAAAAAATACAAGCCTCGGCATATCTTAAGTGTGGTGAAACCCCTCTCTTTATAAACACATTGTGAGTGTGTATATATTCTTCTTTTGTATTATTTGTCATTTTTAGTCCTTTAATTGATAAAAAGTATTTATTTGGGCATTTTAGTCAACATTAGATCTAATAGCTGTCACGGTAACCTTGGATATTTTGAGGTTGTTGCCAGTTGGGTATTAAAGTTCCTTTGAATGATAAAAATGTATTGCTTTTTCTGGCAGCTATAGTGAGGTACATATAACCATTTTAATTACATTCGAATCCATTCTATTTCCTCTTGCTATAAAATGAAAATGATGTTTCAATAATAAACAGTAGTTTGGTGACTTCACAAGAAAGTTTTCTTTCTTTTCTCATTTTAAGAGAGAAGTGGCTTCTTCATTGCTAGAATTGTAAGCAAACTGAATGAAGGTGCTACTTTGCTCTGTACCATGATATGCTGTTGTCCATTTCTTATGAATACAAACTTAAGTCACAAGAAATGCATATACCTGTAAACCCAGGTTTACTTTTACTTTGCTTTTATTGTCAAATTTAGAGTTGAAGATTTTTCAGTGTGTATTTGTGAGTATGGACCTGTTTTGTATTTATACTTTTCAAGATAATTATATATCATCATTCCTAGACAGTGATTGATTGGGCTTTCTAAAATATTGTTAATTTTATTGTCACTGGAAGTAAGAGTTTTAAGAATCATTTACAGTTGACTCCGAATTATAAACATTAATCATGCTACATTCCATTCACATATTTGATTGTATATGTATACAAAATTTTTGTTTCATGTATTGATTTATGATTGGGTAGGAATCACAATTTTCAATTTATAGATTGATAGGTAGATTAGATAAATAAATCATATTACAAAGAAAGGCAGAATTTCTAACATTTGCTATTAAGATTATTTTGATTTTTCTTGTATCTGTTAATAAGGTAAAATAAACAAGGCAGCATTAGTATAATAAATTTGACCCATTTCCCAACATTTGTTTCTGACTTGCAAATTTTATTGTTAAATAAAAGTTAAATACATACAATCGTCATTGAATTTTTGTTTAGAATTTTCTTTTTAGATTCATGTTATATTGTTGTTTGAAAATGTCAGTTGAGAGTCCTTAACATCACAAAATACAAGAAAAATTAGTTATTATAAGTCGTTAGTTCTTTACATAAATATTTCTCTTAAATAATTTGAATATATTACCTGTTAGTTTTCTGGATTATGAATGGCCTTAAATGGAGTGCTATTCAAAATACTATATAATACTTCTTTTAATTTTAAGTAGAAGATGGTCTTGTATGATAGGTTAGAGAAAGTGGCATAATTTATATCTCTAGTCTGTGGTGCAAAAGAATTTGTTCCCACTTTTGTAAGAGTTCAGTTAAGCTTGAAACTTAATATTAAACTTCGGTTTCCTAGTGCATCTTTCTCCTCTGCAGGTCTGATTCTTTAAAAATCAAGGACTTCTCAAATAATTCAAAGGTTTATACTTTATAGGCAAATTTAAGTACTTTTCAAGGCTAAAACAAAATTCAAGTACTTTTCAAGATGGCTCTCATTTTTCAAGACTTTTCAAGGTGGCTAGGAACCCTGTACATTTAGTAAAATAACTGTTACCTATTTTCACCAGTCTAATTCTCATGACAAATATGTACACAAACTTGCAGGTCTAGTTATCACTAAATAATGTCAATACATGTATAATAATATCATTGATTTATAACATAATCTTTACTAAAATTAGAAAAAAGCTTTAAACACTTTATTAAATAAGTATATAGGAATACATGTTACAAACTAAACAAAACGTTCAGCAGTGACAAAGTAACATTTGTGTTCAGTAAATCACATCTTAGGTAGTGGTGGCAATGGGTACACATTGCCATGCTAATACCTAGGTAGTAAAATTGTGAACGGGTACCCATGATAACACAGCCATTATGTATATATACTAGCTAGGGCATTGCACAGCTGAGGATGAGGCACATAAATGGGTAATAAAAAGGGGGTGCAAGGGAAACTGACAGCAAGCCAATCACGTGATAGATGAGACAATTTACACTGGTGGCTCGATTTAGCACACTCACCCCTCCAGTCATATTCACATCCCCCCTGTGTCAGCCTTCTAAATAGTGCCGGCCGTGGGTTGATTCACACACTGAGCAGCAGCTCTACCTAGGTCTAATTATGGATGACATAGATCACCATAGCTCGTGCCCTTTCCTTTCACTTGTGGTTGTTGTACTTGTTAACATGAGTAGCATGTTAATAAGACTTCAGTTAACAAACTTGTCAGTATTTTAATGTCAATAAATTAAATAATAACAATGAAATATTTTTAATATGGGTAAGATATCGTCTGTGTGGAGTCACGCCAAGTGACTGGATAGTGACACAGTGAAATTCTGTTGATGAAGGGCAGCAACACCAGCACAATCAACCGCCATATGGCCGCACTACCTAAATTGAACGTTGATCAGCCAAGTGATGCTCCACCCAGTATTGTTAACTTCTTATGCTAATTTTCGAACGGGTACCCATTCAAAATCTGGACAGCTACCTGGGCAGCTTTTAGAAAAAATTGACATCTTAGGTACAATTAACTTAATGTGAATTCAACTAATGCCGGGCAAAAACAACAACAAAAAAATTCCATTTGCCATCCAGAGTGCTATAGTGTAAATATCTTGCCAGGTTGAGTATAATTCTAATATTTAAAGATACATGCATATTTTTTATACATCATGACCTCTGTGTACAAGCCAACTACATGAACTTCATCAGAGGTTCAGTTGAAGAAACAATCTGTTCCAACACTGAAGAAAAATATAGATGTTGGACTTAATGTTATGTCTAATTACTCTTCATGCAGAACTGTTCTAATTATGATTGTAATTTTTTGCCTTATTCACTGACATCAGATTGTAACCCCCATATAAGTTGTGACTCCATCATATACACATATACAGTGAAACCTCGCTATAACGCTTCGTGCAAGGAAATGAATACGTGGAAAATTCCTCCAATAACTAAAGTTTACATGGACGACAACCAAAAAGCGCAGTGAAGCCTTTTCACAGACACCTCAACAAAAGCTGTAACAGAAATCCAGGAGACAGAAAACAGAAATGATCCACACACACATGGAGAGGATAAAACCACAAATAGCAAATAATCAAACCAGCAAGACCACCACTGGAGACAAAACTAACCAAACCGAAAATAACAGCCACAACTTCAAAGGATAGGAGACATAGACTGCTACTCAGCTGAGCAAGGAACAGCAGAGAGGATGGACAATTTTGGGGACAATTTGCCAACTCTCCTTATAAATATATTGCTACCCATCTCTCCCCTTCCCCAGTCTGAGGCAGACTTAAACAAGTCCATCCAACAACAAAGCAGGGAGGAAAGAAATGACAACACCCACCACCACAAGAGAGAAAACAACAGCAGCTGAAGACAATGTTCAACAACAGCAACAACAATGGCAGTACAGAGAGCAGGTGCAGTATCCGCAGTGGGGATATTTTAATCACCTCATTGCGGACATGATCCAGCTACTACTAGTACTACTTGATCTTTATTGGCCCCCATGCATCCACTATGTAACTACTACTCCTGCATTGGATGGTGGTGGGCTTTTCAAACAGAAGGGATTCATTATTTGCTCCTGCACTCTTGAAATTTGAAAAAATATGCACATGCCAAAGTCAAGTTTTTGCAGAACTTGACATTTGGCAAGCTGACTGGTCAAGCACAGAAGTGTGTGTGTGTAAAGGCTCTTAAATGTTAAGTTAGGGCAACTGAAAAGAATCAGCTACTAGTCAGCCCCAGGTTACTGTCCAAAATCTTTATGGTATAGGTGAGGAGAGATAGATTCAATATTTCGGTGGATCTTTCATATCCACCCCCAACCCCGGAAATAAAAATTAGGATCGAACCATTCTTTCATGTTGGTCACTGTTGAGCATTAAAACTTTAGTACAATGTTCCCCTGTTTTATCACATTCATAAATGGAGATAGTGACCTGTGATATAAGGCTACTAAAGTATGCACAATGCCTAGTAGGTTTATATCTTTGTGTGTGTGTGCACGTAAGCTACTATTCATAACTATATTGGAGAAAAAGAATGTTCTGTTGTTGAATAACAAAATAAAATCCAACAGAACCATCCTCATCTAACACACTTACACAGTGTGATGTGCGTGAATTTCACAGCCATACAAAGAAACAAAAGTTAAAACAGTTACTGAAATCTAAATGTGAACTAAATAAAAATCCAACCTGCCATTAAGTTCATTTACTGATTTAGACCTGTATCTATTCCTCGAGTAAAATAAACAATGACATATTGTGTTGAATATGTTGTAAATGGTCTGAGTTCAAATTGCTAACTGCGTTGAATATATATATATTACTTTATTAGGGCTACCTATTTTAACGATTGGGGGGGGGGGGGGCTAATCTTTTCCGCTAAGAAATTTTAGCGATTAATTTATTTCATGATTATTAAATTTAATCTAATTTTCTTCTTTGCTTACTGAAGCAATACCGATACTTAGTTGCACCGGAAGTTTTTATTTGTTATTATTATTTTTTACAGCCAAAATAGCGATTCTAAGTAAGATGAAAGATTATGAACCGGTTAAATTTTAAAAGTAAATTACGTGACCATTTTGGTTCTAATGTAGACGATAACAAAGTTATTAATGGTGAGAAAGTATACACTTTTAGTGTTTTTTTTAAAAAAATCTATTAATTAATCGTTAATTGTTGAAAGATTAATCGATAATGATATCAGTAATCGTTAACACTTTATAACAGTCCTAATATATTAACATTGTAGGCCTATAGGATTAGGAAAGGAGTTTATGTTGTCACAGACGTGACACCACGGTCAAGAGTATCTTTAAGCTTTGTGTCATTTAATTACTCTGCCCACATAGTAAAATTAAAAAGTCAGCGCCTGAATAATTTTAGAGGTGACATATTCTTGGAGAGCTGTGCAGCTTTATAAAATAATCAGTTATTTTATAAATAAAAATTCAGTTAGGCTAATTTTATATAATTTCCTCTACACGATGATTTATGCTGTCAGAATGTTAGTTTAAGTCTCAGCCCCTCACCCCAAACGGGTTGACCTTGGTCATGAGCTGGCCACAACAATTTCATAACAGAGTTGGTTTTTTGTTGTTGATTTGGTTTTCGCCGCCAGAATGTCTCGGTCCCCCGCTCCAAACAACACTTCTACTAATAGTGACGTAAATATATCCATGGAGAAATCAATAGTTGAACGTACTATAATTAATGCAGTAAGGTAGTACAATGCTCGCGAAATTTTATTATTTTATATAAAAGTTTTAAACCAAGAAATAAAGTACTTAGCTGTAGTAGTAAATATAAAATAAAATGCCCGGATAATGACATCATAGCAGACGCCATATTTGTTGTTCCTCTCTGATCCTTAGAAAAGCAGCTTTCAGAGAGAAGACTATTTTCCTCACCCACTCCGGGTTACAAGGAACACAATCATGTGAGTAATAAAGACCTATTGGTATTGTTAAAAAACATCACCAGTTATTTTAGCATTTGTACCCGAAAGATTTATTGGAAAGAATTTGCTTTGAAGAAATCGATTGAATTCAGCATAGTATTACTAATAGTAATACTAATACTACTTTTGCTAGTACATTTTGAAATTGGAATTATGATGTGACATTAGTGTCTAGTTTGTTGAAGTAGATATATGTATAAATAATAAGTTGTTGCAAATTATATAAATAGTGTTATTTAATTATCCTCTAAAGAAATACAGTGGGCACGTTTCTGCATTTTGATTTGTTTTGAATTTGACTGACGTTTAGGCCTACACTACAGTATGCGTGTCTGAATTTTGAGTGGCAAAATATAACTGAGTGAAGAAAAATATAAAGCGATTAGTTTAAATTACGCTATTTAAGAAGTATTTATTAGTTCTTGATTATCTTCATCCATATTTTTTTTTTGCATGTTGTCATATTTTATTATTTAATTTTAATAATGTTGAAAGCAATCAAATGCCTAAATGCAAAATATGAAGTACCCACACAGATCTGTACCGCATTTGGATTCTGTTTCAGTGGCAGTATAGTGTTACACAGTATTAACATTGCTCCTACTCGATACAGTATTAGTATTTCATCACCTACCAAGTACCAGTACTTCTATTAGTATTAGTATAACTATTACTATTTTTGTTGTCCAAAGCTTATACATGTAGTGATTCCACGGAGCTTGAAATTAAACATAATAATTATAAATTAATTATAACTATTTTACACTTTGATCAGCTACTTAAGTTTTGTTTTTAAGTATGAACTTGTTATATATTAAATGGATTTTAAACTGATTTTAGTAGTGTAATTCTGAAGTGCTGGGTTTCCTGCATTACATTTTATTTCCATACAATTACAAGGAATCTGTCTTTTATTTCTTAGACTTAGAGCCTGTAAATCTGTGGTTTGCAACCACCCCCACAACCCTGGCCCCACCTACTGATTTGCCACTTTGAGAATGACATAGGAAGACAATGACATACCATGTAAACAACTAGAGTTATGAACAGATATCACAACAACATACACACTAAAGAACACTCAGATTCACAATTCAATCAATTTATAAGATAAATTTAATAAGATGAAGGCATGCTGACTGCATGGTGAGTCATGAACCAATCTGCCTCCTTCCAAACAAGCACCTACCCATACCTCAACAGCAACCCTCAAATATCCCACTTACAAGCTTACAATTTGCTACCCTGAGATTATTTAAGATGCCACTTTGTCAACACCGACTCAAGGCACTGTGGAACATTTGTTTTCTGCCTTCAGAATCATCAAGTCTGATTTGAGAGTAGTAAATAAGAGATTTTTTTAAAGAATTACTTCAATTTTAGATAATCATTTTATTTAGCAGGGGTGGGAATTGTACGCCTAAAGGCGTAAAAGCGCCCAAATCATTTTCAGTTTACGCCCATTGTTAGCTCAGTACGACCCCCCCAAAAAAAAATATATGTATTCCCATAATGCGCATCCTCAAATGGGCTTAGTAAACAAAATTTAGCTTAACTTTGAGTAAAGTCCGCCATATCCAAATTATGGCGTCAAACTAGGTAGAACCAGCCTCTATATAGCGATAGCGGACAACTACTAAATTCCGAAAAATTTATCATTTTGCCACAAGTGCTGTGTTTATGTTCCGTATTTATCATGCTTGTGAAATAGTTTGTTGAATAAAACTATCTTCCAACTTTTCATTAATGTATTTTTTATTTGTGAGAGTGAGTGGAAGCGTGTACGATCGCATTAAATTAGGTACGGTTGGCGTGTTTCGATAGCCGTGGCAAAAATCTCAATTTCCGGTTTTACCATCGTGTTTTTATATACCTTGCAAACACTAAAACGGACTCCGCTACGATTGTCCTATCAGAATGTATCTTATATCAAATTAAAGAAAAATGAATGTAGAATGCAACCGTGTTAGTTTCAAATCTGTATTTTTATTGTATGTAAAAGTTGATTGAAAAAAACCTATTTTTTAAATTACGTTTTTGCACGGTTATTTCTGAAAATATAGATTTTTGTCTTATATCAATAGAAAGTAGAAAATATCTTCTTTAAAATGATATATAGCATGATAAAGTGGCATATTCGTAGCGGAGTCCGTTTAGAAAACAAGTGTGTACCCTAAGCACGCGCGAAGACCTAAACACGAGGAAACGTTGTTCACGAAGCGTTGTTTATCATCGAGTCGCCGGCTGTGATTGTTTCAGTGCTGCGTTAAGTAATTCACTAAGCTTAATTTACTATAGCTCTTGAAGTTGTAAAAAAGGTTTTATTTAATTGTATGGACGATTCTTGTTTTTTTAACTGCTATTTGTCGGATGTATAATATACTATAGATCTGTACTGTACACCGTAGCGGTATAGACGGTAGCGATCGAGATCGTCATCGGTCATACTCATAGACGTGAGAGTAGACAAGTGAATTGAAATAATACTATATTTATACATACAAGGTATTATTGCATTAAACAATAATTATTTACAATTTCTGCTGTAATTTGTTTAATAATTTTTGATAATCTCTTCACTTTGGTTCACACCATATGACAATCTTAGATCGTTTTCCCCCACAATAAGTTACTGATTTATTTTCACTGTAATATGTTTAGTATGTTATAATGGCTCACAAATGACACTTTTTACAGCTATTTAATGGTAGGGTCAATAGTAACAGATTCAGATACACATTAATTAGTTATTAGCCCGATTACTAATTTAGTTTTCGTTTGTGCAGATTTTCGGGGGGGGGGGGGGGGCGCTGACTATGGCGGATTAGAACAGGAGAAATTATTGTTAGAGTTAATTTAATTGTAGAAATTGGCCAAGACTTTGAGGAACCCTGTGTCAGAATAACCACAATTATAGTATCCTAGATTCAACCACGAAATAAGGGTAGACCATTTGCCAGTTTATCACAGCTTCCAAGAGTACTAAATAATAGACTGCTGTGTAGATGTTCATAATCAACTGTCACTAGTTTCATTCACCCCTCAACCCTTTTAAATCATCATAAATTTTAAAACATAAGACATGAATAAATGCATTTTAACTAAAAATATCAGATATTTTAATTGTTATTTCATTATAATTACTTAAACAAGTCAAATGGAACTCAAAATAAGCAAAAAAGCATTAATATCATTCATTTTCAGTTTTGGCTCAAAATGCCGTTGCACAAATTGTGTTTTTTCTCATTTTTGAGAATCTATAACTCAAAAAATTACAAAGCTATCACCTTAAAATAAATCAGGCTTCCTGTCAGCATTGGATACTTGAGGAATACAAAAATTTAGCCCTGTCAGATAGATAGTTTTTACTTTAGGGTGCATGCAAAATGGCAAAATGTAAAAAACGTGAAAAAAGCGTTTTTTTTTCCATTTTTCAAAATTGCATTAAAAAAAAAACTATGAAAGATTAAACAACCATCTTTTGTAAATTGACTTCTTTCACCATGATAGATATATGGTGTAAATTTCATTCATTTCCAAAGACTTTGAAAAAATGGCTGGTTCTACCTAGTCAAACATGTCGAACGTTGTTCAGCGTGGGGAAAGCTTTGACGATTCTGGTTGCCGCTACAAATGGAATTGGGACTGGGTCGATCAAGACTGGGTGGAAACTATCGATGGGGAAAAAGAATCAAAAGTAATCAGGAAAGTTCGGTTCGGCGAATGGATTCAAAAGTTGTCAACCTCTGGTTTTGCCTTCTGCGAGCTGTGCCGAGCAGAGATTAAATACGCAAACCGCGGATTTGGTGCCTTGCAGAAGCATGCCGACACCAACGGACACCGTCAACTGATTGATATTCGTGCAACAAATTCATGCATTCCAGGTGAAAAAAAGCCCCCCAAAAACACGAGCTCAAACAAAAACACCCTTGTTAAAGCATACTATTAAATTGCAATTGAGAAAATTAGTCTTTTACTTGGAATTTGGGAAGCAGATTGTGTGGCGATTTCTAAGCTCAGGTGGCACCAGATTGCACCATTTTGCTTCTTTAGACACAAAATTTTTCCGGGGGAGCATGCCCCCGGACCCCCCTAGATTTTCGCGGCGCCAAAGGCGCCGTCACTTGCCAGTAAGCCCAAAACACTTTCACCAATTCCCACCCCTGATTTAGATTTAAAAAAAATTAGATTGAACTTTTAAAACGAAATTTATGACAGCCACTTCCTCATTTATTTGCACCTATACCACTCTCATAGTCATACATGTAAGTTGGGAGTTGGACTTCTAAAATTTCAGGAGTCTGAAATTTCAGGTGTCTCACCTGTGTGTTAGTTTCCCCAGGACTTTGTTTTAGGGCTATTCTTTTTCATTTGTGCTTGTTTAAATTTTTAGTGGATTCATCACCCACTTCAGTAGCTAGTTAAAATACTTAAATAATTCAAACTTTCAACATACTTAGTGACAATCAAGCAGACAAATATAAAAAAAATTGATAATGAAATCAATTATGGTGAAACAATCCTGGCCCAGCATATCATTAATATCATAGCAAATCAGTGAATCTGTAGAAGCAGACAAAGCTGTTGTTACTGGGGATGGAGTCTCGAGGTGTGTTGTGCAGAAATTAACTCTTCAAATGCAAATAAAATAGCAAGGTGGCAGTGGCTGATTTATAATTATAGATTTTTAGGTAAAATGTTTTTATAAAGATTGCAATTAAAAGAATTGTTATGGGGAAAAAAAAAGAAGTAGTAAAACAAGTATTTTTTTTTATTAATGTCAAAGACAAATATATATATAGTATGTTGTTTTGTTTACCTGAACCTCTTATTATATATTCGATGTTAGCAGTTGACTGCATCATTCCCTCAACCCCCATTATTGGCATTCTTTCAATAGCAAGTAGACAAAAGAAATTACAAGTTACTCATGGCTACAATTTTCAATGGTTGCTAACAAGACTTGTCAAAACAAGCAAAAGGCTGCAACATCCATACAAACAGAAGTCATCTAATCATGGATGCATACAAAATACAAAATAATCCATAGGGCATGGAACAATTATATGACTTTTGCTAAACATTAATAGCAAGATACATATGCAAAGCATAATTTTTAAGAACTTCGTATGTGCTATCAAAGCACAACGTGAGGAATGTTCAGAAGTCTTCATCAGTTCATGTGCACTACCCAAGCACACCATGAGGAATGTTGAGAAATCTTCATGAATTCTCGAGACCACTCTCAGTCTCAAGCCTCAATTTCTGTCCTATTGGTTCTGAAACAGAATTCACAAGAATCAACTTAAAGGAACACGTTTACTGATAGTTTGATGATAATGCTGGATACACACCAATGTGATCCAGTAGAGTACAGTAGTCACTGCAGTCTGAAGCAGTTACAAGGTTACAAAACATCAGAAGCATCAAAAGGCATGCTTTTTTTTTTATAAGCTAACTAACACCTTTATGATTGTACTTGAGTTAATCAAAATCTAAGTGATTAGAATATAGAACTTTCTTCAACAAAGGAAATTTTGGTCTATTCTGGGGGTGGGTAAACTGCGGCCCACCATAGGGTTCTGTGCTGCTGTGGAAGCCTGTGGCAAATTAGAAAAATAAAATCAATAAATTTTTGTGAAAGTCAACATGTTTGTGCTTGAACCAAAGCTAACTTTTTCAGTGTTGTAGAAATCTATGCCCCATTTTCTGATGGTTAGTAAGACCACTCAAATTTTGAAGTCTGGCCAAATAAGCTGATATTTGCAGTTATGTTATCTATCTCAAAGTAAGTTTGCATACAAAATTTTGGAACTAGCTAGTTTAATAGAAAAAAAGTTAGGACAGTTCAAAGTTTGACGTAAATTGCAGAAAAACAGATTTCACGGACGTAACCACCCGCTTTTGAAATGACAACACAACAAAAACTATGTAACATACAAGCATTTGAAAAAAGTTGCTTTCAATTCATATCAACGTTTGTATAATTCTTTGAGCAAATCACATAAGTCTGTTGTAAGTATAACACTGCATTTAAATGCACATTTATAAAAATAAAAGTATAACAACTGAACAAGCTTGCAATTTTCACTTGCAATAAAGTGTTTGGTTTGGAGTATTTGTATTCATTTTTCTGTTAGATTAAACTTGTGTAGAGATAAAATAAAAATGCATAAAATGAAATATTTGTGTCTGTGTGTGTGTGTGTGTGTGTGTGTGTACACATAAATTAATACAAAATAGCAATATTGAAAGTGTATCATTTTCACCTTTAAATACAGTGGAATCCTGCTATAATGTGCCGTCATGGCATGGCTCCCAAAATTTCGTATATTCATTCACACATTTTGCAAAACACTGCATTAATGCAATCCTGCTATTAACCTGATCCGATTTTATGGACCCCAAATTATCATTTTTAGCGAGTTTTCACTGTACTCTTCTTTAAGAACCTTGTTATACATATTTCTATGATTTTGCAAATTCATTTTGTGTAATACCCATAAAATAACTAGTGGCTATTGCCTGAAAAATGTACTTATATTAAATATATAATATTATCAGTACTTCTACTTATTTGTATTTTTTCTTTATTAAGTTTTGACACAGTTGTCACTACATTAGCCATTTTGAAATCATACTTTAATAGACTTGCAGTTTTCATTGTTCACCAGTCAGTTAACAATGTAATTGTATTTCCTGATAAAAGCTATTTAAACTAAAATGTCAACTCTTGTAATTACTTTTTGTTTTATAATTATATACTTGTAAGGCATGTTGAATGTTCAGGTTTTGCATTGACTTCTTTTTTAAATTTTAGTCATCAAGTGATCAACATATTTTGTTGGGGTAGGTTTGATTCTTAAACAATAACAATAGAGGGCAGTGACAGAAGACGCAGGAACTCTTTTACTGTTTTAGCAGTTTTTCAATTTTCTTTATTCCGCTCGTGAGAACACTGCTCATTCAGAAACACATCAATCAGGTTCCTATTTTTCCAATGTGTGTGTATGTATGTATATAACTTGAACGATGAAGAAGCCCATGCATTTGGAAACCAAAAACAGGTGTTATTTGCATTTTCTGTTTTCTCACTTTAATTTAGAAATTAGATGCAAATAACTTCTAAATTCCAAAGAGTTATGTGATTATTTTACTATCTAAAGAAACTACAATAATTTTGCTTTAAAACATAACTCTTTACTAGCGTAAGAAGTAAGAGATTAGATCTTAAATAAAATAGAATCTATATTGGCATGCTATAGGAAAACCATTCTAACGTCCATAAATAATAAAATATTCAAAGACAAATATAAATTATCACACAAAAATACATAAATCCAAAATATAATCTATATTTCTCAAAATATATAAATGTTTACTGCAACTAATAAGTACATTGCTAACTATACTTACTGTAAAAATATGATTATATAGCTATATGCAGTTTTAAAATAAGTATCTTTTTTTTTTTTAATGGTTTAAATTGGACACCTGTTTCAGAACATATTAAATAAATTACTTGACAATCCAAATTTCACTGGTAAGTGTCCTTTTGCCAGCATTAACATGCACATTTGATGACTAAACTATCCACTTCTAAGTGGATAAGATAATTGAGAATCTTATGTCTTTTGAAGAAGTTTAATTGATGTATATTATTCTCAATTGCTGAAAATAAATTTTTATCAGTTTTACTGCATATCATTGCCTGATTGTGTCTGCCCACATATCCACCACTCTAGTCCAGAAAGGTGAAAAAATATTAATATTGCGATGTCTCTAAAATGATATTGGTAGATAGCATATTTATTTGGATTACTGGAAGCTATGAAAAGCATTTAGACTTCATTTATTTTCAGTTTGTCCACATTAGATTGGTTTTTCTGTTAAAAAGCAATGCCATGTATATTTGTAATGAAGACCTATTTATGTTATCATGGTAACAGTTAATGTTTATTCGAGAAGGAACTGTCTTTATTCAATCTGGTAATTTGAGTATATTGGCATAGAGTGTAAGACATTTGATTGGCGAGTAGCTGATTCATATATTGAACAAGTAAACAGGCAAAAGTAATTATCATAAACAGTGAACTCTTCACTTATGTACTATTTTAACTTGTTGTTTACCAGATTTTTTTGTCTGTAAGCTTGCACCTACAGTATGTTATTTCAGTGTTCTATAACAAGAAATCCCTGTATTTGATAACTAATATTAGTGATAACCATTATGGGCTAGAATCATGAGGTCTCTGATCCAGATGCATTATGCTGTAAAATCTAATCAGTTAATATAATGCTTTTAATTAATACAGTTATTAGGATACACAATAACTAATTATAAAAATAGAACTGTCTAAAGAATGATACATCTTTCAAAATTATTTTTTTCTCATTAGCCACAAGTTAGAATAAATCAGGGGTGCACAAACTTTTTAGGCCAGAGGGCCACATTTCCAATTGAGAGTGCATGGAGGGCCGCAAGTCAGATTGCACATGGATGGCTCAGTAGAAAAAGAACAACACAAATAATGAAATAATGTCTTTACATTTGTTTTTGCCTTATTAACCTAGATTTAGTCTTTATTAGTGAGAAGGGTGAGCCTGAATGTTGTTAACAACTTTGTCAATATTTGGTTCGAGTTTTGTAATCGCCAGCCTCAAAATCGAACAGAGATTGTGGTCGGTCAAATTCGATCTCAGCTTGTTCTTGTTCATGTTCATTACTGAAAACGTTTGTTCACACAAGTATGTGCTGCCGAATTCTGACAACAACTTGCAAGCCAAGTCCTTGACATTTCTGTATGTGCTCGAGCTGAGACTTCCATAAAATGTTAAAATGTTGTTCTGCTGAAATGATGACTTCAGTTCAGGTGAACATTGAAGATCAATGACCTCCAGTTGACAGTGTTCAGGCACGGACTCTACACTACATGAGAAAGGATCTCGAATGAAGTTGAATAAGTCCTTGTGCTCCTTGAAGGTATCAAAGCGTTCAGTAAATTCCTTCAGCAATGTTTCACAATTGCAATGGTATCTGCTGAAGTTACATTGGTACTCCTTCTGAAAAGCTGAACAAATCGGAAAATGACAAAGATTTCCAGCTTGCAGATTCGAACAGAAGAGCCTCAACTTCAACGTGAAGGACTGCAGTTCCTTGTACATATCAAAGATAAAGTGATCTTTGCCTTGGAGACGCTGGTTGAATCTATTCAAGTGATCTGCCATGTCTGTCAGAAATGCCAAGTCTGCCAACCACTGTTTGTCAGTAAAGACAGCCGTGTCTTTGCCTTTGACAGTAAGGAATTCACAAATTTCCATTCGCAACTCAACAAACCGTTTTAATACCTTTCCTCGACTCAGCCACCTGACATCTGTGTGATACGGAATGTCTCGATATTCTGCCTCGATGTCTTCAAGAAATGGTCTGAACTGTCGATGATTAAGTCCTCTGGATCGTATGAAGTTCACAGAATTAAAAACGAATTTCATGACGTCAAATTTCAAGATTCGTGCACAGAGCGATTCCTGATGAATTATGCAATGGTACATGTGGACACTATCTGTTGGAATTCCAAGCCCCTGCAAATGTGGCAGCAAATGAGCAACAAATTCTGATGCTCTTCCAGTCATAGCAGGCGCACCATCCGTGGTAATGCTGGCTAGCTTTGGCACCTGGACATTTAAGGTTTCCAAGAACGGAAGTCACTCCTCCAAAAATATCTTCACCAGTCGTCCGCCCATGTAGTGAAGCCATACCAGCTAATTCTTGAGTTATTTCAAAGTTCTCATCAACTGCACGCACAAAACCCAGCAGTTGTGCTATGTCAACATTGTCAGTGCTCTTGTCCAAAGCAATTGAAAAGTACTTACAGTTAGCAAGTCTTTCACACAACTATTCACAAACATCTGTTGCTAAGTCTTCGACAGGGCCTTGAATGGTCGTCAGTGAGAGTGGGACTGTGTTGAAAAGGTCCGCCTTTTCAGGACATATTGGACAGCTTGGATGCAGTCTTTGACGAAGTCACCGTCAGTAAACCGCAGTAAACGGCCGTGATGATTTGGCAACAATATGTGCTACTTTGCACCTTGCACGAGCAAAATACTTGTTTTCTTCAGACTTTTTTGTGAAGAAATGTTGCTGTGCTGACAGACCTTTTAAAAGTTGCTCAATTTTGTTGTTTCTGTCAGCGACTTTTAAGTCATCAAAAGTCGCAGCGTGCTTTATTTTGTAATGCCTTGCAGTTGAAGTCCTTCATCACAGTAACAGACTCACAACTAATTAAGCACATAGCTGCTCCATTAAAATGCCACATAAAGTATTTAGACATCCACTCTTCTTTAAACTGATGATTTTCGTCTTCAATTTTACACTTCTTATGCAGCAGGTTTCGACATATTTACAAAGGGCAATAGTTTAAAAACAACTTCACTTCATTAATTCACTACATTCCAACCAGACATCATCAGCGCACATTCACACACATTGCCTGCACCTTCCTTCCCCCCACCCGTCACCTCAACCCATCCCCAGACTGAACTTTGGCTGGCTGCCTGTCGACTTGGGTCTTTCTAATGCTATTTGATGTCACCATACATCAAAGATGGGCAGATGCTACTATTTCAACACATACCCTTTGATCAGCTGAAGTGAACAATGTGCCCAATACACAGTGCTCTCACCTCAATACCGCATCCAGCGTTTGTTTTCAACACAGCACAAGATGCATGCACGGGAAAGCAGACCACTGTTCTACTCCCTTATTCAGATTAATGTTAAAAAATCCTTGCAGGCCACAAATAATGGTAACATTCTAAAGTCTTCTGGGGGCCGCATGCGGCCCGCGGGCCGCGGTTTGTGCACCCCTGGAATAAATGTACAAAATAATTTTCTGAATAAATAGTTTTATAATTTTCTGTGAATTTACAAGTTTCTTAAGATTTTATTGAATATAAAATATTTAAACTATTTTGAAATATTCTGAGTTTCTATATTTTTATTTTAATTTAAAATAATAAAGTTTGCCATCATTCCTGATGAGTGCGAATGCTAAAAAAATGAAATGTGCAAGCACAACACACATTGAAATGCATGCATGCTTATGCACACATTCTCTCTTTCATACACACTCACTAAAATAATACCTAAATAATGAAGCCAAGAAGTGAAATCTGAAATCACACGCTTTCATTTGTTCTTATGGTGTCACTTCAGCTAATAAATTGTTAATTGTACTTTTGTAGTTCCCCACCTTTGAAAACCTTCGCATCTTCAGTTCAGTGAACAATATGTTTCTTTTGTATAACCAGTCATGTCAGTTATGCTCTTGTCACTGTCAGTTATATTAGAAAAAATAATTCTTTAGCTAAGGATATGGTAACTGCTTGAAATAATACATTAATAGCTCATCATTATATAATCTCTAGGATCACCATTAAAAATAAAAAACTAAAAAGGTACATGATTATATATTATTTTATCACACTTATGATTTTATCGTTTGTATAAAAGCTGCACATTTATTTTGATGTTGCATTTAAATTTGTGTGTGTAATCTCTTCAATGTCCTATCATGAGACAGTTCTTTTCCATAAATTTGCTAAGTGTAGATAAATTGATAGAAAGAACATTATTTAAAACTAGATATTTGTCCATGGCTTCACTTACAGTGTTGGTTCTCAGAATGTTGCTTAAAGTAAGTTTATTTTATAGTGTGGCATTTGGTTTTTTATCGTCAGGTATGAAACCATAATACAGCATATTAATTATTATGTGGTTTTTATATCTAAGTGTCATGGAAATCTTGAGTTTATAAATAAAAGTATGCCAATTTTTATTTTAAATGGTGATTGAAGTTTGGTTTTGAATTTGATGCATGCACCATCCAGCTTTCTTTTGAGTCACCTCTGCTGGTTTGCATTGTGGTTTGGTACCGTCTTTTTTAAAGCATAGGCATTAGGTCAGCAGACCTGCCTTTGTGCCTGTGGGAGCTAGTGTATTTGGTGTAAAGAGAGAGAAACAAACATAGAAAAGAGAGAAAGGGACAGAGAAAGAAAGAGAATGAGGGGGAAAAGAGAGAAAGATGGAGTTAAAAAGAGAGAGAGAAGAAAATGGAGAAAACAAAATAAAGAGATAGGAATTACAAAAGGAAGAATGTTTGTTTGAAAGAGACAAAAGAAAGGAACATGAAAAGGATGGATGAGAGAGAAAAGGAAAACTGACAAAGAGATTTGATACCTACAAAGAAAAATCATGGAAGGTGACAGAAAAAATGAATAGATAGAAGGAAGAAAGAAAAAATTGACAGTGATGGGGGAAAGAAGGGAATAGAAGAGGGAATATGATAATGGAAGAGAGAGAATATGATGAAAAGAAAGACAGAAAAAGAAAGAGATAAAAGAATGATAGAATTATGGAAAAAATGTTTGTCTCTTTTGGGGAGGCATTGCAAACATGAGTTAATACACAGTGTAATGCAACCCACCAAAATCCAAAATACAATATTTACCATAGACTAATATCTATAAATAATTATAAATGAGAAACATAATGTAGAAGTGAAATGAATATTCTGCTGTACATGAAAGTCAGTGATGTATAAGCTATGGCCTGTGCACATGCTCTTTTATGGTGAACTCTCTTAAATTTTCATAGTTTTAGAGCTACTGGCAAACCCCTTATGAGATAGCATGATGCTAGGGCAATAAAGTGTACAACATTTTTAAAAGTCCAATCAAAATATTTCTGGTATTGTTTTACTTAAGCCCACAGATGCAACAATTTTATTACATGTAATATGTATAGAACAAGTTAGTCACAGTTATAAAAAGTTAAAAGCTATTGATTCAGAACAATTTACATTTAAGTCAGATGTGTAAGTATGTAAAAAGAAAAAATGTAAGAAAATATTTAGAAACAAATAGTAAAAAGACCAATCTTTTCACATATAAAAAATATTTCCCCTTTAAAAATCGATCTATACATTGTCTTTCATAAAATAGCTTAGCACTGGACTTGTACAGGAAAAAACATTTAATAGAAAATTTGATTACTTCTAGTCTTGCTCAATAAACAAAAGAAATATGACTATTCTTAAAATTAAAAAAATCCTATGCATGTCTTGTAGCAAAATTTGATGGACTGCCTGATCAGTTTTCATATATATATATACAATAGTAATCACTCCCCTAGTGTAAAACAAAACAAAACAAAAGATCACTGGTTAGCAATTAAATATGCTTCAAAATAATTCACACATGAAACCTTGATGTTTTGTATCAAAATAGACAGTTTTATGCTGCTTTATTCATTTTGACTTCAGTAATTTAATTTGTGAGTGAAACTAATTATATATTTACACTTCCTGCTTAGAGAGATGCTCAGAACTACAAAATTGGACATTTTTCAAAGTGCTGAATTGTTAGTTTAGGTGTATGAAATTGGCTAGAAAAGTAGACATAACTTTGTTGAACCCCATGTAGGTTAATGTGTTAGCTGTCTTGATTTTGTGTTACATTTTTTTACTCTAAATTCTACACTGAAATTTATTGTGCAGTGATTTGTCTAAGTAAGCAACATCAAAAGATAAAGCTTTTTCAGCTCTCAAATGTTTGTTTTAACAAAGAATGTAGCACTGATTATGTTTACATCTCTTACCAGAATTAAATTTCACCAACTTTTATAACTTTAAACTTCTGTAAACTGAAAATACTACATGTATTTACAAAAAGGGAACAGAAAATTTTTCTTATTGCTATGAAATAATGTTTACCAAGTTACCAAGTTAAAAATATGCGCTACTTATTTAGTTATTGTTAGAGCAGTGATGTTTACTATTTTGTCATTCCCATGCTACATAAGGGCTGCCCCACAAAACCTACAGGCAGGACCTGGAGGACCACCGTAAGTAGCAACAATTCTCATATAAGTATCAGTAGACTACATTTTAAGATCAGTATTTTTCAGTCCTACTTATTTTCTCTTTTGTTTACTCTCTTATTTGTTTTTAGTTTTTTTTAATAATTTTCTCAGAATATCTTTAGAAAATTCTCTACAGGAATGTAAAAGAAAAGGGGTTTTGAAGTCATTATTTTCTGTTACTCCGTTAGTACATTTTGTAAAATACAGTTTCAACATTTAGACTGTCTTATGCTTATGAACATTAATTAGTTGTTGCAGGAAGCGGAGTACATGATGTACTTTGTTAAGTAATGTTTACTTTTTGTTTTAAATATAAGTGTTTGTATATTTCAGATGTACTTTAAGTTGACCTTTGAAATAATACTTGTCACCTTTAAAATAATTTAATAATAATAAAAATTAAAACTTTTAATATCAGAATTGTCAACCTATTTTCTTGTACAAAAACTGATTATGCACTGTAAAAAAAATATATCTATGTGGAGTATAAAAATATATGCTACTTGTATTCATTATAAACATATTCTTTATTTTAATGCTATTATAGTACAAGAAACTGAATGTATGTACTGAAGGTACTATATATTAATAGCTGAAGAACTGAATGTTAAATCTGTACACTGACAAATATTGTATATTAATAGTACAGTTGCTGAATTAGTTTTAGGTCAGCACTGTAATATAAATATTACAATTCACAATTTCAGACGCAAAATCAACTTTATTTTACTTTTTATTTACTACTGGTTTGTCAAGTTAGATAGATTGTAGTTTCAAAAAAATATTAAATAATTTAAATATTTATGTTTAGTTAAATATTAGCATTTTAATGATAATTTATAGTTTTCCCAATCTTGTAGTTGTACTAAAATGATTCAGTTGTTAAGCCATGTGCAGTAACAAGATCAGTGTTAAATGAAATTCTGCTAAACCAAGGGTATATCCTAGTTATCTAGTAAATGTGCTGTAACTATTCTGCAAAGGGCAGGGCTACTAATTATAGAATAAGAGCTACTGCACATTGTCATTTCAAACTGCTTTGTTTAAAATAAAACACAAGTTTATGTTTCATCTAAATTGCAACATTCAAGATGATCTGTTTGGATGTAATTCATACATCCTCTTTATTATTAATTTTTATTGTCCTTCTGTTATTAAGTGAAAGAATCAACACCTGTATTTGTTTTTATCTTGCTACATTAAAATTCATGTTGTATTGGCTTAATTATAAATATGTACTTCCATGAAAATTGATTGTTTTAATTTGATTTTATTTGCTATTTTTTTGTCAATAAGTATTCCTAGTAAGAAATATCACTTTCACTCAGTCATGTCCTAGTTCTGCTAAGAAATTCAAGCACTTTTATTACTCTTGTTTAAGTAAAAGCATTGTGAAGATGTATGATTTTATGTTTCAGTAGTTTTTTGTCAATTATTATTAATTTGAATGTTTAGTGTTTCTTTAAAAAAAATTCATTGTTTATAACTTTTTATTTTATTTGTTGGAGACATTAACTTATTTTTTTTACATAGAATGAAATGAAAATGTTGGGAAGAGTAGATTGATTCTTTAAATTGGATTGGTATAACAAACTGCTTTTGTAAACCATTGTCAATAAAATAATTGTGTTTTTAGTGAAGTAATTTCAATGAATTCTTCTATTACAATTTATTTAATGTTTTTACACATGCAAGTAGTTGTAATAAACTGCTAATGTTTATAATTGAGCTATAGTTCTCATATTTTATAATTAAATGCAGATCAGAACTAAAGATTTTTTTTAGTAAATAGAAACATATTTCAAATAATAATTTTAACATTGAATATTTAAAAGTGTGCACACAAACACCGCACCAAACATTTATAACCAGAAATATTTCAAGTCATAAAAAAATTGAAATTATTTAAACCAAGAATTATTTTGTTTTATGATTAATCTAGAGTTTATTTTAAAGTCTGGATGTAATACATTCGTTTATTCAGCTGAATGAGAGGGGTTTTGTTGTTAATCTTTAAATATTTGTTGTTTGCCATGTAGAGTTGAGCAAGACTTGTAACTATTGTTTAAAAGATTGTTTTGTTTTTTCTTAGATGACTTACAACTATTACTAAAAGATTATTTTTTTAAGATGCTTGAAAACAGTATTTTTTTTTTTTTTTTACATCTTTTTGTTTATTGCTATAATTTAATAATTAAGTCACAATAAAGATGGTAAATTAATTAAGTAGGAAGTATTTAGATATCATCGATACCAGCAACATACTGGCCTTATTGATGTAAGGTAAACTGTAACCAGCATTTTTAGTGATAGGATTTGTAAGATATTTTTTTGAGCATTAGAATAATTCTTTTATTATAAAAGTGCATGCATTATCATTATGTTTTTTTGGGGAAAGTTTGATTATTTTGAAATTTGCTAGTATTTTTGTTATATATTTTAAAGTACATGCTTAAAAATTGACCAACTAAAATATTCAGAAGAGACTGAGATGTACACTATTTCTTCTTATTAAGATTAGCAAATATTAAGTATTCAGTTGATTTAAGAATAAGAAAAATGAAAAGTAAACTCTTTGGATTATTTGAGAAGGGATTATTGTTTTCTTTAGAATGCATATATTTGTGAATTTCTTATATACACACACATAATCAGATCTTTTTAAACAAGCAACAATTGGAAATGCCTATAATTTATTGAACTGTTGCACAGAAATTAATAAGTTTTGTGATTGTTGATGAGTGAAGTCCATTCCCTAATGTAACAAAAAAAATGTGATAACCAAGCCAAAAAGAAAAATTGTATGTGCCGTATGTTTGTAAAATTCTCAACCATATTATTATTAAGGAGTAAGCCAACAATTTATTGATTTCTCATTGTATATAGTAATAACAATTATTTTTTTAATAAATAATTCTATTTGCTTCTTCATTTTTACAGTAGGAACACATATTGCAACTGTGTTAGATAATATGAATCAATCAATAAATAAAGATATTAATTTTTTTTCACAATCCAGATCTTGGCCACCTGTGGCTGTTGACCCCTATATTTAGTTTTATTCCTATAAAATGTAACTTTCCAATATTAATTCGTATTTTATAATTGTATTTATTTATAAACTGTGAAATGAAATTGAATGCATGTAATTTAATTGTTTGGAAACCATTCAGAATTGATTATACTGTAAGTATGGAAATATGGAATAGTGTGAAGTTAATCTGTTCTTGATATTTTCATCCTGCGAATTGTTTATTTTCAGTACTTAAAAGTAAATATGTGCAGATTCAGTGTTTAATCAGCCTCTGCAGTGCAAGCACTTTTGTCCTATTGGTTGCCACCATAAAATAACAAGTCAATTTGACATAAATATTGTGTACTTTGTTCTTATACATATTATTTCATTAAAACTTGTTCATGCCTATGACAGTATGAGAATAGGTAATATTTTAGGAGTGACTTATTTTGGACCATTTTTTTGCACTCATTTAGCACATATGCTTAATCTGAATTTTTTATTAATTTCCCTTGTCCCTCTCAAGCAGTTTAAATTAAGCGAGTCTCTCTTAATTCTTATATATTATAACTTGTACCTATAATTTTACATGTATTAAAACTTTTTAAATTGTATTTTATTTGGATAAAGCTCTGATCTTGTTTGAAAGGTATTGTCTTAAATTTAAAGCAATTTTATAATTGCTTTTCATTTTAATGTATTTTGCATAATTGTTCAAAACAAAAAGGATGTTCTTTTAAACTCTATAAAGTTATTTTTATCATTGAAAAATATGTTTATAAAATTTTGTTTCAAAATTTGTGTGATATGAAATGTATAGTAAAATGAAAAAATTCTTTTTATATTATAATTGCATAATTATTTTGTCAACCAAAATAAATCTAACAGTTGAGTCACTTGTATACTTGCAAACCTGGAGAACATTTTATTTTTAAGCATCTATAAACTTACAGAATTCAGTATCTTGAAAATAATTTTAAAAAAATAATGCTTAGGTCAATATTTTTCAGTGTAAGAATAGTAACAACAGTTTGCTCATGTTACATTTACTATAGTGTAAACTTTGTGTATGTGTGTAAACTCTATGTTTTTATATTCACTAAGGCTATTCATTAAGGCTAAAAACTACTGTGATGATAGTTTACTACTTTTAATAATTAAAATTTATGTGTTTTGGTAGGTCGGGGGGACCAGGTGGCCCACCCATGCCAAGGGAACAGAGCAAGCGCCTGCAGCAAACACAAGCTCAGGTTGATGAGGTGAGCAGATTAGAACACCTTCACATAGATAATAACTTAAAGACCAAGTGAAATGGAATCTAGGTCAAACATAGTTTGTAAACAAGATTTGACCCATTACTAAGACACACAATCCTAAACCTTTGGGGTAAAAATATGCAGAAGTATGTCACATATAGGAGTCAAATGGCTGCGAATGTAATTTTCTCTAATACACCGTACCACTTTGATCCAATTCATGCTGATGACACAATAATAATAATAATAATAAAATATATGTTTGTTGAAATTTACTGTAAAATGTTGCCCCTATCTTGTAAAGCAGGGGTGCACAAAGATGGGCTCTATGCAGCCCCCAGAGGACTTTTGGATGTTACCATTATTACGAATGTAAAGCACATTATTTCATTACTTATGTTGTTTTTCCTACTGAGTCATCCATGTGGCGGCCCTCCACACTATCAATTGGAAATTTGGCCCTCTGGCCTAAAAGGTTTGTGCACCTCTGTTGTAAAGCCTTCAAATACAACTTTCAATAATCTAAATATGGCACGTTTTCAAACATGACATTCTAATTAGTAAGACAGAACAAAGAGAATGATTAGAGGGTAGTTTCAAATTGTTTGTCAGTCATTTAGTAATGAACCATAAATTATAATTTTGATACAACAGTTTTAGTGTAAACTTATTTTCTATTTTTTTTTTATAGAAAATAAATAATTTTATTTTAATGAAATTAAAATACTATGTAAGTAAATTAGTTAATTTTGTTGTTGTTGTTGAAAATCTAAGTTGTTAAGAACTGCAATAAAGAATATAAAGTATAATAATTAAAAAGTAAAATTTATTTGTCAGAATTATATATGTATATAAAAATGAAATATAAAAATTTTAATTACAGTACTTGTTGCGAGTCATGGCACAAAAAGAGCCAGCACATAGCAAATAAAGAGTGGAGATGCGATTTTAAGATTTATAATTGTTTACAACAAAGTAGAATTAGCACAGGAGTGTAATGCACAACTCTTTTAACAATTCCAGTGAAAAGTCCATAAAAGTTTACACATCCAAATGAAGTAAAGAAACACTGTTTTTTTTCCATATGAGTTGACATATCGAATGCTGAATGGCACACCATGCTATGTTGGCTGACTGGCTTGGCACTGTCATACTATTTTCTATGAAATTACTAGGGGCTGGCAAAAATTCCTCAAAAGAAACAGAACATGAATCATCAACTAAATTGTAATCTGATTCAGTTGTGGGTTGACAATGTCTGTCAATAAAAGCAAAAGCATTTTGACTTGAAACCATGGCTTGCAAAAATTCCTTTTCAGCACAAGATGCAATGACTGCTGGTTATAGAATGACAAAGCAGTGAGTGTACAAAATGCTGTCTTTCTATCAAATGACCAATCTAATTACAGCTATCCAGTGGTAGATAGAATTGATACAAATTGTCTGCTAAGGGAAACACATATTTCCGTTGCACTGATTCAGTGATTGGCTCATTTTGAATGACTAAAAATGATCGTGCCTGCGAATGGGTTGTATATATCCCTATGACTTATAGCTACATTTAGATTTATTGACATATATGACCTGACTCCATCAAATGGGTTAACTCACATGATCCTTCTATTTGTTATCTGCAAGAGACCTTTTTTTATTCTTTGTTCATTCTCCTTTATTTAACAACTTTCATTTTATCTGTAAGGATTTCCTGAAGTGAGAGCACCTGTGTAAGGAGTAGATTTTTTAGTTCGTAAAGATCCCCTTTTAAACAAACTCCCAGTAAATACTAATCTTTAGGCTTTTGCTATCTCTCTAATTAAAACCAGAACTATTTATTTACTATATATTTCCCCTTCAGATCTCTAAATCAGATATAGATACACCAGTTGATCAGCTTTCTTCTCCTATTTTAATTCTTGATGACTTGAATGGGGCAGTGCATCATATAACAGCAGAGGGAAGTTGTTGGAAGAGATTCTTTGTGATTGAAACTTCTGTCTTTTAAATGATGGCTCTCACCCTGATCCATTCTGCCATTATCGCCACAAGTGCTATTGATCTTTCTGTATGCCACCCATCAATAGTGGAAATTTATTGAGAACTTAAGTGGTAGTGACTACTGTCCTATTCTACTCTCAACAAAAATAGAAAAAGAATATTATTCATGCACAATGACAAAATGAGATCTTTTTCAGCCCTTACATGAATGTCAGCTGACAGGAACTCTTTTAGTTCAGCTGAATCAGAAGACCAAGTTGCACATTTTTTATCTATTTTACTACACATTAGTAAAACAAAATCCTTGACAATGACAGTCCAAAGATGAACCAAGGTTCCCTGGTTTGAAGGGGAAAATAAGAAAGAAACTGGTAAGTGGAAAACGGCTTTACTTGGGTTATCCAATCTCCAAGATAATCTGACGATGTTTAAATAAATTAGAGCAAATGTCACTGCTAGATTAGTATGGTATTGGGAGTCCCAAGGTTTAATTTCTAAATTCAGTAGGCTTCAGACATAATCACTCTACCCTGGACCACCTCATTAGGCTTGAAACTTTTGTAAGAGATGCTTTTAAAGAACCTGCTGTACTATCTTTTGTGAACTAGAGAAGACGTTATGACAGCATAGAGACATTGAATCCTTTATGATCTCTCTAATTAAGGGTAATCCCCCGTCTTGTATTGAAGATTGTTTGGTTTTTTTTATCTATCACCAATTCAGAATCCATTTGGGAACAACCATTTCTGATTCCCAGGAAAATGGTGTACCTCAACATCCTCTCAGTCTCACTGTTTTTAATCAAAATTAATGTCAATAAAGCTATAAATCCAGGTACAGATAATTCCATGTTTTTAGATGATTTCACTCTATTACTGGGAAAAATATTGTTCACATTGAGCACCAATTCCAACTATGCAATTAATAATATTCAGAAATGGGTTACTAACAATGGATTTAAATTTTCTAGTTCTAAAACAGCTTGTATTGTAGACTGTGGAGGCAACATAGAGACCTGGTTTTAACATTAGACAATATAACTATTAAGGTTCTAGGAAATATTTAAATATCTGGGCATAATTTTTTGGGAAAAAAAAATTTCTTAATCATATTAAATACTTTAAAGTTGATTTCAAAGAGCCGTAAATATAATCAATCAGGAGAGAAGTTAACAGAACACACACACCTCTTAAATATTTTACTTGCATTTACTAACACTGATTGAGGTGGTTTTGATATGACTGTCTTGCTCTGTACGGAGCCCTTCTCTGCTCCAGACTAGATTATGGTTGTGTTCTATATGGATCTTCACATAAATCATACCTAAAGCTGTTAGACCCAGTACACCATTAAGGTCTTCTTGGTCTAAGGTCGGTGCATATAGGACTACTCATAGCTTGTATGCAATTACAAAGGAACCTTCCCTAAAGCATAGAAGAATTAAATTAACCTTAAACTATAAAAATTAAAATCAACTCCAACCAATCCAGCTTAAAACTCTGTATTCAAACATAATTACTACTTTCATGTCCAACCAAATGAAATACCACCTCTCTCTCTCTCAGGATCAACCTCACTTAAGGACAGCAAATGTCAAGCTTGATCATATAGTCCTATTAACTATAACAAAACCTCTTCCTTGGATGATGCAGGACATTGCAATACTTATTGATTTAATAGAAGTTATGAAAAGGGGTGGGGGGATTTTTTTTTTTAAACAACACCTTTCAGAAATAATGGGAAAATACCCTATCTTTGAATGATGGATATAAAATAGGTAAAAAGGTTTCATCTGCTACAATATCTAAATAAACACATCTCTCATGTCATCTTCAAATTATAGCTCATTATTTTCAGCAAAAGCCAGAGGCCTCCTCTTGGCCTTATTTATATTTCCAACTCTTCTAATATTTTAATTCTCTCAGACTCTCTTTCAATCTTAAGCTTACCCTAGTTTTATTCACTACCTGATTAATGAAATACTTTAATTATAAATAATAGATTCTATTGCAATTGAAGAGTTCATTTAAATTCAGCTGTTAATCTGTATTTAAAAATTATAAAGCAATTTAAACTAAATAAATTAAACATAACAATCTGAAAGTACTATTTGTGTTTTATTTGGTGGGCGCTTGCACAAATTCATTGTTAATAATAATAGGAGTGCAGTTATATTAGAATGGTTATATATAATTGTCAAACCAGAAATTATTTTAATTATAATTTTACCACCATTTCAGCTAGGAATATAAATATTAATAATAAAACAAGCAGTTTCTGTCAACAAATGTTGCTCTGTTTACTCTCAGGTTGTGGACATCATGCGAGTTAATGTAGATAAGGTGTTGGAAAGGGATCAGAAAATCTCTGAACTGGATGACCGTGCAGGTGAGAATTTGTTCAGCTTTGCTATTTAGAAATTTATGAACATTTAAGTTTCATGTCATTCAGGTTGTTTAGGGAACATAAGATATATTATAATCCCATTCAAAATATTCTTGATAGTAAAGGGATTCTGCTACATAGTCAGAGCATCATCATCACTAAATCATGGTCACTTCCAATGTCTGCTCCTGAGAAGCTTCTTTTCTTGGCAATGTTTATACTGGCATGGAAACGCCTCTTCACCATGATATAATCAATCTGGTTCTCCATTCGGGCTATGCCACGTCCATCTTTTGTTGGATGTTTTATGTGGACCAAACGTGTATGAGCTTCAGATCATTAAAGCTGGCAAATTCCAGGAGCCTTAAGCCTCTGTCATTTGTCTCTATATTGCAGTAGCGTCCACATGTGCCTTTCCTGTTCTCAATGCATCCTCTCCTATTTTAGCATTCCAGTCTCCTTGCACCACAAGAATGTCTTTCTTTGTGGTCTGGTCCAGGACTTCTTGCAGTTGGTCGTAGAAGTCTCTATTTCTTCATCATCATGGTCTGTAGTTGAAGTGTATGCTTGCACAATGGTGATATTGAGTGGGGTTGCCCGCAAGCATATGGTGATAAGCCTGCTGGAGACAAATTAGACACACAGGTTTACCGCCAATATCAGTAAAATATATTCACCCTCTCATCGGCTTTTCAGAAACAACTTTTCTCTAGGCCATTTTAAAGGCTAGCTTTGATTTAAAATTAAGATTGTTCATCTGCCGACAGACACTTGGTTCGTATGACATAAGCGGGAAGGAGTGATGTATACACAACTTTAATTTCATATGTGCCAATCCAAAAAGAACAACAGGATGTTGCTCGGTTACTGTAATGACGAAATCCACCTACTACACAGCTTTCATTTTTGCTTATTCTGATTGACTCGGTAATGCTCTCAGGCAGTCTTTCATTCGGCAAGGCTGCTACATTAGGGAATTTGATTTGCACTCCATATCGTCAGATCATTAAAAAGTATTTTTTAAATTTTTCTTGCTGGCCAGATATAATTGTATGCTGGGCCGGATGTGGCCCGCGGGCCTTGAGTTTGACACCTGTGGTTTAAGTCATATTAAATAAAATACAAACAGCATATTAGATGTAAAAGAATGATCTTTAATTTTAGCCAGTTTGCATCAGCAAATAATTATATTAACCCGATCCCTGTCATGCGAAAAAACGCGCGTCGGCAGCGCCATGTCAGGCACTTTTGGCGTTCAGCGATAATTTCTATGGGTTACTAAATTAAAAAATAAAAAGTGAAGCTAATACTAAATGAATTTTAAAAACGTTAATTGTAAACTATTACATACATATTATAAAATATGTTAAGTCTTTTTAAAAAATTTTTAAAAATTAAAAAATATATAAATAATAAATTTTTTTTTTACCTTTTTGTTGAACTTGCGATTTTCATCATCTGTTGTCCTATTGCTGGAGGATTGGCATTGCTCTACACATTTATTTAATAGTCCAAATTGTGTGGAGATGTTTCCTCAATGTTTACAAATATTAATCCAATTTTTAGTCATAATTAGTTTTTTTTAAATCAAGCACACACCACCAAGTACACGAGATTTGAAAATAGATCTAGAAAAATAGATCGCATCCACGAAGACAAATAATGAAGTGAAGAAAAAAGTTCCATATATGTCCAGTTCAGTATTTTTTGTACACATAAAAACTATTTCCATAAGAATTTTTTTTACACATCAATAAAATAAGTCCCCAAAACTAATACATTTCAGTCACCTCTGTATCACGCCACTGTTTGATAGAGATGAAGTTAGAAAGATTTGCACACGATCGATAGCTATAGTAGATCTGCGGCATAAGTATTCGTGAACTCGACAATTTTTTGCACAAAATTCACTGGTGAAAATGCTTCCAAAATATCGACTTCTCCAGTATTTTCTGCAAATGGCATTTGTATTTCACTATTTCCTGCAAAAGCATGTGGCTTTTCCATGCACCTAGCAGACGCCGCCGCCACGCTTCGACATGACCGGTTTTCAGTTTTCGTAGTACTGGCCTCGAGGTCAACTGCGTCTAAAATTTCAATAGGGGCTGGTTGAACATTTTTATTTTCTGATAAGAAATCAGATTCATCTAAAATGAATCAAATTCTGACCCAGCTGTGGCTTCAAACTGTGAGTTTGAAAACAACGAAACTTGCCATGGAGATCAACACAAAATGTCTGCGCGTCTTCACAAAGACAGTGGGTTGTATTGAAAAAGCCGCCAATTCAAGCTCATTAGCATACTGATTATAAGTATCCAATCGTAAAATTTATAACAGATTGGGTGCGGAAGCCAAACATATCTTTCAATTTTTCTGATTGGTTATTTTTAATGAATGGTTTCATGAATGAATGAACTACGCGCACGTATCCGTAAGCCTGTGACATACCGTGGAACGCAGTCAAGGGCTCAGTCACTTCCGGTTGTGACATAACTTGACACCCAGACTGCGAACGGGTTAAAGTATCAAACATCATTACATGAAATTCCCAAATATGTGTACTAACACATTCTTGGAAACAGCGACTTTGACTATTTTTGTATACTGTCTCTACTAATTGTCTTAGTAGTGCCTACAAATTCTGTTATATGTTGCTAGGGTGTATTGTAATTTATTTCATAATGTTGTATACTATATATTTATTATATATTATTTTCATGATATTGTTAGGATATGGTTCTCTTAATCACATTGATTTATATTTTTAGATGCCCTACAAGCTGGTGCTTCCCAGTTTGAAGCTAGTGCTGGCAAGTTGAAAAGAAAATACTGGTGGAAAAATTGCAAGGTCTGTTCCCTTTTTTCTATTGTTTATATCTAATAGTCATAAATCAGTTTTATCAATAACATTCCTAAAAGGTATAGATAAACATAAATCTGTAACAATCTGTAACAAAGTATATTTTTCATATAGAAAACAAGCAGTTGGTAGATGTTTTTATTTTGTCTTTCAGCACATTCATATATTCACATATGTTAATGAGTTATGGTTACTTTATTGAACAACTTAGTATTAACTCTTAGGAGTTCTTCCATTTTCAGGATTTTTAGTACATACTTTGGGTGGTCTCTTTTTTTTTTAGTCTTATTTATAGGTAAAATATGGGGAACCTTATTGAACAGCTTAGCCTTTACTCTCAACAGTTTTTCCATTCTCAAGATTTTTAGTGTATATTTTGTATTTATATTTAGTCTTATTTATATATAAAATGTGTACTAGAATAAATTACAAAATTCTAATTGAAGAAATTTGAGAGTTAAGTTATTTGTATATGGGACAATTTAACATTTTATTTTTTTGATTATACTTGATAGCACAGGATGTTATGTCAGTAATATTGTCAGTTGACTGCTTATAAGCATTTAATTTATAGATACATTTCTTATAAAATCATTCTGGAAGAGTTAGGAAAGTGTGCAGAAATGTAGCGTCAGTAATATTGTCACTTGATTGCTTACAAGCAGTTATATAATACATTTCTTAAGAAATCATTCTAGAATAATTAAGAAAGTGTGTGGAAGGGTTAACCAGAAAGAAAGCATGCTCTCATCTCTGACATTTTGTTGAACCTCTTGTTGTTGTTTTTACCTTAATCAGTGACTGACCAAGCTATAAATAATGTTTTATGGTACTTACTTAATGACAGTGGTAAAACTGGTAATGCTGTTAACTAATAACACTATAATAAATGTTAAAGTTTATACTTACACATTAAAATTAAAAAAATATAATTTACTCTGTGCTGAAAATATTTTAGAATTATTACTTGGAGAAAATTGTCTGATGTTATAATTTATTTTTATATTTAAGATACTTTTAGTTATCACTTAGTAAAACTGTTGCTACTAGTTAGTATCTCAGCTGTTTACTGAAGTTGTAAGCTATTACTTTTTAATGCCTCTGTTGTAACCTCATATTTTGTTTGTCCAGTTCAACTTTTAATGTACTAAATTAAACTGATCATTTTATTATTTTTTTAGATGATGATAATTTTAGGCGTCATCATCGGTATTATAGTAATCATAATAGTTGGTAAGTGATAAATAAATGTTGTTTGGTAATACTAATAGTTGTTATTCTTGCACTTTCATTTTATATAAAATCACACATTTTGATTTATATGTTTGCATGAGATTAGTTTTATTCAGTAGATTCTCAAATTATTTAATATTTTTTTTACATTTTTAATTTTGTATTTTGTTTTGATGTTTGTGTGTTTGTGTTATTTTTTCTCCTTTCAGATGTGGCTCATACTTATAGGTGTTGTTCTTGTGATAATAATTATTATTGTTGGTAAGTTTTCATCTTAGTAAACCTTTATTAATTTATTAACCAGGAAGCTTTTGGGAAGCATTAGTAGTATAGAACATGCCTCCAAATATATTTATTTATTTATTGTATATCTCTTTTCTTTTTGTTTAAATTGCTGTTGCTTTATTGTTTTATTCATTTTCTGTTCTTGTTCTGCATTAATGGATTGATTAGAAAATTTGTATGAGAGTAATATAAATTTTTTCTATACCTTTAATCTTTAATACAAAGTTTACTACAGTAGGACGTTGATAATCTGAACTCATTGGGATTGGAGGTAATTTGTACTTCTGATTGTTCAGATTTTCAAACTTTTCAAAAATACTTTTCTGAAGACTAAAAAAAAAAAGTACCATTTAGTAATTAAAAACCCTGAGTTGTACTTAACATATTCTTTTTATTAACAGTACCAGGACAAATAAAAACAGCACAGATGTATTTATAATATAAGCCAAAAGTGTTTAATATACACATATATTTAAGCCTTTAATGAAAATAATGATATAAACTTAATTTTTGTTACACCATTTTCAAACTTTATTTCTTTGCTGCCAGATCTCTTACTCTTTTCAGCAGTAGTACTCAAGTTGGACATCATTAAGTTTGTTGCCCGTATCAAACCATTGCAGTTACTAGCATGGCAAATGCCTCAGCATTTATAAACACAGTGTTGATGTCATCTTCTTCAACTTTGTCCATATAATTTTTAGGGACTCCAATTTCTTTTGTGATGTCAAGTTTATTTTCTTAGCACAAAACTTATTTTCCAGTCACACTTTTGTCACCTTCATTGCATTCTTCAAACCCAGGGATTGACTGAAACAAGTTGGTCCTCCCATTTAGTATTCTTATCTCCTTTAGTTCAATCTGGCTTGTCTCCTTTTTCTTCTGCAACAGACCACAGTTTTTTTAAGCATTTTAAAAAAAATGTACAGTGAGTGATTCCCACACATCAGCTTAAACTGAGCATTTTAGTAAAAGCTATAATACTTTCTTTGTTGCTTTCTGCAAGTAAATACGTGAGATATTTGTTTAGATTCTCCTCACTTTTGGATGACTCCCTCGTCCATCAAGGAGTGTTATAACATTTGATGCACACATAAATATTATGAATTGTTTGTAAACTGTATGTATTGTGTAAATGTGTTTGTGTCTGCAACTGTATAAGCATATGTTATATATATTAAGTATGAAATTGTTTCTTTGTGGGAGATTCAGATGTGGTCTCAGTATTAGGAAAATAACATATCACTGATATTATATAGCAACGATATTCAATTACAATTATATAAATAATTTTATGCTAATATATTTTTTAATATGTTATATTGCAAATAAACAGACAAATAATTGAATTAGATTTTTTAAGTCTTTTATTCTTACCAGTGGCAGACAAATTGCAGACTGTAAATTCATAATCAAAGAAAATTTCTGGTTTTTGAATGAGTTATTTTTGTAATCAAACTTGTAGACTTTTTGTGCAGAATATATAACTTTTATAAGACATTTAATTTTGATACATTTTAAATTTGTAAGATTTGGTGCAATATTTTAATCAGGAGACAATCAAAACTTGAAAATTAATAACTCATTCTACAATCATTTCAGTAGTAAAAGAAATAATAATGTGAATGCCCCAATAATTTTAAAAAATAAATATCAACTTTATATTTCAGAAGAAAATTATATTAATATAAACTACATGGTACTTTTTGTTATAATATGTGATAGACATGCATTCCCATTTTCAGTCATTGTAAGTGCTTGACTACACCTTGTAAGTTATAAAAAAATTGACATCATCATTTTGCACTAGACAAACTATTTGAAAATTGGTTATTTGAGAAGCTGAAAGTTTGTGGGTCGATTTTTGTGCCTGAAAGGGTTATTTATTTTTAGATTTAGTACATGAACTGTTAATTAAAACCTTTCAAACCTCTGTTAATTAAGACTTCAACCTACTAAGTTTTAAGCATATTTATAATGAATTTTATTTATTGTTAAGATAAAATTACAGCCCATATTGTATTTTATCAAATGCATAATCAGATTTATTTTTTATTTACAAATTGCTGACTGCTCTGCAAACACATTCATATTTAAAAATCAAACAAACATGATATGCTTGGCACCTGTAAAATATTCAACAGTTGATCCAGAGTTTTAATAAATTAACAATCATTACTATCTTCAGTCTACTTGTAAATGAAAGATAATTTTGCAATTAACAGCATTTCATTTAAAGTAAATAATAATAATATCGTACTCATAGCCAGTGTGCCTAAATAATAATTTCATATCCAGTATGTAGGGTGATTTTTCTTTGTTTTGTACATTTTCCATTGCTAAATATGGAGAGGGAGGATTATTATTGATACTTACTACTATAGGAATGAATGCCTATGTGACCACCTGAAATGACACAGAGTTTAAATATGCTAATGTTATGCCAGTTAACATTCAGTGTTTTTGAAAGATAAAACAAGTATTACCACTGATTTATATAATTAAATACTATATTATTTCAAGAGAAATTTGGAAACAAAAAAAATTTATGACAAGTAGTGCATGTATGCATAGACTGAGTATAAGTTGATTCAAGTACAAGTCAGACCTTAGATTTTAGAATTTAAAATGTTTGAAAATTTATAACCTGATTAACTGTCAAAGCAAAAAGTATTTTAAAATGGGGACTAGTACTAGTAGAGAATTATTAACAAGTTAGAAGATAACTAAGATGGTGCTCAGTAACTACTTTTGCTTAACTCCTATCACAAAGACAACAAAGATGTTAAATATAAATTTAAAGTAAAAGTATAGAAATATCTGTTTTAAGTAGTATTGGTATGCAGTTATATCATCAGATGAAATGAAAATATGCATCTAGAAGCAGTAATTCTCAAAATCTTTGTATATATTATTAACGTATATATTATTAATGAGAGTTGAGGAGGAGAAAAAGATTTTAAACATTTCTAGGCATTATGATTAAAGCATAAAATATAAAAATTGTTAAATATCAATAATCTCGACCTAGGTTAACTCTAGGCATTAAAGCATAAAATATAAAATTGTTAAATATCAATAATCTTGACCTCTGTTAACTCGCCAACCCAGTTATGTCGACATTTTTGAAGTGGAACTACCACATTCCCTCTTTGTCTTAACATTTTCTCATCGGTTATGTTGATTCTTTTATGTTGCTGAACCCTAATATCTCGAGCACAAAAGAGGGCCCAAATCGCCACTTACCATTGGTTATCTCGATCCCCATGACTAATCGCCGGCTTTTGAAAATGTTAGTTATCGGTGCCACTTCGCCATCTCACTAGCGATAAATGCCACAGCTTTATAACAACCTGCAGCTTAAACTTAATAAGGGCATTGTTTTCCTCATTGGGCGCGATCCTGCCATGGGCAAAATAGGCATACTGATGCCCTTCAACTAGCCCACACCTCTTTTATGTTAATTAGCTGACTTTTGAAGTAACCGTGTGTACGATACTTTTCAGAGCTGTGTCAGAGCGAAATGACTTGCAAATTTAATTTTGACACCAGTTAGCTTTTTGTAAAAATGAACTAAAGTGTACACCCCGCAGTTTTTTTGTGATTTTGTGAGCAATCTTTGGTTTTGCAATGTTGGAGAATACATGTACAGTATAATTAAAAGTTTGTATCGATAATCAACGGTGGGTCAAATTCCATCATTGTCTTAGCATTTTCTCATTAGTTATATCGATTCTTTTATGCTCCCAAACACTAATACAAGGTCTCTTTGTTTCTTTGTTTCTTTACATGTATCCCCAGCACAAAAGAAGGCCAAAATTGCCACTTAACATGGTTTTCTCAATCCCCTGACTAATCACCAGCTTTTGAAAATGTTAATTATCGATGCCCTTCAACTGGCTCACACCTCTTTCACCTTTTATGTTAATTAGTCCAGTTTTGAAGTAACCATGTATACAATACTTTACAAAGCTGTGTCAGAGCGAAGGGACTCACAAATTTAATTTTGACACTGGTTAACTTTTTGTAAAAACAAACTATAGTGTACATCCCGCAATTTTTTTGTTATTTTGTGAACGATCTTTGTGTTTGCAAAGTTAAAAAAATATAATGAAAGGTTTGTACATTTTTATTTTATAATTATACTGGTAAATCTCTTCTGTTAGTTGGTGCACATACGCCTTTTGTTGTTAGCAAACATGTTCAGTGTATGTACATTTTTATAGCATGCCGATTGCGTCATCAAACAAATCGCAGCAACGCTGTTGTGTAAAAAATCACCCAAAACGTGCGTGTACATTCTCATTTATTAATGCACATCATGTATATAAAGAAATTTTAAGCACATGTTGCATGTAATATTGAAGCATTTGTTTTCAAGCTGACTGTTAAAGACAAAAAGCAACAAAGCATTTTAGACTTTGTAAAAAAAAAGCCATAGTAACAGCTTGTACTTGAGCTTTTTGTTGTTAGCAAACGTGTACATGTATGTACATTTTTATAGCATGCCGATCGCGTCATCAAACAAATCGCAGCAACACTGTTGTGTAAAACATCACCAAAACACATGCATGTACATTCTCATTTATTAGCGCACATCATGTACATAAAGAAATTTCAACACGTTACAGTACTGTAATATATTGTCGCCAAATTGGTTTTCAGTTATCTCAATCATCGGTTATCTCGATACTTTTTGGCAAACCCCTAGGCCGGCGACATAACCGGATTTGACTGTATATCAATATTTCATTTGAATACTAACATACACATACACACACAAGCATACATGATTAATAATTAAAAATAAGCAGTTGTGCATGCTGATATTGCATGATCTAAAGCCCCAGAGCATTATGGGGATTTTTTGTTTATATCAGCTGTATTTATTGGTTATAAAATGTTTCTGTTTTAATAATTACCATATTTAACAACTTGATCACCATGAGCAGCACATCATATATTATGAATTAAGATAGTTACATTTAAATGTAAGACACGTGAAGTCTGAAAGCATGATAGGTATTTTCTTATTTATATTGTGGGTAGCTATCTAGAAGTTGTTGTTTTGTTTTTTAATGTATATATTTTTATGACAAATTTGCAATGTCTGTGCGACCCATAGCAAACTAACTAATCAAAGTTTTATAATTATTTCATTTACATTATATATGCAGTTTTCTTTTTTTTAAAAAAAAAAAAACCACCATTTATGGAAAAGAGTGAAACTACATGAGGAATGTAATCATACCAACTGAAATCATTGGTATGCCATTTGTTGATAATTGGAGCTGGTCATTAAAATTTAAATCATGGAGGAAAATTGTAAATTTTTTAGTTGTATTGTCACATAATGATTGCTTATTATATTACAAAATAAACAAAAAGACCAACCTTGCATTTAAATTGATGTTTTGAAAATGTTTCCTTTGTAATGGAAAGTGTAAAATAACAAAAAGCACAATTAAACACAATTACATATACTGATATAGTGAATTTTGATGCAAAGTAGACTTGGATCAGTACTACAGTTATGTAGTTCTCTTAGTGTTTGTAAACATTTAATCTTTGAAAATGCAAAGTGTTAAAATATATTTCACTTTTATTGCTGACTTCTTTATGATTAGGATTGTATATCAATATGTTATGATATAGTTATTGAAAAGGTAATTTAATTCATATAAATAATAATAATTAATTTATGTTAGTTGTTTAAAGTATTTAATAATGTTGAATAATGTTTCCTTATATTATTATCAAATTATTTTGTTAAATTAATTAACATTAAAAAAAGTAAATTTCTTTGAAGTTTTTACACAGTAGACACTAAAACAGGTGTGAAACACCGCTATTCATAAATGTCTACATTTTCAGAGTACAATAGTGGCAACAACAACAAATTTTTAATAAATCATACAGTAAATATGAAAAATAGTGAATGTTATAAGACATTATAAAAACTATTTATTTGTTTTATTTTTTTTACCATAATAATTCAAAAGCTTTGAAATATTAATATATTATTTTGGACTGAAAATGTCAGTAATTTACATTTAAGTATGTGTACAGTTAAAGTGGTGGGAAATAAGTTCCAAAACTGTTGATGGTGAATATTTTATACTTTAGTCATAAAAATTTCCAGTCTTTCAATATCTGAAAATTGATCATACATTCTTAAGCAAAATATATCCATTAAAAGAATATATTGCAAATTTATTTGCATTAATTAAGTATTTCATATAATTTTGTTTCTATTTAAAGCATTGGTTGTTGATGTTCTTCAATTACTTATATGAGAATTCACTTTTATATATAAAACAGTATTAGATTCTACTTAATTAAATTTTAATAGTGCTCATATTTTAATATAAATAGTGTTTGTTTTTTTTAAAGACATTCCTTGTTTATGTTTTTATTTAGCATATTATAGTCCTGGAAAGAATTGGATTAAAATTAAAAATTGTATCTGAGCAAACAGTGTAACACATTAAAATAACTTTATGGGTTTCTTTTTCCATAATTTATAGATTCTTTTTCCTTAAATTGTAGAAAAAAACAACAATTAAAAATAAAAAAATAAATAAACACTTTTTCTAGCTTCTAAATGTATTATTGAATGCTATTAATTTGTAAATTGTGTGGTCTTCATTTAATTGCAAAGTGCTTATAACTTCACTGGTTATGTGCTATAGGGCCTACATTAATTTTTTTTTTTATTAATGGGAACAAATAATAATATAATCAAAGGAAGTTATTTGGATATAATTTTTGTTCAATAATTCCACTTCTGTTATTAGTTTAGGCAGAAGTTTTATTGGTTAAAAATGCTGATAGATGTCTGAGAAAGGAGTTCCCAGATTTTTTTTTTTTTAATTGAGCTTGACACTGAAGAAGTTAATTCAGTTTCAACAGTTTGTGATTATAGTTTCATTTTAGCCTTGCAGATTTTTACCAGTATCCTCTTAGTTCAGAGCTACATAGTAGTGCCACTTATTTGCAATTACTGGTTATTAAAATCACCTACTTCATAGGATTCATATTCATAGGGTGGATAAAAAACAAAATACATAATATTTTTTGTTTATTACTCAATATTAGAGTGAATATTTGGTTATGATAATTTTTTTCTTGGAAACTCTAGTGTCTTATATCAAGTTTGAATGGTGGTGCAACTATTTAGTGTTATTTTAATTGAACTGATTGAAAGTTGCACAGTATTTTTCTTATATAATTTTCATAAATAATTCATAAAAATTATGAATTGTAAAATATTTTTTATTAGATTCTTAAATCATTTAGCCCATCAGGAAGTTCAACTCCTGTTAATGAACTGTCACATTTCCAGTTTTCACATTCATTTAAAATGACATTACTTTAATTTTCACCTTCATTCTGAAGTCACGCATTCATTTTTCAGTTATATCAGACTCATCCATAGAATTTGTTATGACTGTTTTAAAAAGCTAAAAATATGTGACCATTTTATATAACAGCTGTTATACAATGTACTTTTAGGTACTCAAATGTGTTTATAAAGAAAGAAAGAAAATTTAATGGGCACTAATTATCAGTTTATTTTAAATAACCAATATTTAGAGTTTTAATTTAGTGATTCTGCCACTTGTAAAAGAGCTTATTAAAGCATAGACATTTATATATAAATATATTATAAAGAGTACAATATTTTTATAATACTGGAAGTATTATACCATTACAATAACTCTCATTGATACGAATCTTTAATTATGAAAATTAAAGTATGAAAGAATAAATATGTTCACAAGTGAAGCTATTTTGCGTGTGTTCATGCATGCATGTGTGTGTGTGTGCGCGCGCGTGTTATAAAGGTGCTTAACTACATAAATTGTTCTCTTTTCTGCACACTTATTCTTGTTCATCTTTCCCCTCACCTTGCAGTTTGGGCAACCTCGGGTTAAGGGTATGGTAAACAGCTTCCTCACCTCTTGATTGACCATGTGTAGTCTTCTGCATTGTTTAAAATTTTTTTTTTATTGTGGTCTAAATGTTTTTGCTTTGATTTGGCTTGCTGCTGTTGACTCATATCAAACATGGTGTAATTTATAAATTCTCTTTTTCTGAACTTAAGGTTACTTGTGAATTGATTTGCAAGATTATTATTACAGTTTACACATACTGATTATTTTATTTCTATATAAGATCTATCATTCCTTTTGAGAAGGATTATTTTGTCTTTTTGTGTTCAGTGTTCATAATTAAAAATAAATTTTCTACTTAAATTTGGTACAGACACTAGACTTAATTAATCTTTCTCAGAATCAGATATTAAGTTTATTTGAAATAGTTGTTAGATTTGATTAAAAAAAAAAAAAAAAAAAAAAAAAAAGACAGTTATTTAGTTATGATTTAGAAATATAATTGCAACACCATTTTTGATAATTTGCATTGCAATCAGGTGGATTTGTTGTTGTTTTTTAGCATTTGACAACAACAGAAGGGGAAAATTTTGAATGACATATATTATTGTATAAAATATATATCATTCAAAACATAATTTAATCTAATATGCACTGTTTTGGTTTTAATAATTAAAGAAAAGCAACTGCTTTTTCATATGATGTATTTCAATAATGTGAACTGGAGGAAAATTAACTTTTTTCTTTTGTCAGTCTTTTCTCCTTATATCATTGATATAGTATCTAAACATTGAAAAGGGAAATACTCTGCCATTTAAGCTGCAAGAGTTCATTGCAATTTACATATGTTTTTTTAAAGGCTCCATTTTTAAATTTATTATTTTTTTTTAAAGGCTCCATTTGTTTATATAGACTTAGAATCATACTATAGTGAAAACTTGCCAATTTGGATTCTGCTAGTTTTAATGTTGTATAATTCAGATAGCATTCTGGTTCAACTAAATGGCTATATTGGGTATGAGGCACATTCTTCTGATTATCCTTCACTTGTTTGTCAATGTTTTACTATACATATTGCTCTCAATAATTTTACCAAAGTATTTTTTATTTCATGTGTAAGTGTTAAAAGACATGAATATGGCGCCTGACTAGTTTAAACTTTTGTCCAATACAGATCTCCCCTAACTGTGTGTGTCTAAATTGGTGATATTTCACTTTATATTATTTTTTCATTGTAAATAATATTCATTTACCATGCAAGTGAGATAGTAGTATTTCATGTTGCTCAGATGTGACAGTAAAAACTGTTAAATACATCTGTTCTCAGTTGACTTTTAGGAAAATAAAAATGTAATTGTGCTTTCTATGTTGTGTCATTGTTTATCTGTCCCCAACAGAATTTAATCTAGAAAGAACCAAAAGGAGATATTGTATAATTTACTGATGCTCAGGACATCTACAGTTTATTCTCTCTCTCTCTTTCTCTCTCACTCACACACACACACGCATGCACGCATGCACACATTCTAAACTGATTTTGCTATAGCAATAAGAAATTTAGGTAAGAGTTAACATTTTCATTGCAAACTGAAAATTACAGACATCTGTACCAATAGAGGCAGTAGTCAATGGTAGTGAACTTGAGGGAAAATTGTTCAGAGTAGACAATAGCAAAGACATTTTACTTGCAAAATTCAATGATGGTCATTGAAATGCTTTTGAGTCATGTGTTTCAACAGTATCAGTAATATACTTTCCATCATTAAAGTCTCATAGGTAACAGCAAAGACACCTTTTATTTGTAACATTCACTGGTGGAGTGGTGGTTACTGAGATATTTTTGATTCATGCATTTCACCAGTATCAGTAATACTTTACAACACTTTACAAAAATACTTTACAATGTCTCATTCTTATGACCCTTTTATGCAACATTTAAGTCTCATTATGATGACCCTTTCATGCAACATTTACATCAAATTCTTATGACCCTTTCATGCAACATTTAAATCTCATTTTCATGATCCTTTCATGCAACATTTAAGTCTCATTCTCATGACCTTTTTACGCAACATTTAAGAATCATTCTCACAACCCTTTCATGCTGATTTTTACTAAGAATATAAATTCATGAACATAATTTAATATCCAAAGTTAAAGATTTTTGTTACTTTTGATTCTATCAGAATAGTCAGATTTTTTGTTGTTAAGAAAAAAATTCAAATCAGATTTCTTGATTTGGGTGAGATTTCTAAACTGCACTGTACACTAGCATTGATCATTTGATGGTACTTTTGTAGAGTTTATCAGTGCATTGTGCTTTTAAAATTACATCGTTTCACAGCATCTGTCCACTGGAATGGAACATTAGATTTTTAATGGTACACTGTACTCTCTTTTAGAACCTGTTATATAAGGATGTGCTCTGCTAAAATGCTTTTGATTTATTTCTGAAACTTGTAGGACCATTCTTGTTTTTATTTATAGATATGTTTGCATGAAAGTGAAGTATAAAGTATTTTCAGATAATTGTGTGGGTTTTTTAATTAAAAATAAAAAATCTTTTTGTACTATAAAAATGTTTGCTGTATAAACCTATATTATTCATTAGCATGAAAATTTAAAATTCTGCACAAGTATAATTTCTATATCAACTAGGTATAACAAATTAATTTTAAATGTAGAACTAAACCAAAGAGTCGAAGGCAATTGTTTATTATCTTGAAACAATTAAATCAATTTATTTAAAAAAAATAAGATTACAGATTAATTGTATTTCTTCAACTAACACCATTAGCAATCTTTTGTTGGGTAACATTACATCTTTTATTTTTTCCCCAGTTATTCTGTGTAAGAATCATTGAAAAGTGCATTGACCTGAATTTACATCTCACGAGCTAGTCAGTTATCACTGCCAATTCAGACAAAATTATTGAATGATTCTTTTGATTGATTTAATTTTATTATTGGGCTTAAGTTGCAGTACATATCACATGCACCCAAATGCAGTTATATATAAAGAGAGGTTTGGTTTCAGGAACTCTTCTTTCAAGAAAACTTAGTAATGACTCTAGGTACATGTATAACAATATGCAGATCTATCTATCTATCTATCTATCTATCTATCTATCTATCTATCTATCTATCTATCTATCTATCTATCTATCCCTTAGTCTTATCAACTGTTGGGTGCCACTGATGACCTGACAACCAGTTTCCTCCATTCCATTCTGTTCTCTGCTAATATTACTGTGTTGCTCAGTTTCAGTCCTGTCCACTCTGAGATGTTATCCTCCCATCTTTTCCTCTGTCTTCCTCTCATTCGTCCTCCTTGCACAACACCTTGCATAATTGTCTTGGTAAGCCCTGTTGATCGTGTGACATGCGCATACCATTTCATTTTGCATTTTTTCACAATGGCCAATAGCTCTTCATAGGGCCCAATGGCTTGCCTAATTCTGTTTCCCATTTCCTTATTCGTGACTTGATCTCTATACGAAATGCCAAGTAACCTTTGAAAGCATCTCATTTCAGTAGCTTGTATACTCCTTTCTAGATCTACTGTGAGGGTCTATGACTCACAGGCATATAAAAACACAGATACAACCAAGGAGTGTATCAGTCTGATCTTTGAGCCGACTGAGATGTTTCTGTCTTTCCAGACTGCCATTGCTGTTATTGTCAGCGCAATCCTGGACAATATTTCTGGTTTTGATCCCTCGTCTGTCAGTGATGGCTCCTTTATTAACTATTTTCAGCTTCTGTGGTGTTGTTGGTCATCAATAAAAATAAATATAAATACATATGATGCAGTATGCATGAAATAAGAAGAAAAATATAGTTAATAATATATGCAAAATACACAGTGCCTATGTGTACCCACCCAGTTGGAATTGAAACATTCAAACTTTAAAAACTGAACTAATTAATAATTACCTTTGCACATTTAAGAACAAATATATACATGCAAATACAACACATACACTAGAGAGAGGCATGGCTGTTGTTTTTTTAAAAATAGCAGATACTGACAATTTGGGCCTAAGCTATAAATAAACATGTTTGCATTTTGTTGTTGCATTAACTACTTGTGTTGCTGTAAATATTATAATCATGTGAATATTAGTAAAACAATGAAGAAATGCTGACAAAACAAAAAACACTTTTACTTTTGGGGTGGGTAAGTGGGATTGATATATATTAGTGAACTAACATCACTCTGCAGTTTATTGGTGGTATGGGGCATAACATTCCTGCATAAAGTTGTGTTACACTGAGTAAAACCAAAAATTGTATCCTTGTGGACTTTTTGCTTGAGGTGATAATAGCATCAGTTTCTTTGGGGCATCTTATACTGGCATGACCTTGCACATTTTCATCATCGCAGACAGTGCTCTCCCAACTTCAGGATGTAGCCATTTTCTGGCACTGAATCCAGCATTATGCGGCAAGTTCATGACAAAAACCAAGATTAGAAAATTTTTGTGATGGTGGATTGCATTTGAAGTTTGGTCTTAAAGTATGATAGCATTGGTGATGACAGAATTTACTAGTAACAAAAATTGGACTTCCGATCCTTTTTACAATTTTCCCATAGTCAAACTTCATTCTTTTCCATTCATGTGAACTTGATCAAAGAGGTTTGCAGCTGCAGAAGAGATTGATGAGCACTATTGAACCAATGCATTGGTTAGCTTGTTGCATGGAGGTTTGATCACTGAAAGTTGATCTGTGTTTTTATGCCACACCACTATGATCAGATTACTTATTGTTTCCCTTCCTCAGAATTTTGCTTTCACCTTGCTTTAGATTTGGCATCCTTTTCAGTTCTTGAAGTAAACCTTTTCTCTATCGTCTTACATTTCTACCAGGCATACAGCTCTCTTGAGCATATCTTTCATAAGTTTGGGAGATGTAAAAAAGATTGTTGAAATAAAGAACTATGTGTGTGAAATCTAGTTCTGCTCACAGATTTGTGACAACATAAATACCAGGTCCATTAGCCATTGGCTGGGGTCTTCTTCCAAGGTAAATTTTAAACTTGCATAAATATGTAATGTAACTGTTGCAGAACATCCATACTTTTATACTTGACTGGTTTTGATGACATAGATATGCAAGGCACCTAGTAAAATATAATCATTGATTTGTCTATAGCCAAATGATGCCCAGGTATGAATATAGTTGCCAGAATACCCGTCACTCCTTTCACTTTGTATAGAAGATGATCTTTGGATGGCTCAGTCCATCTGTCACTGACATGAACTTCATGATGAAGATATGAAAGGCTGATAAAATGATTTTTAGCGAAGATCAATTTTATGCTAACATTGTTGATAAAAGGTTCTGCTGACCAATAGAGATTAGTCTCTTAACTGAGATGGGCCCATCAAAATATTATAAGCAGTTGTTTCATCTCTTCTCAAAGTTAGCACATGCTGAAATATAGCATATAATAATATCTTGGTGTTAGGGACCACGTTTATTAGTACAGATTGAGACAGTAATAATGAAAATTATTAAAGGCACCATACACACATATATATTAATTGAAACTAATTGGTCAGTAATATATGTAATGCAGTTTAAAAGAATTTTTAAAATTTGGCTTGATTCTTGCTAAAGAAACTTTGATTTTGAATCCTTGACCAAAATATGCTGTAAGTTGAATATACCACGAGTGTGCTGTTTCTCAGTATTAAGCAAAATTTCAACTCTCTCTCCCCCTATCCCCTATTTTCTTGATTGTTTATTTGACTTTGTAACAGTATATCTGCTTGATGTACACACACACCCATTAAAGCAAACACTTTCACTCAAGTTTACCCACTTCAGTCATTTGTATTAATAAAAGCTAGACGATAAAATGCAGTATCACTTATGCCACAGTTTTATCACTTGTCTAGGTAGAAAAAACCAGTCCAGAGACTTTTTTTAGACTTGCACATTTAAACCATAACATGAATCATTCATGCCCAGCTTCTTAAAGGGAAAAATTACATAGAAAACTCAAATTCTGATATCTCAACCTTTAGAAGACTGCAGGTAACTTGTATCACCCATTTTTATGTGTGGAAAAATATCAGTATGGATTTAAATAACTTGAAACATATCCTTTTTATATTTTGAATTTTTGTTTGTTAAAGACTGGAATATATTTTATTAAATATACATTCATTAACAAGTTGAAGACACTGTGTTCACTTATATAAATTCTTAAGTATATGTTCGTACAAAACACTTAGCAAGCAGAAATCATATTTTTCAACAGATTGAATATTAAAACTTAGATTTTGAAATCTTGTATTGATAACATGATTTAGAGCTGCATGCTCAAATCCACATCAATTTAATCAGTAAATCATTAATCAGTAGTATCAATAATGTTTAAGATGGAAATAGGTGTTCTGTGTCCCAGAATGAGTATATTGGCATGGGAGTGCATACAGTTTAACTTTTCAAGGCAACAAGTTTGGTGTATGTAGAATTTCTTTTAAAAAGTATAATAATAATCATCATAAATGTATACTTTGTTATAACATCTACTACAGTTGCATATTTATTTTGTGGCAGTATGCTTTTGAAGTGCTGCTAAATAGTTAGGATTATTTCTTTTCCAGTGGGAAAGGCTGTTATCATGACTTGCACAGAAACCCCCCAACTGATTTACATTTCTTTTTATCATCAATTTCTCTTGCAAACCCTGATCTGCACATTGTCCTGCATGTTCAGTATAGAGACAAAAGAACAGTTCTGCATATAGAATTTTTTTTTTGTCTTTATCTCATTTTTCTTATGGACTTTTTGTATGCAGTTTTTAGTTTCAGCATAGAGTTTATTTGTACTTAATTTAATATGTTATTTATTTTTAATTTAATGTGTTTTTTAAAAAAAGGAATCTCTCTTTATAAAGTGTAGCTCACTGAATGTTAATTCACTAGTATAATGCTTTCATTTTATTTATAGCTGCACCTTCATGACATTTCTTCCTCAGTTTGCTATTAAGTCTCTTACAACTATGTTCTTTCCTTAAACCATTTGCACTTGTGCCTCAGGGTGACTTACATGTGCAGAATACAGTATTCCTTGCTTCAGTGTTAGAATTGCTTCACATGTTTTCTTAACAATTTTTATCCATCATAATTAATGAATAGTTAATACATTTTAAACTAATTGTGACAGTGGGTGTTAAGAGTGCAAGGATATTAACTTCTAGTATTGGTAAAAAAGAAGGAAAAGGTGAATGTTTAGACACTAAATTATATGCTGGTAAAGAATTAATTGTGGTGATCAGTAAATAATTTAGGACTGATAGTTTCAAGGTAAGGACTATATTTTAAAGATGTAGATATAGTAATAGCAACAGGAATGTTAGCTGTTTTACTGCAGGTAACAAAATAACTAGGGTTAGGCCAGTTATTATAATTGGAGATTTGGAAATACATGTACTTTTATTGAAGATAATTTCCAACATAAAATTCTTTCAAGTTCAGATAAGTATATATACTCTTTAAATATTAAATATTTTTGAACAGTAATTATGAGTTTTAATTTAATTGATTATATTCACTGTCACTAACTTGAAAACTGCCTCTTGCAATAAACATATTTAACTGTTTTAGATATATTCATATAGAAATATGGCATTTGCTTTGCACTCATTCACCTAGTACAGCTTTGCTGGAACCAGTCAGCAACTTTCATCAGGAAATTCTTACATGATTCTTTAATTGAATGATTGTCAGCCTACAGCATCCATAATCATCTGGGAAATTCAGTTTAAAATATTTATAAATAATTAATTAGTATTTTACAGACTTTTGAATGATTCAGCTTGATATTTTTGCTCAGTAACATTGCTATTCATACTTTTGTATATATATTACCTGTAAATGGCTTGTGGTGCCATGACCATTCATAATGGCCTAGAAACAAAAGTAATAACTATTATAAAACATTTTATTTTGTTTTAAATATGTTTTATTAATATTATATCAACAAATACTTAGCAAGTGTGCATTTATAATTGAAACATAATGTAATATAATCGTTGAAATATTAAAAAGTAATTTTATGATGAAACATAAAATGAAAACTCCATGACCACCGTGTACATGATGTTCCATTCTCCAGAAGCAATGTGCTTTTAAAATTCGTATTGATGTAGAAAGAGCAGTCAGTATACCTGAAGTTAATGAGGTTAAGAGTATATATAATTGGTGTAGAAAAATCAGTAAGTATACCAGAAGTTAATGAAGTAAAGAGTGTAAGTAATTGGTGTAGAAAGATCAGTATGTAGTGTATCAGAAGTTATTAAAGAGTGTAAGTAATTGGTATAAAAGATCAGTAAATAGTATACCAGAAAGTATTGAAATAAAGAGGTCATTTATTTTGTATAGGTAGATCACAAAGTTTTTTTGTTGCATATGCCCATGAGTTATGGGTCATACGGTCATAAAGTAAACTTTGGCCAAAAATTTTAATCTTATTTGTTGGATGATTTATCTTCAGGGATGTGTGTGTGTGCGTGCGTGTGTGCAAACAAATTGAGAGAAAATCAACATAAATAAATTATCTTGATCTTTGATTCTTCTTTTCCTAGCAAAAACAAGAAATTAGCATTAAATTATTAATAAATTTGAAAAGAAAACCCTACAGGTCCAGCAGTTAAACATTTAAAAAAGATACATCCTACATATTTTTCTTTTAAGAGAGGGTGTGTGCTTTTAATATAATTAATCTAATTTGTTATGCTTTTTTAAGGGTAAAATACTTTATTCTGATTGCTCTTTTGCTGTATTAATTTTATCAAATATTTTAACGTGACATCTGGAGTCAAAAATAATTGTGCTTTTTGTTCCCTCTATGTCACAAAATGCTGCAAAATACTGCAGAAATTGTACATTTGTAAATGATATTAAAATTCCTCTCCTTTCTATCCATTATGAAGCATCTTTGCACTATTGTCAGGTTAAACTTGAAGTAGAATATTTCATATATCTTTTCATGTCACAAAATTTTATAGACTACTGTAGAATGTAAATATAAAAATTCCTATCATTTGTATCCTTTATGGAACAACTTGTCAAGGTAAAACTTGAAGTAGAATCTTACAGATACCTAGATGCTGCTTTTCTTGGTACAGAAATGAATTGCTATTGAGTTTTGTTGTGTTGATGCATTTGATTCAAGAATTCATTACATATGAACTTAATTATAATTTAAATACATTGCTTGCTTTATTTCTTTAGTGAGCACCAAATTTGAAACTCTTTTTTTTATTTATTTATAGGTTTTCACCAGCATTTTCTTGTTAAACTTTTCTTTGCAGCATGAATAAACTCTAAGGATGACTAGGGTGGTATATTTAGTTTTGAAGTTTTATTTTGCACAGGTTGTTGACATGGAGAAATTGATTTTTGAATTTCTTGGGTATGGTAGTTTGTAGTAGATTAGAAATTTACAAGTTTGGGTGAAAGGATAAGGAAAGAACAAATTTTAAAAATCCTTTTTGAGAAAGAGTCCATATAGATTCTACCTATACAGTTGGGTCTTGGGTTACAAATGAGTTCTTATTAGTAATCTGATATGGTATATAAATTGTAATTTGTACTTAATGTGTCCATTAATGAAACATCAGCAAAAATAGCACATTCCTATGCCTCAGCAGAAGTGATGACTGGTGCATCTGCTATTCATCTGCATCTGAACTAGTTTGCCTCATTCGTAAGTAGTAACAAATGAAATTTAATTGGAAATGGAAAATTAATGGGTTTTAAAAACTCATTTATAATGGCAAGTTGACATAAGTTGAGACTGCCATAAGCTGAGCCTAACTGCTCATATGTATATGAAAGAGAGAGTTCTTTTTACACTATACATGTAATATGCTCTTTACAATAGATATGTAAATAGGTTGCTCTAGGTTTAAAAAAAAATTAAGTAATGTAATAATTATGAAGTGGTATCAGTATTTTTTTAAATCTGGGTTAATTTTCCTTATAAATTATAACTGATGTCATCTGTTATAGAAAAATAGGTTTTTCTCCATTCTGTCTTAAGACATTCCAGTATGGAATATTAAATATGCCACTGCAGAGAATTAATATATTTAAAAAATTTTTTATATTTTATTTTGTTGATTAAAGTGAATTGCTACTGACCATATAACAAATGACATGATCCTCCTTTTACCCTCAGTTTAGAATGAAAATAGAAATTGTTTCTTCTTTTTATTTTATGTAAATTTAATATTATGCTTAGTATATATTATCAGCACAAGGATTTTTTTTTTACAAAAGTAAAAATTGTTATATACTTTTTGTGAGTTTTCTAAATATATTTATAAAAAAATTCTACTGATGGACCACTTTGACTTTATTAGTTGTTTCCTAATAAGTCTAGCTCTTTTTTTTTCCTTCTATAGCTATCAAAATCACGAATGTACTTTGTACATTGTTAGGAATTTGTTTTAAAATTTATTTTTCAAACAGCACATTTTATCAAAAACATGTATAAGTATTTGGGAATATGAAAATTTACATCTAACATCAATAATAATTAATGAAAAATGTTTTCATTTTATCTTACAGTAGTTATCATTTTCATATTTGCCATTTTAATTTTTTTTTTAGGCATTAAAATTAACCTATCATCAGAATCAAGAATGATTACTATACTTGATCACTATTTCTTTCTTTTTTTAAAAAGAGATTTTAATTATCATGAAATATTTTTCTAGTATATTTTAAAGAGTATATGCTTAAAACTTATGACAAACTATTATCTAAATGGAAAAGTTTGTTTAAACTGGCAACTGTAGAGCATGTAGCTCACTCAGTATATGAAAGAATCCAGGGGGTGTAGGATGATTCCAGAATTAAGGGGAAAATTTGTGGGGAGTTGGAAAGGTGAGGTACATGGTATGAAGAGTTTGAAATTCTCCTTTAGCTGGATTATTTGCAAAAGTTAGGAACTGCAAATGACAAAAGACAAGGGTAATAGTCTTTGTATAGGTATCACAGCCTTGTGTTATATATTGAGCTACTGTGAAGTATTGTTGCCATTTGGGTGCTTTTTTTTTTTTTACAGTTAAAAGATTTGATGTAACATACAAAAATCTTCATATTATTCTGTAGTTACAAGATTTGATATTAAAAGCACATGGATACTATTTAAAAAGTTACAGATTGACTTTGTATACATGTTTACAGTGTGGGTGGTTACAAGCATGAAGCCATCACCAGGATCTGAAACTACACCACAGCCTTCACCTCCGCCTACTACTACTACAATCAAAGTTTCAAGAAAATAGAAAGACAGTCACCTTCAAAAAAGGGATTCAAACTGGTCAAAGCAGCAGAACTGTTGTGATGGGTAATTTCTGGGATTCTACCCTGGCATAGCGTTTGTCATGTTCAAATTGAGAACATTATTTAAACAACTCTTGCTTGTCATGTTCTGGATTATTCCTACTGTAGGCTTGTATAAAAGACTTTTATGTTAAAAATGTCACTTTTGTCCTGCTGCATTATCATTTCAATTAAAGGTAGCCTGGACAATCTTGTTTGTCAGTTTGATGAAGACTGTGGCTATTCTGTCTTGCTTTTAACTTGAAATAAAGTAGCAGAATCTGCCTAAAGGAATATAGATTCTTGGGTCACATATATGCTGATAAATTTCTTGTCCTGATATGCCTCACTGTATTTCATATTTGTGCTTTATTTCATTTGGCTGCCATATTAACCACCTCTTTGGTTCTTGTATCTACCATTTTAAGAAAATATTTAATGGAAACTTTAAATATTATTTAATTTTATTCTTAGGCTAAGTTTATTTCTTAAATAATAAAATTATGTAGTCCTCCCATGTTTTTCGTAATGTTTCTGGCATACATACACTAATTCCGTATATATTTGTTGTATTTATATTTTTAATGGCTGTTCAGTAATGTGCCATTATGATGTTAGTATACTATAAAATTAATGTCTTATTAGTATTTTTCCAAATGATTAGTTTTTATTTAAAAATATACACATAAATGTATGCATGAATAAATCAGAATATAAAATTAAAAGATTTTCTGTCTTGAATTTGTAATGTCTACATATAGCTGTTTATTTTTATGTAAATTATAAAATTATATTGGAATGCAGATGACCTCACCCTTTTCACTTGCACATGTGCAAATGCACATATGCATTTTATATCTATGATCTAATTGATTCTCAGAGCACCATTGTAAGTTGGGGGCTGTCATAAGTCAAACTCTTTCCTGTGAAACTATTTCATGTCCTATATTGCTATTGACAATAGAGTATAACTAAGAAAGACACTAATATACACCCTTAAAAACATTTATTAATTAAAACTAGGCATGAAATATATAAATAAGAAACAAAAATTACTTATTGTAAATATAAATAAGTTCAGGTGCATTTCACTTTAAAAGTAGTCTTAAATGCAGGTAGTTGTAAGTCAGGGGAGCTGTGCATTCTCTATGTGTAAATATATGTTTTTGTCAAAATAAATATTGTGTTACACCATCACTTTTTCTAGATGGATGTTAGGAGGGGTCTGATATGCCAGAATGTAGTCTACTAATTAATTTAATTTGTTTTGCTATTTTTTCCTGTACCTCATTTCACTCACCCATACTCTACCCTTGATATCAAAGTATATCAGATGTAATCTTAATACCTGTCACATCTCCATATACTTCGCAGTGCAATAGAAATAATCCTAAGTGTGTGGCCATCATTTTATTGCATTGAATCAGAGTAATCTGAATAACTCACATCTCCCTTCAATTCGCAGTGCAAAGAGTTGTGGACATATTACTCTTTTTCATAGTATCAGAAATGATCTAAATGCCTTTGTCAAGTCACTCTTTATGCTACAGTGTATCTAAGTTATCAGACAGCTGTGGTCAAGCCACCCTATATAGGGCAGTGTATCTGAATAATCTAAAAGTGGTAGTCATAAAAACTTAAGAATAGAAACTTAGTTTATGTTTGCAGCCATGCTTCTACCAACCATCAAGAATAATGCACTAATCGGTGATGTTAACTTTGTAGCCAACAGGTTCATTTGGTCTCTTGTCTTAAGAGAAGCATGTCACATGCTATAATGTAGAATATCAGAAGTAAGTTTAAGTCTTTAGAATAGTCACAGTTAGAATAGCCTGCAAAAATATAACTTTTTAAAACATCAATTGGAGACTGTTTGAGAAAAGACTTAAAAAGGGAGATAACATATTTATTTTTCTCTTTTAAAGTTTCTTCCTTTTACTATTGGTATACTAACAGTGCATACATCTCTAGGAAATTGAACTACATTTTAAAAGCTAGGGTAGGTAAGAGATATTTTTCCTTTTAATTGTTATCAATAAAGATTTTCAGTCTGATGCTTTATATATAAATATTTATATAATGGCAACAGTAAGATACTTTCTTACATTGTTTGATCTTGTTCTTCATCATTTATTCTCTGGCATGAATGTTATCTACATCCTAATGGTTATCTCATTAGTAGGTTTAGTAAATAGATGAAAAACTTTTGCTTGTCTACTTCTGCTGTTTGATCATATCACTCTGAACTATTTGAACACTAAAAATACTTCTTTTTTTTTTTTTCAAAAAAAGGACTTAATTTGTTAGAGTGATAATTTGGTATTGTGAGTTTTGTATATCATTATTTTTAATTTAAATATGTAGTGGAATCATCAAAGCCATTTTCTCCTCCTCTAAAAAAGAGTTTTACAGTGTTTGCTGTGGTGAAAGACATTTAAAGCTATTTTGAAAATAATGAATAAAAAATTAATAGTAATAATTTTTTAATATTTCATACATATGAAACTGTTTAGTCCATTTTTAGAAATGGAATAGCAAAATGCCTTTTTAGATGAGGTAACATACCAACATTGCAACATACCATCATTGCCCAATAATCATATTAACAAATATAAGGTGCACATCTTCATCAGTTGTGATTGAGATCATTGCTTAGACTATTAGAAGTCTTAGATTTTTCAGTCAATATAAATGAGTGATTATCAATAAGTTAAAACAAATATCATCAGGTTAAATTTTATCAATATGTTGCAAGTAAAGGAAGTGTGTATGCACACGTGTGTGTGTGTGTGTGTGTGTGTGTGTGTGTGTGTGAAATGGGATTTCAAATTTCTTTCTGTATTTTTATTGTTTAAACTGTTATGGTACTTCAGTTTTGCATCAGAAAAACCATGCAGAAGACATAGGACAGAAGAAGTGCTAGATTGCATGATATGAGAATCTAAATACTCATAAAATATGTAATTTGTTATGAGTATGTATATCTTAATCTTAATCAATTTTCTTTTCATTAGTTGTTAAATATGGTTATTTAGCTCTTGAATTTATTTATTAAAAAAAATAAATAAATGATGCCATTTTAGTTCTTTATTTTGATTTTATCAATAACAACTTTATTGATTTTGAATTAATTTGTTCATTTGATTATACATTAAATGTATATAAGTACATTAATGTACTTATAATTAATTAATGTTTAGCATCAGCAATATTATGTTGTATATGGTTTTTCTAAAGCAGATAAAGCTTGGAATTTGTCTTAAATGGAAGATTTCTCATCATAGAGTATAAATTTTATTTATATATTCAATTAAAATATATATATAATAAAGTTGGTTTTGAAATGCATACATTCCGTCATTTTTTTTTGTGGTATAATTTTGATATTATCAATAACTCATTACTCCTGTAGGATGGATCCATGAGGCAAGTAAAGTCTTTTGCAAATCTCTTAACTAGATTGTAGTCTCTTTCAGTGAGCCCTGCTTTATGCCACAGTTCCCATTCATGACCTCTCTCCATAAATTTAATGTTTATTTTAGTTGTATTTGGAATGATTTTTATTGATTTTATTAAACTTCCAGACTATTGGAAGCAGCTTAACTTTTGAAATATTTTGATTATATCAATAGCAGCTTCAATAAAATATGTACACCATTAACATTTTATGCACCCACTATTTTCTTAGAAATCATGATACTTTTATGTGATAATGCATTCCAGGAGAAGCTAGCCTTGAACAGTAGAATAAGAAAATGTGACTTAAAACTGACTTGATCAAATGTAATTTATTTGTATATTAATGTGGTTGATATCCGCAAATAGTGGCAGGTCTTGAATGTACATATGTATTATGTATATAAGAAATGTATTCCTAGAAAAGTAGGCATATCATAGAGTTGTGTATCATAAATCAATTTTTTCTCATATTAATAGTGTTATAAAATGGTGATGAATTTCTGAACAATGAAAAACATTAAATTAAAATTTTAAACAAGAATAATAATTATAAAACTATATGTTAAAGCATTTTTAAAAAAAACATTTAAAATTATTCAGAATCCTTCTTAAACTATGTATAAAACTAAAAAAAATATGAAAAAATACAATTTAACAAGTATTTTTCAGTAACAATAAAATAAAAAAGTGTATTTCAACTTGTGGATGTATGAGCAAATTAAATGAAAAACTGAATATACAGTCTGAGCAATAGATGATATCCAAAATTAGTGTTTGTTGACATTTTGGGATGAATGGTCCCAGAGATTTCCCTTAACTTCTTGTAGGACATTTGCTTCATTTTATAAGTATTCATCTTTGCGTTTATAAAATGTAGAAAGATATGCACTTAAAGAGTTTTTTAAGGTGCTGTATCTGCAGAAGTATCTTGGAGAGGTATAGTATAGTATGGAGTGATACACAGAAAAGTAATCCATTCAAAATGCTTTTGCAAGGAATGGGGAGAAGTTTGGGCAAGTACACCTACTGAAGAAGGAAGTTATAAGACAAAGTATCATGAAAAATTGTTATCTCTAATAATTATTTTTTATGATTGTGTCTACCACTGTACCAGTGATTAAAGAATATTAAGCCACATTAAAAAAGTGAAAACTCATTAAATGTAATAGGATCAGCAGTGTCCACACATATTGCTGTTAATACATATCACTACTTTAGTGCTCAGCATCATTTTAATAGTTATTCAAATATCTCTATAAACTGGGTTTTTTTTTAAAAATCATGTTCTGATAAATGACAAGTTTTACTCCTGGATAAAATAAGATGGAAACTTGATGTTCATTGAATCAGTAGATGGGCTATCATTGAACAATGGTATCAGCATTGCATGAAATGTATTTTAGACAGTAATTAAAGTGTTTGAAACTCGTGGATACATAGTCAATAGAACTATAATTAGTGATAATATTATTAAATAAATACATATTTAAATTATTGCTGCTCTGAACCACATTTCCTGAAAAGATGGTTATGTAAAAAAAAAAGCAGGGAGTAGTCCCAATTACTGATTTTGAAATATGTACAGCCATCAAAACAAAGTCATTAAGAAGAAGAGAAAGATCCTTATTCTGAAACTTCACTCTGTAATTCAAGGGTTTTATTTTCTGAGAAGAAGCATCATCCTCTCAACATTCTGTATTTTGTTTGATGCTATCATTTTAAATAAAGTTTTATTGCAGCTGACATCTAATTCATGTGGATTAAAAAAATAATTCCATCTGGTATAGATAAGTTTTACTAGTCATGGTGATATATTGATTTTCAATATATTTTCCAGCAGGAAAATAATAATGTATCATATATGTTAGCATTATTTAAATAAAATTTGTCCTAATCAAAACTTAGATTAACTATATATTAAATTATTTATCAGTAATACATATATTACAATCTGTAAATTATAAAATGTTAAAATATATATGTATTACTAAAATGTGTGTATTATGCAGTTTAAATACATTGAAGAAATTTATTTCAGTTAACACCTTTCAACCACATATAACTGTAAGTTATAACACACCAATGGATGCTGAAACTAGTAGCCTGCCCATTTTCTTCATTGCAGGTGGCTGTTCAGTCCAAGGAAGCTTACTGTCGTTTTTCAATTTTTTACTTTTAGGTATCATTGAGTTTTCATCTGATTTGTAGTTTTCATAACCAAGATAAGTACCTCAGAACTTTAATTATTCTTTCTTGTTGACTATTGATCTAATAATACACATGCAGTTAAGAGAAAAACATGAAAAATAAGTTAAGTATTTTTGATTATTTTTTTTTTATAATTGTGCTTGCAATTAAGGAAGCAATGGATAAATCTCAGGCTTAATTTAGTGTAGATGATCACCACTGAGGTTATTTATTTTGATTGAACTAACTTAACATTAATAACCTTTTAATCATAAATAATATGAACATAAATGTAAGTGAAGTATTTGTAACTAATGTGAACAGTATTAATTTCAATAACATAATGTGAATGTCATGGACTTGCAGTGAGGTCATTGAGCTTATTACAAGATTCTGGACAGTATCTAAAGCTTATTGCAAGATTTCGCTTGTTGAAAATCAGTGTATTGTGAAGCCATGCTGTAGTAGTTGAAAGTTTGCATGTTACAATGTTGCATTGTGAAGTCTTACTATACAAGTCAGTAGTAGAGATTTTGCATGTTGCAAATTAGTGTACAGTATTATGAAATATTATTATATCAAGTCAGCAAGATTGTTTTGAATTGATCTCAATTGACTACTCATTATTATAAAGAAATGTGACTTGTAATAAAAGAATTTAGTAGTGTATATGACTGTAATAAAAAATTGGAGTAATATATGTAAATCCTTTTTAGAATCATTTTGACTGATATTTTCTATCAACCCCAAATTTCTTTGTTTTAAAATCACTGTGCACAGCTAAATTCATATTTTCTAATATTCCATAAAAAGAAGCCACAGGAACTCAAATCATATTCATGGACCCATCTTATTTTGAGTGGATTAATAACAAAATATTCTTTCAGGTCTGGGATTGTGTCTGTGTATTCTAAGAAGTGTTATAATTAAGGGTTTATCAAGGATTACTGTCATTGTATTTTTTTGTCCAGTTAAAATTATTTCTAAATGCCTGGTTATTTATAGAGAACTATTAATAAAAATAGAATAAACTTCAATCTGATATCTGAAAATTACAATTTTTATTTAATTTGTGGTGCTTTTTGTTTTGATAATTTTCTTATTTACTGATACACATTTTCATTTTACATAGAGAAAGGTATTAAATGAATAGAAGATTGTTGATTCGAAGTAGTGGTAAACCTCTATGAGGTTGCACACTTGATTAAACTCACTGCATTTTTCAAATATTTAATGTTATTTCCTTTACCACTAATACCAGTTTAAAAATAAATCATATTGTGGTTATTTTATAGACAGAAAAGCAATCAAGTGGTTATTCAACATCCTGACCATATATGACCTACAGTGACTGTTATCACACAGTATGAAATTAAAACAGTCTACATTCTAATTTCAAGTCATTATTGGACATATTTATTATTGTGCTATATGAACTGTATCTGAATCAGGATGGGTTTTATATATAGAGAGTGAAATATTTTTCTTTTGCATGGTAAAAATTTCTACATATTCATGCATAAACATTATACGCATAATAAATCTGAGTGATAACCAGTGCCCTCTGAGATGCCCCTTGAGTAAATGATTTACTAACAATCCAAGAACTCCCCTTAAATTAGAAGGATAACAAAATTTGAATATTTTACTCTGGAATATTAGCATTAAAATAATATTTAGAAAAAAATATTTTCATTTAAAACCTCATTTGAAATGAACACTGTTATTGTACTATATTTATAATAATAGTTTGCTAAAGTGTTTTCATTAGTTTAGCTTGGAAACCATGCCAGGATTTACCAGAGGTTTTCATGTCATTTTCCAGATAATAATAATTCATTATTACTGTTAACTTGTGTTTATAAGTTCTGTTGCAACTGATGTAAAACAGATTAGCATTTTTATCATTTTAATGCTACTCAACCCAGATTTATTATTGTTACTGTCCTTCAATTCATGTTCAGTATAATTCAAGTCAACATTTGGCATCTAGGTTGGCGCCATAACACATTGTAGAGTGCCATATTTGACTTCTTAATTGAATCAACTTGACATATATTTATGTTTCTGTCATCTAGCTGCTAGTATGTCATAATAAAACATAGATATTAATCTGCATCATATTAGACTAACTTTAATATCCAACTACTTTATTGAAATTACTTGGCTTAAATGTTTGGTGTGGGGGAGGTGGTTGTTTCTGACATCTAACTGCCAGTCATATCATAAAACATTCCAGATTAATTGATGTCTGACTTCTTAATTGAATGTACCTTAGAATTTAAATACAGAGTTTGGTTTGAACTTGTTACCTGCACATACATTTCTCTTGAATTTATTTAAGCATTTATGATATTAATATATAATAAATGGATATTAAACTACACTGCTGTTATGGACAGAAGATAGTCTAGTTTCATTTTAACGGTAATTTATAAATCAGTAATTTCATGATCAGTCAAAATTTCTAATGTTAATAAACAAGATATAATTTCTAATAACATAAATAAACAAGATATCAAACTATTTCAATATTAATAAACTTTCACAAACACAAACAAGTGAACTCTTGCAAATAATATTAATATGTTTCTGGAAGAATATGTAACCATTTCAGTATTATCCCCAAGAAATTTGTCCAGCACAAGCATTCCTCATAACTTTAACTTCAAGTTAATTAGTAGCAAGTTGTAAGCCTTGGAACAAGAACTTTTTTACTGTCTGAAACGACTATTGTCAGCCTTTCAAATTAATGAACAACAATATCCACAATGAAGTATATTTCTGTGAAAATTGCAATGTTGCTTTCTGTCCAAAACCTTGTTTTTATACCAAAAATAGTACAACTATTAGATATTTTATTAGAGTTTACTTGATTTCTAGAAGAGTTGATTAAATTATGTGAACTGTTGTTATTTATATCAATTTCTATCCAGTTATTTGGTAATGTAATTTTTAAACACCCAAGGTTTTATTCATCACCACAGTTACTTATATGTCAAAAGTTTTCAAAACATTTGCTCCACAATAATAAAAGATTGAGTTTGAACTTCTCAATGCAGAAGCACCTGAAACTGAGTTTCTTATCATTTGAAAATCTGCTTCAGAGAATCAGTCTCTGGAAAGATAGCTTTTTACTTAAAGATAATTCTAAAATAATGATGAATATAATGACAGGTATTTACCTTACATTTTGTAATATGCTGAAAATTATGCTAAATACAAGAAAGCAGATTTTTTACCCCTTATTTCGAGTCATTGTTTATCATTGTTGTATCCTCTTCTTGATGTCTGCAATTGCTTTTGGTTTTTGCTGTAATTACTGTTTGGTGGATAGTATTTTTGAAAAAAGAAAATGTTTGAATCAGGTGAATATAGCATTGTTGACTTGGAAAATTGATACTCGTGATATAAGTAGCAAAGTATTTTCAGTATTCAGAAGAGAATTTGATTGTGTTTTATCATGCATTCTTATTTTAGACATATCACTTATCAGATAATGAAACTTTAGTTCCTGTATTCCAACATGACATTTTCTCCTCTCTCTTTGTTCTGGTATAATAAAAGTAAAAAGTCATTAAACTAGTTTTAGAGTATGCTTATTTTTTCCAATGTACAAGTGAATTTAGAAAATAATTTTGTTTCCAAGAAACTTTGATTCCACCTTGTTTTGGTTTAAGTTTTCTTTTTCTCAATTTTATTTGTTAGACATTTTAATGGCTTAAGCATATCGTGTTAGCCAAATATATGCCTCATACCCTTCCCTGTATTTTCATTTGTAGTTGTGCCAAGATGAATCACAGATAATGTCATTTCATTTTTCACCAGTATAATTTGTACACTGTCATCAGCATATGAAATAAAAAGTTAATGTAGGATTTGTTTATGAGTTTTGTCTTTCCCTAGCACATTCTTAAAAACAAGTTTGTGTTTGTTTATTGTTTTTCCATTATATTTTTGTCTTAAAGATTTTATCTTTAATTCCTTTTGTGTTAAGAATAAAGACAAAAATGACAGTTACAAATGATATGTAATAATAATAATGAAAGAAGATTTATTTAAATGCATAATATTGTTTAAGCTCTGTGAGATTCACAAAAAAAAAGGGACCATTCAGAAGTGGAGTGACATATCAGTTCTTGGAGCTCTGAGAATAATTCTAGCTTCTGAGTTTTGAACCTATTGGTAATGGTAGATCAGAAAAAAACATATATGTATCAACATTGAGAAACTTGCATGTACTGCTGATTCATCTCAGTACACAAATTGCTACTTTACATGTAATCAAGATGTATTGTTTATCTGTAAGAGAGAAATGTAAAAAAAAATTACATCCAGATTTCTAAGAAAATGACAAAATTTAATGAGAGTATCATGAATACTCACTGTCTCTGGAGGAGATAAGGATTTAAAAATCCTTTTAGGAGCCATATGCATGATGTAAGTTTTATCATAAATCATATTTTAACTTATTCAGTTATTACCTATCATCCAAAGAGTATCAAACGTTTGGTAGAAGCATTAAAGGGATGTATGTAATTCTCTGGCTGATGAGAAAACCATGACAAAGATCAAGATGCTGAATACTAACATAAATATCTTTAATAGGAGAATGGGACCAAAGTATGGTGCTTGGTTGGTGATGAGTGTACTCTACAAGCTCTGTTTAGAAACAAAGGAATCTTCAAAACTTTGTAACATAATATGCAATAATTAAAATACATGTATATATAAATTAAAATTAATAAAGTTTGCAAAGGGCAAAAATGTAAACAGTGAAGAGTAAACTGTAATAAAAGTTATGATCTCAATCCTTTGTTAGAAAGAACAGACTGTAACTGTCTAAAAGAATTTAGAGAAATTTCTAAGAAAAGTTGTAATTTGAAAAGTTAAGAATTAGAATACACAAACATGAATTTATAATATAAATTCCTGACTATAACCTCTTCAATACTGGGTATATATGATTGTTGAGGTATGTCTGGTTAAGCAGGGAATGCAGGCACAGAATATCACTGGTTATCTGGGGTCTGACAAAACTAATTTAGGGATCACAAACAATCAAGGTGACATGATTCCTAAATGGTCTGCAGTAGTGGAATACAGAATCAGGTTCATACAAGAAATGTGAAGAGATTTTAAGAGTTAACTCATGCAAGTCAAAAGCAAAAATTAAAGACCTTTTAGAGGTATTAGAGTTGATATATATATATATAAAACTTGTTTAAAAGAAGTAAGCAACAAAAAAAATGACAAATGTGGAAAGATAAAATTACATTCCTGGCAATGACAACAACACCTTTTATGTAGGATGATAAAATGATTTTTGTATCTATCAGGAGCCAAATCAGAACATTTTCTATAACATCTTCCTGAACCATGTCTTAGAAGCAAGGTGTCATTTTTGTTAATGAAGATCTGAATTATGTATTGTGGTGTGCTAAGAGTTGAAGGATGCCTTTCTTTAAAAGTTTTGAGTGATTTAGAGATGCATCATGTTGAAAACAGTAAAATCTCTCTGATGAGAATTTAATGTTAAGCAAAATAGTTTTGCTTTCCCAAACTCATGCTTTGGGGGATTCATATTATGGAGACCTGCTAAACAAATTTACTCAGGAACCACAAATTGACAGCTTAAGAGATTAAGAATGTTGCTGAGTGTTCACGAGAGCTTTTTTGATCTATCTGAACATGCCATGTGGATTTAATTAGGTTTCTTTACTGGAAGTATTAATATGCTAATGTTTTTCAAATGTATTCATTTAGCTTTAGGAAAACTAATTTGACTTCATTTCCTCTTTATCACGTTACAACAGAACTAATAAATTTGTAAAATATAAAATAATGATGATAATATCACAAACTACTTCTTACATTTTTACATTTTCTTACATTCTGGAAAGATAACTCTCATGTCATTCTATCTTGGTGTGATGAATTTAAATGAAAAAAAATAACTTTTGTTTCCTATTCAGATCATATGATTGCAAAGGATGTGAGAAAATTTTTGGAATCGTTGACATTTCAAAACAGCTTAGATTTCTGATAATCTCGATGTATTTTGATTAAATTAATTAACATCATAAGCTATTTACAATGTTAATTTAATATACATATTTATGTATATATCCATTTGGTATCTTTTGCATTTAAAGTTTCACAAAGCTGTGTGTATGTTTTAAACCTGAGTGAGTAAGGATAGAAAAACCTGTGAATGACATTCAAGAATATATATATTGCAATTAGGCTTATATATATATTTAAAAAATTATATTTAAATATATACTTCGTTTATTACTTAATATTATCTTTGCAACATAATAACTTAATCTGTTTTATGTTTAGTTGAGAAAAATAGATTTCTTTTGTGATGGCTGATATCATTCCACATTGCAAAGAAAATATATTGGTGTTAATGAGATAAATTATACTGCTTATTTTTTAGAAACTTTTTCGGGTAAAAGAAAAATCTTTTTATCAAATCTTACTTTCTAAGTTTTTAACAGAAACATATGCTTTTTACAGATTTCAAGCTCCTATAACTTAAACATTTTTATTTTTTCTTAAGTTTTTATTGAGCATTAGGCCCTACTTTAACTTATAAAAATAATTAGATTTAATCCACTTATTTTTTACACTTCATCATCATGTAACAAAATGGTATGCTTTTCCACAGAATGATCTATATATTAGATTTTGTTCTCAAACACACTTTTTTATTCCTACGTGATAAGTTTAATTCATTTATTTTATGTGACTGTCCTGATTATGATTAGTGGCAGTGTTTCTTGGTAAATTTAAAATGTTTTTCTTTATTTTTTTTTAAATGGATTGGAATCTGGTATCACAAACCTATATATTTGAAAGGTGTGGGTCAATAAATTTTTGCTTTATGTACTTTTTCTTCAAAAATGTGGGCTTCATATTTACACTCATTCAGACATTTGGGTAGTTCACAAATTAATCCCTAAATTTTATTTCATCCTTAATTCAGCTTAGTATTAAAGTCTATTTTGAATCAATTTCCTTCTAGTTTTTGAACTTCACTGATATTCTTTTTGTTCTATATTGGTAGTATTGATAATATTTGATTTTTTCTTGATTGTTTTCCCTATCTTCTCAATATTTTGTCTTTGATTAATTGCTATTAAACATTCTTTCATCCACCAGCATGCTTCTCTTCTATGTTTGGTGACTTTGGCAACTAATGTTGGTGACTTTCATTTAACTAATCATATCTGCTTTCTTTCCATGTTGAATCCACTTCTGCTAGTAGGGTTTATATGTACTTTTACATAACAAAGTTTATGATTTCATGAAATTTCACTGATCCTTTCAAAATATTTAATAAATTATCAAAAGCAAAACTATTATCTAGTAGTCAACACATAATTAGTTTTAAAATTCATTTTATGACTGGTATGTTCTAACCAGATAAAGTCATTTACTTATTTTATTTTGTAAATTGTAATTTAAGATCAAAATTGTGCATTATTATTAGTAATAGTATATCCTATTAAATTCTATTGGGAAATTATTAATTTTGGATAGCAACTGTACATTAGTCACATAGTTGTACAACTTTCTCATCCATAAGGCAGATTTGCCATTAATGTCAATCAGATTTACAAATATTATTAAACGGTTATAACTGCAAAATCAAACTTAAAAATTTCAGTAATTATACCATGCACTGAAGAGGCTAAAACAGTTGGAATTTATGAAAATTCACATGATTTTTCCAACATATTTTTAGTGTAAACAAGTGAAAGACCTAGGATATTTAATTATAAATTTATCTAGAAGCAGACCTAATCATTACAATTTCCAGTAAATTATTTAATCATATACTCTATGTGCTAGTTCAATCCTTAAAAAATACACAAAAGGTTAAACTTTTTTAATAGTTTAGAATAATAAAAGTTTAAATAAAAATAACACAACACTATTCTGTAGCTGCACAAATTTACTAACAATTATTAAACAACATACTTATAGGACATATTTTTCATAGTCTGCATTCATTTAAAACAATAACATCAATTATAACAATTAGTTTTATAATAATATAAAAAGCCATGGAAAAAATAAGAAATCCAAAAGTAATAAAAAAAAGATCAATTACATAATTTAAACTCTACAATAATAATAATAGAAAGGCCAGCATTTTTGATGTTTTGCAGATCTGACCTATCAATAAGTATTGCAATTTAATAGTTGTTACCACTTTATACCTTTGTGAATTAACGTGTCTCATACTCCTTAGAATTCTGGAAATATTTATAAAAAGAATTAAAGGCATTCCATAGGCATAGATCAGCTGCTTAATAAAAGATGTTTAAGTTTACCTAAGTTAGATTTTACCATGCAACTATTTTGTGTTGGAAGGTGGGAAGGATGGTTTCCATTGGTATTTGTATTTTGATAAAGTATAAATGGTTTATTCACTCCAAACTTGTGATTATAGAGCAGCTATCTTCTCAGTTTCCAAAGCACTTTTCTTTCTGTTCAATGAAATCTTTATTCTTTTATCTCTAGACTTTATATTTTTTCTGAATGAAATGATCCATTCTTACAAAAGTTACATCAACTACATATATCTGTCATAATTCAAGACTGTTATAACTTATATACTGTATGTCAATAATCAACAACAGCTGACTATAGACTACTGCATATGTGCAAAGAGGCCTTTGGAGGAGTTCTACAGCTCAAATAAATCAGAACAAACCACAATGATAACCCCACCAATAATATATTAAATTTACTTTTAATGTTTAAAAAAAAAATCTTGTTCAAGATAATCTTTCTGGAATAAGTGTAAAGATTGGGATTTTCTGAGAGAAACTGAGGAACATGGTAAGTCCATTAAAATATTAAAACACCCTGTTTAATGAGTTACTTTCCTTCATCTCTGAGCAAATAAAAAATGGCTAAAAAACAGTAATTTTAAATTATTATTTTTACACTGAACATGTTATTCCTCTAGAAATTCACAATTTTTTATAAATCTTGTTGCACAATGAAATTTTAGTGGCATGAAATGGCCTCTCGTTTCATGAATTTTTCTAATTTTGTAGGTGCACCTAATGAGAGATTATTTCTTAAAAAGTAAATAATCAATGTTCATTGTTAGAGAGAGTTGGGATATGGTTCTAAGTCTAGCCTAGTTTGCGGTTTCATGTTTGTCCCATGCATTTGTTGACATATCTTTTCCCTTTGCCCAACATTTCTAGGTACCACTAGACCCAATCCAGATGCAGCTGTCAATTACGCATATCTGAGCACTCAAGCAATAGCTGCTTATTTAATTACTTCTTTGGTCTTGTAGTGTTTTATATTAATATTTCCCCAAAATACACATTTAATACATTTCAATTTATCGTATAACAGATAATTTACTTTAAGGGAAAGAAATATTTGTAGTAAACTCTTGCTTATTTATTCTTCTCAATAATCTTCCTGTGCTTGTGACAACAAAAATAAGGAACATGAATATAAATGCACTGCTTGATCATGTATGCTCAAAAAATTACATTTTAAAGTGACTGTTTCTAAGAGATCTTCAGGGGGACTGTTCACTCTGTATAATGCAGATCTCCTGGAAACAAATCAACACTTGTTAATTACCAAATTTTAACTGCAAAACTTATAATTTTGTAAAGTTGCAACAGTAGAGACTGCAATTTTTTATATTAGTAAATAAAAAAACTATTATGAGAAACTATGAAAGGTGTAGGAAAAATACAGGTGAATATGAAAAAAAACATGCAAAAAATCTTTTGTTTTCACAAAACAATCTGGTCCCTAAAGAGAAAGTCTAAGCCCTTGTTGAACTACAAAATAATAGGTGTATTGAGATATGTGAGGTACACATTTTTAGAGTGACCTTCACTTGCATTAAACTGTGGCATGCTCTTTTAATGTTGTGTATAGTGTGAAGAGAATAGTAAAATACTGTTTTATAAAGTAATTATACTTATAACCTAAACCAATATCTTATCATTACGGTTACAGCACTGTGATGGAAGCACTTCCCAATTATATACATATGACTCACGTTTTATTGTTTCTTTTTGGCACAAACGCCCTAATGCCTGTAAATTTTTATGAAGCTCCTGCATATCCTCAGCAGTCTTTTTATGTGTTATGAGATAGTCATCCTTGCAACCACGAGATACAAACTCTGTATCAAATCGCTCATCGTGTGTGCGCTGGATGTGTAGAGGGCCAAGCCAGGCTCCAACAGATACATCTTCACTGTAGTACCTTTGCAAGTAATCACTGTTGGAAGAAATGTAATGTACAAGATCATTAGAAAGAACATATCCTCCACCTAAAGCATACGGAAGATACCTATCACAGAGGAACCATTCTTTTTCTACCCATTTTCCAACTTTTTTCACTCGTGCACGACCATTAAAAAATCCCCAATAGAAACGAGTTTTTGGTTTGGATTGTTTTAGTTCTTTAAGAAGCTGGTCAAGTCTAACAAAACTATCATCATCCACTTTCAATAAATAAGCATAATCAACATTATGGTCTGCCCACTGTAGTGCTAGAACCAATTTACCAGTAAGATTTGTATAAGATTCCACATGCTTGTCCAGCAGAAGCATATCATTATGCAGGAACTGTTCTTTGTTCACATTTTTCCTCTCTTCAGAACTGAGATTATGCACACCTACAACAAATCTTGTCAAAATGGAGGAAGATGATTTTGACAGCCATGTTGATCGAATAGTATCTCTTTGGTGTTGACTCTCTGGAGAGCTGATGACTAACACGACCAGGTAAGTTTTCAGATCATGCATTGGGACCCAGGTTTCTCTGCTTGAAGTTGTAGTATACAATTCTGAGTTTGCATCGTCACAAGGCACACTAAACGTTGTGAGAAACAAAACAAAAATTGTCAAGAACACACCTCCAATAAGTATAGTACTTGCATAGTACTTAAACCTACGCTTCATACTGGAAGACGGGTAGAATGGTAGCAAAACAGTTAACTCCGTCTAAATCTGGTTCAATTGCTCCTGGTTGTAAAAGACATAAAACAAGCTATTATATTTTTAAAATTAATTTATAAATATATTACAAAAGATATATAGAATTCTACTGAAATTTCATGTGTTACATCATATATTTGCCATAATCTAATTTAGTTAAGTAGACCAGTGCTTCAGAAACTAGAACTTCAGTGAGGTACTTCCTTCTTTAAATTGTTGATATTTTTTTTATGCAATATATTTGCTTTACTGGCATTTAGCTTTTTAAATGTATATATGCTAATAATAAATACACTTTTGTTGTAAGCTGCTTCTAATTGAAATTTTTGTTATTGAGTCAAGGGAACTTTGAAATTTATTCATCCAGTTTTGGGGAGTCACAGGATCAGTTTGAGATGCACTGAATCAAGGTGAACTTGATTTTAAAACAAACTATAAAAGGAAAGAATTAATAAACAAGTGTAAGCAAAATAACTACTAAGTAGTATAGGTTAAAAACTTTTAAGAGGGGTAAATAAATTAAATAAGAGTTACACTAAAAGATAACATTTAAGTTAATTACCTATTATTTTAAGTCAAAAAGCTGTGCCTAGCAATATAAATTTAAATACTTTACACTAATTAGAACAAGTGGATTACTGATAATTTCTATTTAAAAAAAGAAAAGAACTAGGGGTATGAATTTTTTAAAAAGCATCTAGAGTAGCACATATATATAATAATTAATATATATGTGTAAGTGTAACACTAACAAAGTAACAGGAATCTACACATAAACTGTGCTGCTAATTGATAAACGCATTTTCTAGACGATAATAATGTACTCAGACCGAATTTCCAAGCTCAAAACTATTTTCTATTCAGGTTTATTCCATCCAAGAGCTCTCATTTCGAAGATTAGCTTCTAACACTAGTAAAATGCTTGGAGAAAGTTTAAATTTTACTTTTTAGATGTAATTCAAATTGCCATCCAATGATCCATTCAGTACATCACAACTCATGCACATATTACTATTTTTAAAAAAATAATTTTTTGCACAAAAAGTTAATTCTAAATATATTACTAAACTTATACTTATAAAATAAATCCAAATATTTAAAGCTTTGGGTTTCATTAATGAAAGAAGCTAACTGCATGTTGTAATTTGTATACATATAGTACTTAGTAGTAGTAGATATACGAGTTACTTCAGAACAAAACAAAACCGAAAGACAGAAATATTCATACTTCGTTAACTTCTTTTCAAAACTCATTATTCAGAGGCCCTCTCCCCCTTTTCTTTTCCTCCACAAAAGCACCGCGAAAGCAATGTACGGGGATTGTGGATGATTATCTTTCTTTGTGAACGACGAATACTATGCGCTTTGAGGAATTGGCAAAAAGACGGAGTTGTCCCCTCACTTCTTCCATTTACCTTTAAGCCGGAATAGAGGCACAGCGTATAACTCAGGGGAATTAGGTGGATAGGGATTGTTTGCGAAATCTCAATTCCCATCATCTAATTAAGTCAATATGTTTTAATACTTATAAAAACAAAAATATATGTATTATGAATAGTCTTCTTTCAGTCGAGATCATAAATGGATTAGTTCTTATTTGTTCAATTCTGAAAGGTACTTATAAACAAATCGAGCGTCCTTCCGGGTACCAGTTTCTGATACGATGAGGAAAAGAGAGTTATGGTTATTCGTTTTTGTGACTGGAAATACCGTTCATTCTTATTAGATATTCGATATGGGTGATAAGGAAACGGCAGAACTCTTATCAGCAGCTAGAAATGGCGACTTGATTAAGCTGACATCTGATAAAGTGACAGATCTGCTCTCTGACGACGATGGATGTACTTGCACTCATTATGCTGCAAGGGGTGGGTCCCTAGAAGCCTTGCAGTATCTTGTCACTACTCGAGGATTGAACCCCACCAAACGCAACAGTGTCGGTGCTACGTCTTTACACGACGCTGCGGCGATGGGAAATTTGAGGGCGCTGAAATGGTTGCTTGACCAGCCAGACACTAAAGTTGACGACCAAGATGATTCTGGAGCTACTGTCACACACCTGTCAGCAGGATACGGTCATATCGAGACACTCATTTGGCTCCTTGATGAGACTAACTGTGACATCTTAAAGAAGTCTTCCAGTGGAGCATTACCATTACATTTTGCTGCAGAACGTGGACATTTAGAATGTGTCAGGATTCTTCTAGAAGAAGCCCCAAGGTACGTCTTTCACTCTTTGTATGGAGGGTGAAGATGAGAGTCTTTTTAAAAAATCCACTGCAAAAAGTTCATGTATAGCTGTAGCCTATACAGTATACTTTTTAAGCACAAGAATTTCACAAGTGCAAGAATCTTGTCATTCTTTAATTTAAACACATCAAGTTTTGTCTCTTACTACCAATGCCATGTGACTGCATACTGTCATAAAATTATACATGAACATTATTTGGAAATATATTAGTATTACTACAATACTAGTGTCTAATTTTTAGACTTTTGCAAAAACTGAACTACTGCAAACGATAGACATAAATATAATTAAAATGGAATGAAATGTAATAATCTAAATTATATATTTAATAAATAAATAGAAAGAAATATTTAATGTTAGATTTCATTGTGTGCAACTCTAAAGAACTAACAAAAATTATTTTGCTCTTAAGAGATCTGCACAATATTTAAATGTTTATAGTTTAAAACTTTAGAAAATGTTACTTTAATTTCAATCATCACCTTGCGGGATTTTGTTGAGCTTTTAAGCTCTGGTTAAACACCTCTTATACCTCTAATATATAATTAAAATCCACAACAGGATGGTGTTTCTAATTAATACAGCCATAGTCATAAGGAATGTGCTTGCTACAAAGAAAAAATGAAGTTATAAAGTATGAAGTATCTAAAGATGAACACTTTAATTTTAAATTCAAGACTTTGTGTTATGTTATGTGTTTATATGGAAACTGACTTTAACTCCTGTTGCACACTAATGTACATTCTTTAAAACAAAATCCAGATGAGAGTATTTGAGTAAAGTGTTTCTTCAAGAGAAAAAAAAATTAAATTGGTCAGAACTATGTCAAACTGTGAACTGGATAGCCAGGCTGATTTATTTGGCTGCTATCTTTGCCATGTTGCATACATATTACTTTATTAGTAGCATTATTTTGCTTCCTTTTCTTAACTGAATGATATGTTGTGTGATAGCTTCAATTAAAAATCTATAAATATAATACTTTGATTCAAATATTTTAAATTGATTTTTATTTTTTTATTCTTTTATTGCTTGGGTTATACATTTCCAGTCAAAATGATTCAGAATTATGACTAATAGTAATACACAAATATTCAACATAGATTTTGACTATAGACAGATTTTTATTTATTCAATATTTGTTTGTAATTTATAGAAGTAAACTTTAAAGAACACAAACTGAATTGTGAGTGTGTATGCTACACATATGCCAGATATGGCCACAAATACTTTGCATGAAAAGCTGTGCAAGCAGTGAAGTAGAACTGTTTTTACTATAGATGTATATTTGTACTGTATATAGTTACAAATGAAAATTGAAATAGGGCATTTTGTTGAAGATATTTTGAAAAAATAGCATCAGTAGAATTATATGTAATACTTGTATTGCTGTATTATTACTATATTACTACTGGCACTGTGCAAAGTGGAAATGAAGGATCCTTTAATAATTTAGTTGCTATATCATGTCATTTAAAATGTGTACAAAAGGAAATTAAAATAAAAAATACAGAATGTTCATACTTAATCTTTCATTGGTTTTATTGTTTTTTACTTTTATTATTTTTTAAAATAAAATGTTTCAGATCATCTAATATGCAGATGAACAATGGAAGTACACCTGTTTACTTGGCTTGCCAGATGGGACACCTGGAAGTAGCTCAGTTTCTGGCATCCAAGAATGGCACACCAAAAATTCATACTTTTGATGGCATGTCCCCTCTTCATGCTGCAGCACAAACGGGCAAACTTCAGGTTGTGAAATGGCTGGTAGGTATTAGCCAATAAAATTCTTACTGTTTTATTTTTCTGTTTCATTTGCTAGCATGCATGGTGAGAATAAAAGATAATGTTTTGGCAAATTTTGCAAACTTTTGCACAAGTTTGAATTTTTGTGGAGGTAATGTATATCATGTTTACATTCTAATTTCTATTGTTTGTTTGTATTGTGTCATTAAGACTGAAAATATCTGTTCTTAAGGTAAGATTTAATAGAAAAGTTAAAATAGATGGGTTTAGATTATTTTATTTTAATATGAATATATAATTTTTACAGTATGTTTTAGTTATATAATTAATGATGATAACCAGTTATCAAAAACTTAATTTTTGAAGTAGTTTTCTTTATAGAGCACATACATTTTGCATGCACATTTTTCTGTACAGCAAATGATAATGTGTTGTTGACAAGTACCATCAGGGAATATAAACAACTTTTTAATGGGCATTTGGTCCTTTGTATAAATTTAAGTAAAGGTTGAAATTATTGATGTAGATGGTTACCAACCAGTCAATAATTTTTTGAGATTATTTTGTGCATTTCAGTACAGGTTACTTTCCCTTTTAGTAGAATGAGGTATTGTCAGTATTGTTTCAGCAGATTTCTCATTGAAGTATTTATAAGGTTGCTTCCCTTTGATTAATATCATTTTGACAATTGCTTGCACATAAATAATTCAAACATTGGAGTTTTTCATGTCATTGTAGTAACACATTTGCATGTCAGTTGCAGTCCTTTTGTTTAGGGTTTTATTGGAAGTTAATATTTTGACAACAAGCATTGCTTTAAGTAGAGCAGATAAAAAGATAAAGAAGAAATGTCTGTAAAGATATTTGTAGCAAATGTCAGTTTCAGCAGATCAGTAAATATAATTTGTACTATTTCTACACACAATATAATAAATGACAAATATTGGAACTATTTTCTCTCTGCTCTTTGTGCAGTTAGTAGATAATTAAGTTGTCAAAAAGTAAACTAGTTCTATATTCTTTTAAAAGAAATATGATGTCATGACACTTACTAGTTGTTTATAAACAAGTGTTAAGGCCTCTATGCGTTGTAAGACATTTGTTTTATAAGTTTATTATAAGAGACATATCTTAACCTGGGTCCGTCTTTTTAAAATGTCCCTTAAATGACAGTCTTACAGCTTAGAAACTGTTTTGTTTCCCTGAGACAGTCATAACGATGTAAAAATGTCATAGCCAAAATAAACATCCTTCAAATCTTGTGATGCTAAAGTACAAAAATAAAAATAGTATTGACTGGCCCTGCACTCAAGCATGTACCATGTTTTGTAAGGGACCCTAGCAAGGACTGGCGATAAGCAAATGAAATGTAGGCCTCTGTGAAGGCAAGAAAAGAAGATGGTAAAATGCAAAAGCAGATTTGGACTTAGAAAAGATAAAGAATAAGACTATTAAGAAAAAGAGGTGCACAGTGAAGGGAGGTGTTCACTGTTGGAGTTAATAATGGAGTACTTAAATGAAGAAATGTGCTCACTGCCAGAGTTCATCATGGAGTACTTAAGGGACGTGAGATGCTCACTGTTGGGAGTTAATCATGAGTACTTACATGAAGAGAGCACTCAACTCTGTGCTAAAACGGCTGCAGCTTTCTCAATTCTTAATGCTGAGCTGAATATTCATATAGTGTGCATTGTACATTTCATATTGATGATATATACAAAGCAAGATCATTGGATGGGTGGGAGATTATTGCAGTGCTGAATTTGTTAAGATATGATACCAATTTTATTAGACAATCCTAGTGCTGTCTCATTGATAGTACTTCTTTCACTCTTCAGACATGTCTAAAAATATAGTGCTGTATGGGATGTTCATTGATGCAGGATATGTAATATACACTCAGTTCCATTCATTTTCTGTGTTAATTAAGAATTGTAAGTATTGTTACAGTGGCAGTTGCCAACTATAATGTAAGTTATTAAGTCAACAATTACAACTATAACAAAAGACAAAAATGAAGGTAAAGCAGATATACACCTTGCAAAGTCTTGGATCATGGTTGAGAGTTTTGCATACCAAGATATGGGACACTGGTTCATGGGACACTTTGTGCATCGGCAGTTTGTTTTCTTCTCAGTTCATCAAATGACCATAACACCCACAATAGTAGTTTTAGTTCTTGGTCGGAAATTGATCACTTCTTAATTACTAGAGAGATACACATATTCATTGTGTAAAGTCAATCTTTAGTAGAGTTTGCTTGTAAAACAACATTTTCCTCCAGCCACTACGCAATCATAAACACAACATATTTGTTATATTTTGTCTTAGATTCAAGACCAGGGATTGAATCCAAATGAGCGAGACTTTGATGGCACAACACCATTGCACTATGCAGCTAGCAAAGGACACTCGCATGTCATTGAGTGGCTCATTAAAGAGGGAGGAGCTCGTATTATTCTTGACAATCTTGGTGGTAGTCCACTACACAGTGCAGCTCAACTTGGACAAAATAAGGTAAATCTTGCTTTCTTCTTGGTTCAGTAAACTTCACCATGCAGCTCAGCTTGTACAGTAAAGGTAAGCCTTGCTTTTTTTTTGGTTCAATAAACTTGCATCATGAGCTTAACTTGGACAAAACAAAGTACTCTTTGTCATTGAAGACAATTGCAATATAGGAAGCACATGAATATATATAAAACAATAAAATCATACATATAAATAAAATTCTTACATCTTTCCGTACATTGAGAATAATTTAGAGTTTAGTCTGAGTCTTTTAGCTTGTCAAGGTTGAACTTGCTTCTTGTGGGGCCCTGCTTGTTGACTTTCTTTAGACATAGTCGGAAGGTCATCATCACTAACTAAGTCCTGGTTACTTCCAATGTCTGCTCCTGGGAAGCTTTTTGTCTTGGCAATATTTATACTGGTATGGAAACGCCTCTTCATCATGATATTATCAATCTGGTTGTGGTGTTCTCCATTCGGGCTATGCCATGTCCATCTTCTGGATGCTTTGTGTGGACCAAATGTGTTAATCAGCTTCAGATCATTCCTTACTGCTGAAAAACTGTATAATAACATTTATCTTAATCAGTACTGTTATCCATTACTGCTGAAACACTATAATTATATTCCTTACTGCTGAAGTATCTTTGACAGTCTTTACATCTCTTCTATAACACTGACAATAATTTTTATCTTGTTTTGGCAGTCTTCTGACCCATTCTTGTTGGAACACTTAACTGTATTGCATAATACAACTGCTTGGTGTCTATTTTGATTATTAGTCCATTACTGTCTTTGTCATAGTTATTTGATAGTTTTTGATAGAAGTGACTGATGTATTCTTTTTCAGAAACAATGATAGCAGTTTTCCATTTGATTAGTTCTTTATATAACATACTTTCATCTGTTATTGTTATCATTAGAGTTTTAATAATTTGAAAAATACAACTAAAATATGTCATTTATAACTATTTAACTATAACTATATTTGTAATTGTTATTAAAATCATTTTCTTTAAATATTATTTTTGTTTATTCAATCAGCTTATACTTACAGAGTAACAAAGAAAACAAAACACAGTAGCAATCACTTGATTAATAGGATGGTATCAACGATTTTTATCATTTCATTTTTTAAATAATTGCACATACTTTATTATTTAAAATCATTACATCTTTTTCTTTTAAAAATAAATTATGATATAAGCTTGTAAAACAAAACAAATTTTGATTGCTTTTAAAAATAAACCAATATTCTTTATTTTTAGAAATTATAATGGTTTATGAAAAATTCAGAACTTAATACTAGTAAAAAAGAACTTGTAAATTTAGTTCATTGTTAATAAACACATCATTGGTAAAATTTTTGTGTGTGTATGTGTGTTTGAGTATATGTGTCATTGTGCATTGTGTCTGCGTATTTCTTTATGTGTGCAGAATATATGTTTTAAAATCAGTTTATATAATGCATTCTTATATGTGTGCATATGTATATATGTTTTTGTGTGTGTGTGTGTGTGTATGTGTGTGTGTGTGTTTATGTATACAAAATGTATGTGTATTGAGCACACATTAGTCTTTAACTTTAAGCAGATGAAATGAATAAACTTGAGTAAGAGAGCAAACTTTAGAGATAGGCAAATGTTTTTGCACTTTAGATTTGTCATTGTCTATGTTTCCATCTTTCATCAGTTTGTATTTGTCACCTTTGAGAGTGAAGATAGTTGCTGTTGCATGATTGCATGTGTCAACATGCATTTGTTCTGTACTCATAAAACATTGATCATAAGTTTATTATGACATGATGGCAGTATTCCAGAAATACAAGCCTATTTTTAATATGATTATTGCCTCTTTTCACTACTGTCTGTTTTTATCTCTAAGGTGGTTGAGATCATTGGTTGAGATCCTTTTTATTATCTCTAAGGTGGTTGAGATCATTGGTTGAGATCCTTTTATCTCTAAGGTGGTTGAGATCATTGGTTGAGATCCTTTTATCTCTAAGGTGGTTGAGATCATTGGTTGAGATCCTTTTTATTATCTCTAAGGTGGTTGAGATCATTTGTTGAGATCCTTTTTATTATCTCTAAGGTGGTTGAGATCATTTGTTGAGACCCTTTTTGGCTCTTACCCATGCTTCAGGTATGAGGTGGTTTATAATTACTGAAAGTGTTTTCCTGTCAAAAAGCAGTCATCATCATCAACATCATCAAATCTTCATTTGTACATAACAAACTTGACTGTAACTGGTAAATAAGTTCAAATGAACTGTAGCATAGTAATTACTAAGAGCAGTACAGTTACAATGCTAACTTTTAGTCACAAAACTAGATACTGACACATTTGGACCATGTTTATTTTTGTTTTGCTATTTTAACCATGGATACTGACAGGTCTCCATCAATTTGGCATTCTTTTACACATAAGCTGACTCATTGAAAGCTGGTACACTTCTGAGATTGCCAGTGCTTATATTTCTATTCTAATCAGCAGCTGTCCCCTCTTAATCAAGGCCGCTGACAGCAGTTTCCATCAGTCTAGTTTCCATCAATCTGCATTCTCCATATACTCTGAATACCAGTGGTGTTGCAAACATAAAAAAGAGATAACAATAATGCACATTAATCAAGATAACAGTTAAACTGCTTCCTCTGAAGTGAAAGAGCTATCTTACAGCACATTAGATATGAAGTCACATCCTTGAAGTGAGGTAAACAATTTGTTCATAATTTTATCATTCACGTTCACAAAGACATAAGCTATAATTTAAAACATTGGATCACATATTTTTTCTGAAATATAGTCTACACCAGGGGTCACCGACACGGTGCCCGCAAGCACCAGGTCACCCGCAAAGACCACATGAGTCGCCCGCAGGCCTTTTCTAAGTCTTCACATTATTAATAATGTATAAAGGCAAACTAGAAGAGTGTATCAAACTGGTAGCCCTTCGTATGACTCGGTACCCGTGAAGTAGCTCTCAGTATCAAAAAGGTTGGTGACTCCTGGTCTACACTATAGATCTTTTATCACTGATGCATTTATAATGGAAAGTGTTCATTTTAATGTAATTATTCAGTGCATGAATCCATTAATAAATAATAATTACCCCTCCTTCAATTATTTTCAAACATCCGATATGTAGTTTACTTTCATTGAAAAATGTGCAGCATTATGGACATTTTCTCCTTTTTAGAGAGATAAATAAGCAACATGTGAACACAGTGTATTCTACACATTACAGTTTTCTAGCACACAACTAAATTCATAAAATATATGAACTAACTGTATTTTATGTACATTTAATAAGTAGTATATTAACACACTGTATTCTACAATGTTCCACAGAAAATAACTAGGCAAAGTATATGGACACTGTCACAATACCTGTTGAAGGTAAAATTTGGGTGGGACATGGGTGGTAAGAATATCTGTAAAGCAAAACTGATAAACCCTAAAAATGTTTATATTACTTTTGACATTTGTTAAGGGCAAAGCAAAAAACTCTACAAATGTTTATAATTTGACATTTATTAAGGACAGATGTATACACATATGTAATTCATTCAAATGAAGTTCACCATTTAATCCAAAACAAACACTGATCATTTATTATCGGACTCAGTTTATTATTCAGATTTGAAAAATCTAATCACATGCCATTTCAGTCATTCCAGAAACAAGTAACAGTATATCTATATAAAACTACAGTTGCTTTAACTCAAATATAATTATCTCACCTTGTAAAGTCCATATGAGTTAAGGACTTAAAATTAAATTAGCTTTTGCCCACAGCTTTGCTTGTGTAAATGATGGTTTTCAGAATATGCTTCTTAAAGTGAAAATATATTTTAGTACCTTTTTTAAATCACCAGGCAAGAACCATAACACAACATGCCAAAAACATGTTTGGTTTTTTTAATATCTAAGTGTTACTGTTAGTATGCTATTTTTATTTTAAAGCTAGATTGAAATTTGATTTCAAATTTGATGTACACCTTAAAGTAAAGCAGAATACAGACCATTAACTACAATTTTTTGTTAATTTACAAAAAAAGGTTGATTTAAGTGCTTCTTTATATACAATATTGTGAATCTTGTTATCTGGGCCACAAAGAAAGAGATTGTTGCTGCTGCTGACCCTGGAGTTTGCAACATACAGCTAGCTGTCCATGGGCTGGAGTGAAGGTCCATGCTTGCAGTTCTCACCTGCTGTCCTTGTGATTTATTAATAATATCACAAAGCAAATGCTCACATGGAACTACAGATGTTTAAACTCAAAGGGAAAGTTATTTGGAATAAGGAATATTTGGGGGGAGGGGGGATGAACTTTGATTCTTCTTCTGCACCCTCTCATCATGATTGCCTCAATAAGATTCCTAAGCAGTTGATGCACCTGCAACCTTGTTCCATTAAATCCAAGAGTGAATTAAGGTCTGATCTCTTTCCTTTAGGCATTGCAAAAATAAAAAGCTAATCATGCACCAAAATACAGCATCTACCTCAGCCTAAAACCTAATACACAGAATAAGAAACTCAGTCTCAGTGAAGCTATTAAGTGAGTAAATGTTTATAAGTCTCAGTGAAGTCATGAAGTGAATAAATATCCATAGTCTCAGTGAATCCATGAAGTGAGTAAATGTCCAGTCTCAGTGAATCCATGAAGTGAGTAAATGTCCATAGTCTCAGCAAATCCATGAAGTGAGTAAATGTCCAGTCTCAGAGAATCCATCACTTCATGGAAGTGAGTAAATGTCCATAAGTTTCAGCAAATCCATGAAGTGAGTAAATGTCCATAGTCTCAGCGAATCTGTGAAGTGAGTAAATGTCCATAGTCTCAGTGAATCCATATTCAAGTGAGTAAATGTCCATAATCTCAACGAATCCATGAAGTGAGTAAATGTCCATAGTCTCAGTGAATCCATATGATTTGAGCTATTTGTGCCTTATATATATTTCTAGAGTGTGATTTTAACTCTAGGTAGAATAACGTGGTTATATTTAACCCTCTCACTGTTAATATATATTAGTTTATAGTGGTTTTGTGACAGACCATACAATTCATGATTTGCTGAGCTAAATGGTTCTTATTTGAAAAGTATGATTTCATTCTATTGCAGAAATAATTAGGTTGTATATGGATATAATTAGTTCATGCCAATGCAGAAAATAGGTCATGTATGAATATTATGAATTCATACTAGAATAACTTTAAGTTAAACAATGTAGTTGAATGTGTAATATTGTGTTCTTACTGGTCCTTGAAAGCAATATTAAAATTCTATAAACTTATATATGTGTAGAGTTAAATAGGTCATATATAAATACACTATATGCTGTTGTAGAGTTAAATAGGTCATATATAAATACACTATATGCTGTTGTAGAGTTAAATAGGCCATATATAAATACACTATATGCTGTTGTAGAGTTAAATAGGTCATATATAAATACACCAGATGCTGTTGTATAGTTAAATAGGCCATATATAAATACACTATATGCTGTTGTAGAGTTAAATAGGTCATATATAAATACACTATATGCTGTTGTAGAGTTAAATAGGTCATATATAAATACACTATATGCTGTTGCAGAGTTAAATAGGTCATATATAAATACACTATATGCTGTTGTAGAGTTAAATAGGTCATATATAAATACACTATATGCTGTTGTAGAGTTAAATAGGTCATATATAAATACACTATATGCTGTTGCAGAGTTAAATAGGTCATATATAAATACACTCTATGCTGTTGTAGAGTTAAATAGGTCATATATAACACTTTCATTTTGGTTCAATAAAACTAGATCCACTCTACTTGTGAAAAACAGCTAAAATGATTTTGTGCTATTGTAGATTTAAATAGGCTCTAAAGGACACAATGAATTCAGTTCAGTGCAGAGTTAAGTAGGCCATAAAGGACTCACTGAGTTCATGCTTTTGCAGAGCTGAATTGCATAGGCCCTTATGGCACACTGATTTTGTGCTAAATATGTCACAAAATGCATTTAATTTAATACAGATAAATAGGATGTATATGGACAGTGTAGAACTTATAAAAGTGCACAATGAATTATATTAATTTCTATGTACAGCTAAATAGGCTGTATATGGACACTGTAATATTATCATAATTTCAATATGTATATACAAAATAAATAGGGGCCATTAAATTTGATTTAATAGAGAACACGCTTCATATAAAGTATTCAACTTCTATAATATTAACAGTTTAACTGTTTTTCAAGTCTTTTTATCATACAACATCTTTCATCTGTTAACTTCATAAATCAATTTCTTTGTCTGTCTTGATGTTTAGTGAACACGAAGGAAAAAAATCTGTCTTACTGAATTTGTGGAAACAGCTGTTTTTCAAAAGTAGGGTGGATCTAGTTTTATTGAACCAAAATGAGTGTTATTATTTTTTTAAAAATAATAAATGTCTTATTGAAATTGTTCAGTCTTAGTTCATGGGCTTTCTTAAGAAATTACAATTTAAGATACAGAAAATAAGCAAACCTCAATTATGACTAATAAAATGAAATAAAGTATTATACATTTCATAAATAGCATTCAGTTTCATTATCTTCTGGAATAAATTGTTTTTTATAGAAATACTCTTTTTAAATCAAAGTGGAACAATATTTTCTGAGCTAATGAAACAATGGCAGAATACAGCACAAGATATTTTCTCTTTATTATTTTTCACTTTCTAGTTCCAGTCCTAGATAACTTCCTGTGCTCATGTGTACACTCCTGCTAGAAGTTGCACCACTAACACACACCCCACCCACCCCACATCAAACACAACTATTTGTAACATTTTGAAAGCAAAGTATAAATAGTATGATCAGTGTCCATTTGTTTATCAGAGCCTATGCACTGAGGTGTACTGCCTAATCGGGCTGAGATACAAAGAGAATAGCCTCTCAGAATATCTTTATCATTCAGCAAGAATTAATAGCAGTGACCTTTTTGTGTCACTGTTTATTCAAATTGTACATTTGTAAATCCATTTTACTTTTGTTAATGCAACTATTTGTTTTATATTGTATTTGCAGTTTTGCATGTGTATTGATCATTTTGTTAATTTATATTGCTTTTTGTTTTTTTAATCTATTTAAGTACTTGTAACAAAAAAGATTTGTGTATTTTATCTGATTATTGTAAAGTACTTAGAGCTTTTATAAAAATAAACACTTTTAAAGTCTCATCATTATTATTATACAGTTGATGTAGAATATGCAAAAGCCTTGCTATATAATTCATTTAGTACCATTGGAAAACAGGTCCATTTCACTCTATAATGTGTGCTAGACTTTTTCAATCAAATTAAACAATTTCCTCTCTAGATATGGGGACTGGCTTAATTGTTGAGATATTTATGTTTTATTGAAGTAGGACGAAAAAATATGAACAATAAGACATGATATATATTAAGAGTACTATTTCACACTAATGAAAAGTCTGTGAATATGAGCAATATAGACTTTAAAAGGTAATAGTGTTGTTTTAAGAGTAATAAAGAATTTAGAAAGCATTTGAGTAGTTTTAGAGTGGTGCAGACAGTAGAAGGCAATAATATAGTTTTAGAGCAATAATGACTAGAAAACAGTAGTGTAATTTTAGACTGATGAGTGATGTAGACCAGGAGTGCTCACCCAGTTTGGGCAAAGGGCACAACCATTATTGTAGACTGGTTTACAAGCCACATTTACATCCTACAAATGGCACATTTAATGATACATATCCTTAATTGGCTAAGTTGTTAAATTATACATATGATCATGTTTTATTATAAAAGTGCAATTTAACTGCCTTAATGAGATAACATAATGTTATCTTGATTAAAAGTCCTGTCATTCAAATATACATTTTAATTTCCCTGTAATTACAAAATGTCCTGGCACTGCTTCTCACAAACAAGTCTCCCAATATGAGGCATGATGGATACAGTAGCAGTATGAAGCAAACTCCCCAGATGTCTGTGATTTGTGATCTCATCATGCACTTCACATACTTCATCTTGGAGAACAGCTCACATAAATATGTGAAATAGTGACATCATGAAAATTGCATGTCTGTGAATGCTTCCTATGAAATATATATTTTTTTTGTCCAACAAAGGGAAATTGTTGAACTTTTCCTCCAAGTCAGATGCACACTGAAAATCAGCATATTCCATTTGCACATGCTTTGGAGCCTCATTTATATTAATGAAGAATGGAGATGAAAAGATACTGTAATTCATGCTATTCCTCTTGAAACCTTGTGTCATATTCTTCTGTTAGTTACAATATAATTCAGAGATACTTTTTAAAGTCTTGAACATCACATTTCATCAGAGTTTAAAAGTTTTGTTTTTCAACTTATGTTACCCAAAGACATAATTTCATTTCAAAAGCCTTGGCCTGATGAAATATAGTTTAATTATTTGGTCTTGTCCTTGGAGATGCAAATTTAATTCATTCAGGTGGGTAATGTCCACCAGAAAGATGAATTCACACATCCATTCATCATCTTTGAATTAAGTGACTAGTTTTCCTTTTTCCTTCCATGAATGTTTGTATTTTCTCTTCGAGCCAATATTTTCCCACAGCTGAGTCATTGGACTTATAATAATAAACAACATCATCAGATTCTGTCTGCATTTTGTTTAATGAATCTTTAAATTCCTTGTGGTGCAGGTTTTTGAAATGGATAAAGTGGTAATAACAACCATTTTTATGTTTCTGTCTTTCAGGGATTTAGCACAAAGGTTCTCTGGGTAGATTAAACAAGGGTACTACATAACAAAATTATTTCCAACTTTAGTTGCATCTTCTTGGATTTACTTTATCAGCCTCTCTTGACTCCCTACTATTACACCTGACAGATTTGTCAAATTCAAATTGAGATGGTTCAGGATTCCAAGTTTGCCCTCCAATAAAGAAATCAACAGCTTTTGTGGTGCCTTTAAGGGCATATTCTTGAAAAAGGACTACTGTCCCAGCAGTTTACTTTTCAGTTCAGACACCTTTTCATGAAATTGGTCTTTAAATTTGTCACATGTAGATAGTACCATAATGCTTCTTCACAATAAACTCTTTAAAAACTGAAACTTCCTGATTCCAAAGATCTGCAGAAAACAACTTGGTGTGCCTGATATTATGCTGTAGAAAGCAGTAATTTAAAGCAGTATATACTTTGTAGAAAGTAATAGTTTTTAGAGTGATATAGACTATAGAAAGCAGTAATTTAAAGCGGTATATACTTTGTAGAAAGTAATAGTTTAGTTTTAGAGTGATATAGACTGTAGAAAGTAATAGTTTAGTTTTAGAGGGATATAGACTGTAGAAAGTAATAGTTTAGTTTTAGAGTGATATAGACTGTAGAAAGTAATAGTTTAGTTTTAGAGTGATATAGACTGTAGAAAGTAATAGTTTAGTTTTAGAGTGATATAGACTGTAGAAAGTAATAGTTTAGTTTTAGAGTGATATAGACTGTAGAAAGTAATAGTTTAGTTTTAGAGTGATATAGACTGTAGAAAGTAATAGTTTAGTTTTAGAGTGATATAGACTGTAGAACTAGAAAGTAATAGTTTAGTTTTAGAGTGATATAGACTGTAGAAAGTAATAGTTTAGTTTTAGAGTGATATAGACTGTAGAAAGCTAGAAAGTAATAGTTTAGTTTTAGAGTGATATAGACTGTAGAAAGTAATAGTTTAGTTTTAGAGTGATATAGACTGTAGAAAGCTAGAAAGTAATAGTTTAGTTTTAGAGTGATATAGACTGTAGAAAGTAATAGTTTAGTTTTAGAGTGATATATACTGTAGAACTAGAAAGTAATAGTTTAGTTTTAGAGTGATATAGACTGTAGAAAGTAATAGTTTAGTTTTAGAGTGATATAGACTGTAGAAAGTAATAGTTTAGTTTTAGAGTGATATAGACTGTAGAAAGTAATAGTTTAGTTTTAGAGTGATATAGACTGTAGAAAGTAATAGTTTAGTTTTAGAGTGATATAGACTGTAGAAAGCTAGAAAGTAATAGTTTAGTTTTAGAGTGATATAGACTGTAGAAAGTAATAGTTTAGTTTTAGAGTGATATATACTGTAGAACTAGAAAGTAATAGTTTAGTTTTAGAGTGATATAGACTGTAGAAAGTAAACTAGAGTGATATAGGCTGTAGAAAGTAATAGTTTAGTTTTAGAGTGATATAGACTGTAGAAAGTAATAGTTTAGTTTTAGAGTGATATAGACTGTAGAAAGTAATAGTTTAGTTTTAGAGTGATATAGACTGTAGAACTAGAAAGTAATAGTTTAGTTTTAGAGTGATATAGACTGTAGAACTAGAAAGTAATAGTTTAGTTTTAGAGTGATATAGACTGTAGAAAGTAATAGTTTAGTTTTAGAGTGATATAGACTGTAGAACTAGAAAGTAATAGTTTAGTTTTAGAGTGATATAGACTGTAGAAAGTAAACTAGAGTGATATAGACTGTAGAAAGTAATAGTTTAGTTTTAGAGTGATATAGACTGTAGAAAGTAATAGTTTAGTTTTAGAGTGATATAGACTGTAGAACTAGAAAGTAATAGTTTAGTTTTAGAGTGATATAGACTGTAGAAAGCTAGAAAGTAATAGTTTAGTTTTAGAGTGATATAGACTGTAGAAAGTAATATAGTTTTAGAGTGATATAGACTGTAGAAAGTAATAGTTTAGTTTTAGAGTGATATAGACTGTAGAAAGTAATAGTTTAGTTTTAGAGTGATATAGACTGTAGAAAGTAATATAGTTTTAGAGTGATATAGACTGTAGAAAGTAATAGTTTAGTTTTAGAGTGATATAGACTGTAGAACTAGAAAGTAATAGTTTAGTTTTAGAGTGATATAGACTGTAGAACTAGAAAGTAATAGTTTAGTTTTAGAGTGATATAGACTGTAGAACTAGAAAGTAATAGTTTAGTTTTAGAGTGATATAGACTGTAGAACTAGAAAGTAATAGTTTAGTTTTAGAGTGATATAGACTGTAGAACTAGAAAGTAATAGTTTAGTTTTAGAGTGATATATACTGTAGAACTAGAAAGTAATAGTTTAGTTTTAGAGTGATATAGACTGTAGAAAGTAATAGTTTAGTTTTAGAGTGATATAGACTGTAGAACTAGAAAGTAATAGTTTAGTTTTAGAGTGATATAGACTGTAGAAAGCTAGAAAGTAATAGTTTAGTTTTAGAGTGATATAGACTGTAGAAAGTAATAGTTTAGTTTTAGAGTGATATAGACTGTAGAAAGTAATAGTTTAGTTTTAGAGTGATATAGACTGTAGAAAGCTAGAAAGTAATAGTTTAGTTTTAGAGTGATATAGACTGTAGAACTAGAAAGTAATAGTTTAGTTTTAGAGGGATAATGACTATAGAAAGCAATATTGTTACAGCAGTTGTGACTTTAGAGGGTAATAGAGTGTAGTTTTGTAGTAACATAATCTAGAAGACATTAGTGTAGTTTTACAGTAACATAATCTAGAAGACAATAGTGTAGTTCTTTGCTTCACTTGTACTCATGTTCAGTGCCCAGTCTTGTTTCACAAATTACTGCAGTGTATGCTTAGGAATGAATTGTAGTGTAAACAGGAAATATGATAGTCTATGACCTAATGATATTCTTTGACTATTCTTACTCTTCTTTTTATTTCTCATGCTGACTGTTCTACTAAAATTATTTAAGTGACATAATTAAATTCTTTATATTTATGGAATCAAGAACACTAATTTGCTACAATTTATATTGCATGTGCATGTACACACGCACGTGTGCAAACACACACACACACACACACATCAAATATACAAAACATCATAACTAAGGAACTCTGTATATTATCCTTATACACAATCTCTCACAATATTATTGTATTCATAGGGAGCCATTCATAAACACTGTTAAAATTGTAGTTTTGTTAACTCATTGAGCCATTCTTAAACATTTTGTTATAACTGTAGTTGTATTTCCTCAGGGTTTTATTCATAAACACAATTGTAGTTTTATTACTTTGTGGAGTCATTCATAAACATTTTGTTAAAATTGTAGTTTTATTACTTCAAGATGCCATTAATAAACAGTTTGTTAAAATTGTAGCTTTATTAACTCAGGGAGCCATTTGTAAACATTTTGTTATAACTGTTTTAGTACTGCCTTGGAGTGCCATTCATAAATACTTTGTTACACTAGTAGTTTTTCCAAGGAGCCATTCTAATTTCTATAATACTTTGTTGTAATTGTAGTTTTATTACTTATTGTGCCATTCATAAGCACTTTGTTGTAATTGTAGTTTTATTACTTAGTGTGCCATTCACAAACACTTTGTTGTAATTGTAGTTTTATTACTTAGTGTGCCATTCACAAACTCTTTGTTGTAATTGTAGTTTTATTACTTATTGTGCCATTCATAAACACTTTCTTGTAATTGTAGCTTTATTACTTCAGGGAGCCATTCATTAAAACTTTGTACAATTGTTGTTTTATTACTTGAGAGTGCCATTCATAAACACTTTGCTATATTATTGAATTTTATTACTTTATGGATTAATTAAAATATGTAGTTACAATGGTTGGTATATGTTGTCTGGTCACCATTTGTCTAAACTAATCACAAAATTTCATGGTTTGGTTGTTGTTGGTTTGTTCAAAAACTGTACTTTTGTGAAAGAAAACATATGCACTTATATTTGCATTATGTAGTTGAATGCATGCATAACATATGGATATAAATAATTTACATATATTGAATACAAAATTCAAATGATATGGATTTGGAAGGAGGAAGCAGGAAGGGAGACCAACAATAAATATTTAAAAACTAACAAATTTCAGAATCACTTTTGAATGAAATGCATATCCCAGGGAATATCATTACTCACACCTACAAAATTATGTGTGACTGCACTTAGCAGTATAGGGTGGAGTGCTTAATAGTTTGTTATACTTGTATGTGGGCGGTTATGCTTTTCAGAATTTTAAAGTGTGCACAACCACCCTTTCTTCAGCAGCTTCACCAGTATTCTTCTGACCTCTATGATTGCTGCTCCCTCCACCCCAGCCCTCCAACCTGTTAAATCTCTTAGATACAGAGGCGTGTCAAGCTCGCACAGTACATACGAGAAATTCTAAGTGCATAAGCTGCTAATTTAAGATATAACTGTTTTAATGTCAGTCGCCATTTATTCACATAATTTTTTTTAATACATCTATTTTTTAATTATTCATTTCATTGTTTGTTGTAATTAATAATTGTATCGTCCTAAAGAAGGTTGTTTAACTGAAACACAGACTCTTCTGTATTTGTTTTTGTTTTGTATATATAGCTCATTCTCCGGACAAGTGTACTATTTTGTTACATGAACTGCCTAAAAAAAAGTGGATTAAATATAATTATTTTACATGTTAAAGTTTACAACAGGATCTACTGCTGACATTAAAACATAAGAAAAGATAAAAATTATAAAAATGTTGATGTTTTAGGAGTTTTAAATATGTAAAAAAACATGTTTCTGTTGAAAACTTAGAAAGTAAGGTTGAGACATATTTTACCAGAAAAAAATTAAATAAGCAATATAATTATGATATTATCTCATTACATTGAATATATTTTCTTCATTAACCTAAATTATTACATATTTATTTTAAATGGGGTAGAAGACTATAACTTCATATCTCCCAGTTACAACATTATCAACCATCACAAAATAAGCTCTGTTTTTCTCGATTAAACATAAAAAAGGTTAAGTTGTTAAGCTGTGAAGAGAATATTAAGTACTAAACAAAGTATCTCTTTAAATATATTTTTCAAATACTTAATAAACCTAATCATAATGTTTATATTCCTGAATGTAATTCACAGGGGTTTTTTTTACTCTTACTCAGGTTTAAAACACATACACAGCTATATGAAACTTTAAATGCAAAGTAACCACATGGAAATGTACATAAATATGTAAGCTATTTATGTTGTTAATTAATTTAATAATTTTTTTTTGAGATTATCAGAAATCTTAGCCACTTTGAAATATTAATGATTCTGAATATTTTCCTGCCTTAGTTTACTGCTGCAACAATATGCTCTTAATGGAAACAAAAGTTATTTATACTTAAACTCATCACACCAAGACAGAATAATACAAGAGTTATCTTTCCAGAATATGGTGCCTTTGAAAATGTAAGAAATAGTCCATGATATTATCATCATTATTTTATATTTACAAATTTATTAATTCCATCATGTTAAAAAGGAAACAAAGATAATTTTCTTAAAGCTGAATATTTCTGAATGTAACAAATAAATTTGAAAAACATTAGGATATGAATACTTCCGGTAAATGAATTATTTAAAAAGCACTTGGCACTTTTGTCTGACATTTCAATGTTTGGTGAAAGAATAAAAGTTTTGGATCAGATTTATGTAGAAACTGTTACCAAAAAAAAAATGCCCTTTTAAAATATTATTTCTTCACAAAATTTACTGTTTGCAGGTAAAAGGAATATCGAATGTTGCTTTAATGTATTATCACTTCAAAGAAAACCTTGATACAGTAAGTTTGTTGGATTATTTATAACAATGAAAAGTAAAGAAAATGGCACGATGTATCCTTTTACAAAAAGAGGTGCTATTTGTATTACAAATAATTCACAGAATAAATAAATACATATTCACGTAACTGTCTTTTGTATCTCTCACATCAATTCTAAATATATAGAATATAAACACACGATCTTAGAAAACATTTCAAACAGATCCATTTTTCTTGGTACACTTGCTCAGAGAATGAGCCATATATCAACATTTTTTAATTTTCATGTTTCTTTTTTTTTTTTTAATGCTTAGTAGTTGTGCATTTTAAGGTCTGAAACATTGATTGGAATCCATTTTTTTTTAATAGTAGGAAATCAGCCAAGATCAATATACCAGTATTAAAAATCTTTAGCAAAATAGAATTTTAGCTCTCAATATTTGTCACACAGATTAAGGATGTCAGATATAACCCAATGTTTCTTTGCTCTTCGACGTTTGCCAAAGATCTCATTGGCTGCTTGGGTCACTGTGGTGTTAAATATGCCAATCAATGTGTCTGCATATGTGTTCTCTGTACTAAGAAGTAATAGTGGTGCAAATTTTCCTCCTACTTTGCTTGGAAGGCTTCCAGTACCTCTGGGTCTTTTAGCTTGTCAATGTTGAACTTGATTTTTGTGGGGCCCTGTCTGTTGGCTTTCTTCAGACATAGTTGGAGGGTCATCACAACTAAGTCATGGTCACTTCCAATGTCTGCTCCTTGGAAGCTTCTTGTTTGGGCAATAATACTCGGCACCAGCTGAAATGCCAATCTGGAAGTGGAATTCCCAAATTGAATTCCAAACTAAATGGAACTAAACTGGAACCAAAAACCCGCTCTGAAACAATAGAAATTATTTCCTTGAGCGAGGAACCTATATTTCGCCGATCCGTACATAGTGGCAACAGACAGAAGGTGTCCTATTACAATTGACCTCACTTTTTATTTTTACAATGAAATTTAAAATGGTTTAAACCACACACATGCATGTTACAATTAGAATAAAATATGCCACATGCATGTGGGTTATAATTATTACGCTAAACAAAATGTTTCGAATGCGCTCAGCATTTTACAATTGTCAATTAATATTTATTTCAATGGAGATAAAATAACATTCCACAACATCATTATTCATCTCAATCAATGATTACAATCACAATGTGTTAACTTAGTCACTCTGTTCTCTGACCACACTTTAGGAGATAATAGCAACAAATTCATATAAATCACAATAAAATACACAGAATCATGCTACAACATTCTCAATAAATATAGTTAATAAACATTAAGAAATCAATGTGTTACCTTATCTGAATAGTTGGTGGGTTTATCTTTCAATAAACTATGTGAGTTTAGACAAAGTTTCATCATCTACTTAGATAAGAGTACTATTATTGACAATAATTATCATCTGATTCTCTATGCTGCAGTTCACAAAATTTGTTCTTTGTTCAAAGTATTGCAAATTTTGTTATAGGCTGACAGTAATGATAGTTGTCTATTACATTGTCAGTCGTTCTACTACATCATATTTAAGATTCTAACTTGTGAAAAAATAATTCATTTAAAAACTTCTGTTCTGTACATTTATATACTCTGCAAATGTGTATAATTCAAACTTACACAGCACGTGATAAGCGTTATAGGCAAATACAGGCACATAAAGAAATATTTTTCTAGTTTATTTTCAACAGTTATTTTATTTATAATACCGTTAAATGTAGTTTTTATCAAATAAAATTATATATTTATATTTATATCTACTCACCTAAAAAGGTAAAAAAAAGTTTTATGAATTTATATGCACTTTAAAAAAATCATTTCAAAGTATTATTTGTGTTAGTATATATTGCACAATTTAGCACTACAAACAAGAATTCAGTGTGCTTAAAAGCATAATGTACATTATTGTATATTGATATTAAATTTACTTACCCCACTATCTTAATTTGTTTGCAACAAAAACATAATGTCATAGTTAGTATTGTAACAAACTATATTTTCGAAATTTCAAGCTCTTGCTGTTGGTCCTTGAATATTGCAATACTCAGCTCTTAACTCTTCAGAAATCCTTGAAAAGCCCTTGATTTTTTTTTTTTTAAATTGACCACGAACCCTAACCCTACGAACATGTAAACTTTATAATTACTTATTTAAAATTAGTACTATATATTATATTAATTCATAATTTTTTTTCCTGTTCTTTTATTGACTTATAGGCTTATAGGAGATTTTTTTTTATTACTGCTTGAGATATCTCTCTTCCTAGATATATATTTTCTGTGTTTATCTTTTTCTAAAAAGAGAGATGATAGATTAATAGATTGTTATGCGTTTACAACAATAAGATGTAATGACAAACTGATCCTGGAGGAATGTTGACAATGGCGCTTGCCGAAATAGTATGCACAGTTTAGAGATGTATGTTATCTAAACAAGTTATCAACTTGAAAATGTATAATGGGCTTTGGTTGAACCTAGACGTTTTTGAAATGCGGCGCATTGACTTTATAATAATTTGTTCAGAGTCCTGATACTTATTATTATTATTTCTTTTAAATATACATATTTTTGTCTGTCTGTGTAACATAGAATTAATACATTATTATAATCTAATTTCTTACTGAGATAAATTGTACACCCATCTTTTTCTTTGAAATACCATTAGTACTTTCAATTTGCTATAAAAATATAATTTAATTATAAAATAAATGTTGCAAATAAAAATTAGAGTGAGCTTCCCAATATTCTTGAGAATTTACGAATTCCGAGCATCTATCTACGTTAGACTACTATCTTCTAGACTTGGCACTAAACTCTTTCTCAAGGCAGTTTTAAAAAAAAAATATCTGCAGATTGGCATATACAAAGTAAGTTCATCTTTCTGCAATCATATCTAAGAATATTGCCATCACCCAGAAACCCGCCCACCCCTGTATGACTCATAATGAGCAAGCCCAGAATCGAGTGTCTCTCTATTCGTTCGTTGACATGAATCCGAGTGCTGCCGGCCTGACAACACAGTTGGCCGTGTAAAATCACCTGCTTTGTGTTCGGTCGCTCAGCTCTGATATTGGCATACGGAAATCTCCCAAGGTTTGTTGAACCACATGCGCCAGTGATGCAGCTTCGAGATTGATTTGTATGTATGTTTATAATCAGGTAGGTAAACTTGTCTGTAGTTAGTTCTGGTTTGTGTGAATTACACGTGTACATGTATGTGCTCGCAACCTTTATAGGAAAACATCGGATTACAGGTATTTTCGGGTGTTTTTGTGGGGTGTGCTAATCGAAAATTACATGGAAGTTATGAAGCTGATATATTTGATCGTTTACACAACATTGTAAGTAGTTCATTTTCTAGGCAATGACTATGCCAATTTGCCCAGTTTTTATTTATAAATAAATCATTAAATGTTTAAGCTTAACGATTTTCGTGTAATGTAGTCATCGATAGTAATCGCAGTGAATGGGATGTAGAATGGGTTCTCTAAAATTCAGTTCATCACCAGAGGCAGCATAATCATCTCCACACATGAGAAATGTGCAGTGAGTGTGTAGTGAATAGTTTTAATTAAGAGAAAAATCTCGTCCTTGAGAATACCATCAGATGTCACTACGATTCGGTCGTCATTGTCGCCCTGTTATCAAGATGAACATGAATTAGGCGCAAGTTGCATTACAATGAATATACTGAGCTTTATTTAAACACTAGGAGTAGAAGAGTGCCTGACTTGATATTGCCAAAACATAGCGCATTCATTCCAGAATTAAGCATGTAAATTCGTTTTAAAAACAGTTTTGATGCGGGTCTTATTTTGAATTTGGTCAAATTGGCGTTACATGACTGCTAAACTAACGTTCATTACTACAAGGGAGAAACAAAATCTCCAAATCAGTAGAAAAGGAAATATAAAAGAAAGTTGTTGTTATGGTCTTTGCCTTGGTAATCATGTCATTTATTACATTCAAAGTTTGAATTCATGTTGTTTGTTTGGTCACATAAACACCGAATGTTTTGCAGTTTTGTTTCTAAGCGGGGACAACGCCTTTTTGCCTATGATTGGTAAAAATACATCTTTAAGCTTACCGATTTTGTACTTTTGTCACCGACATTGATCGCAAGGTGTGGGAAATAAGGTGAATACTCAAAAAGTGTTTTACGTTCTGTGTGTGTGTGAGTGAGGATTGTGCTGAGTGTGTAACGAACAGCAAGATTTGGTGCAGAAAATATCTTGTCCTTCAGCCATCACAAGCTCACATTACGAGGCGCCTATCATTGTCGCCGTCTTGTCAAGTTTAAAATTAAAAAGACGCAAGCATGTACTGACAATCGTACGATTGTTGTTACAGAACTGACAAGAGACGGGATGTTTAATAAGGGGTTAAAATAGGCGGTTGGTTCAAGGTATGCATGATTAAAGGAACGGGTTATGGTAGGAGAGTGTTTTAGGATAAGTATGATTAATAAGACTGAATTGTGCTAGGAGAGTGATTAAGATAAGCATGTTTAATATAACTGCATTTTGATAAAGAATGTTTTTTGACAGTGATTAGGTTGTGATAGGAGAGTGTTTAAAGTAAGCGAGATCATTGTGAAGGTATTGTGATAAGAAAAAGTTCGCTTAGGTATAAAGCTTTATTGAAATTTGACGTGTATATGTTAATCGGAGGCTGGTTCAACTAATATAATCGTGATTATAAACTTTGCGAGGTCATGATAGAGGGAGGTTGGTTTAATAGAAGTGTGTGATTATAAACTTTACGAGGTCATGATAGAGTGTTACGTTTCCAGTATTTATTTAAAGACCCTGTTTAGAATAATTAAAGACTTTAAATATAATTAATTCTTCCCTCATATTCTACACAGACTGGTTGCTCAATTTATTATCTGACTAATTAAAAGTGTGTCTTGTAGTTCAGACGACAAATTTACAGACTAACAAACTGCGAACTTTAGCTAGATTAAAAACCGTTAAATCCCTCTAAATTAATATGCATTCATTTCAACATCCTGCTCATCCGCCCCCATTTAATCTAAGAAGAAATCTATTGGTCTATCATGCATATAAATCAACTACTAAGAGGTATTAACAAAGAAAATAAGATTTAATAAAGTTAACAAATCAACAATGATCAAAATGCGAACGCAAATAGTCTATCACTCTGTCTTTACGCGCATATGCCTGATTTTTGTCAATCTAAATTGCCAGAAAAATGTTCCTTTGAGATCTGTACACGTGGTTTGCACTTAGCTTTATTCTTGTATCAGCCTGGTCTCAACACTCAGTCATGCCGGTCCGTTCTCACAGTTCACCTTTAGCGACGCACGTGGTGCATGAGGAATAGTGTCCCCCTGTTAGTGGCTAGGAACTGGAATTTTAGTGGCTTGACCCTCAGAGTGGAATTCCTCCATAGAATTCGACCAGCTTACCAATAAGCTAAAGCAGGTGAGGCATGGGTAACACGAACCACGAACCGACCTGTGGATGCAACGTGCTTGGATATAATTCTCAACCTAACACGTCCTACCTAGGCATGGTTCAGTTAAATGCGCTGAATAAGGAGTTTTCGACCTCGCGTCGCTACAATTAGATTTAGAAAAAATATAATCGTCTCACATGTGTTCCATTTAACAATCATGACGTATGAAGCAATAAAATAGGTACAATGTTAAATTAACGTTCATACAAAGAGTAATTCAAACCAACAGAGCGCTTCACAATTTACAATTAAAATTACACGCAATAATTGAATTACATGAAGAATTCATATCGAGCGCAGCATTCTGGCTCTTAGTGAATTAAACAATATAAATTAAGGTACAAAAATGGAAAAAGGGTTACAATAAATTTATATCCCGTAACTTATAGGTTTTCAGCTATTTCTCTGAACCATGCTCAAGTATATATGGAAATCGTATAATACATAGCACAAATACATACTTAACAATACATAGGCAAATACTATTAAATAAAATGATACCTTTTGAGAGAGTCGAAGGGTACCTTGATTCTCTTATGGCTGTCGGCTGCCTCCACGACCCGAGTTTAGCTGATGGAAAAGCTAAAATGTGCTCGAAGTGAGGGAACGGAAGCGTGTAGGTACATATATAGAAAAGTATATTGCGTATCACGTGACTGTTCGCGAAGCATGTAGTTGGTTCGAGAACTGGACAATGGTCCTAAAGTTACATAACATCTTGACCTGTTCTAGAAGCGCTTCGAAAAGGGAAGGCTTGAACAAAGGAGTCAAGGGTTTCAAATATTCGAATTTGAAGTAAACAAGCTAAGTGGGTCATCAGGTCGGACATTTTTATCAGACTTGTGACACCCCCTTGCTTTTGAGGCGTTTATCTTACCAAAGATAAAATGCCTCCTACAAATTATGTATGATAAAATGTAGAAGTCCACAATGAAGAAAAATTTACACAAAAAAAATTTCAACATTCCTAGAAATAAAGTGTGCAACTATATTTCATATTTACAGGAAGGAATCCGTAGGGTTCAGTTAATTGATTAAACGACATTCTATCGGTATCGGCACTTGATGGCGTCAAGCACGACTCATGTAATCTGCGCCAACATTCAAAGACCCTTTGATGTAATGAATATTTGCGTCATACTGTGTCAGAAACAAAGACCAACGCATTAAACGGCTGTTCGTAAATTGCGCCTGCCCGAGAAAGGCTAACGGCTGGTGATCGCACTCAATGACAAAGGTTTTTCCGTACAAATAGTTCTCGAACTTTTTTATGGCCCAAACTATTGCAAGACATTCCTTTTCACTGGTGGAATATTTCTGTTCAGTAGTTGTGAGTTTACGGCTTGCGTATGCAACTGGGTGTTTGGTGTCATTGTGTTCTTGTAATAACACTGCTCCTAATCCTGTGTTGCTAGCATCAGTCCTTAACAAGAATGGTTTTGTCAAATCTGGCAGTTTAACAACTAAATCTGAAGTCAGTCTAGATTTCAGTGTGTCAAAAGCGTTTTGGCATGCATCAGTCCACACTACTTTTGTAGGCATATTCTTACGTGTCAAGTCAGTCAGAGGACATGCAATGGCACTAAAATCAGGTACGAATTTTCTGTAGTAATTAGCAAGACCAAGAAAACTTCTAACTTGTGTTTTTGTTAGCGGTTGTGAAGTGTCCTTAAGTTGTGCTATCTTAGCTTCACTTGGCGACATAGTTCCATGACTCAACTTGTGTCCCAAGAAGTCTAAGGAGAATTGTGCTATTTCACACTTCGTAGGGCGGGCAGTGAGGTTGGCTTGCTTTAATCTGGCTAGCACGTCTCGTAAGAGTGTTAAGTGCTCCTCCCATGTCTGGGTGCCTAGAATTAAATCATCCATGAAGTTCTCAACTCCACGTCCGTACAGTGGTTCTAACAATGACCGCATCATTTTAGAAAAAATGCTTGGAGCGTTCGAAACTCCGAAAGGCATAACTTTCCATGTGTAGTTTCCTACTGGTGTAGTGAAAGCTAGTATGTGTCGATCAGTGTCCTTGACCTTGATTTGCCAAAAACCGCGTGACAAATCTATTTTGGTATAGTAATGAGCGTTAGCTAACTTAGTGAAGATGAGATCCGGATCGGGAAGAGGTTCGGCACAAAACTCTGTCACTTGATTGAGTTTGCGGTAGTCTACGCAAAAACGGAACGAGTTATCACGTTTTTTAATCAACACGATGGGTGATCCGTAGGCACTGTCAGTCTTCTCTATGACCCCTAGATCTAGCATAGTCTTAATCTCACGTCTAACGTCATCTATCTTAGCGTGTGGCAACGGATACGGCTTCAAACGTATCGGTTTGTTGTCAGTCAGCTTCAGTGAAAATTCTATTAAGTCTGTCAACCCTGGTTTGTCTGTCAGAGTAGATGAGAACTCATTAAGCAATTCATTCACTTCCTTTTTCTGTCTTTCCGTCAAGGCGTCATTCACCCTAACGTCTTCAACAGTCTCCTCTGTCTGTAGAGGACAGTTTGGTAAAGTACCAGTGACGCAATCAGTATCCCCCTCGTCTTCTGTAACTATCGTCGCTACGACAAAGTCAACTTGAGTGGTTTGATCCTCACGGCTTATGTACTTTTTGAGTAGGTTAACATGAAAGATTTTCTCTCTCTTTCCTGTCTGTACCTTATAGTTCAGTCCCCCTAGCTTGGCGGTAACTACAAAGGGTCCCTTCCATTTCATCTGAAGTTTGTTATGTGCTTCAGGAAGCAACAATAACACCTTGTCATTAACTTCAAATTCTCTAGGTTTGGTGTGCTTATTGTAATATTCTGCCTGTCTAGACTGAGCTATCGTCAAGTTTTCCCGTGCTATCTTGCCTATAGTTTCAAGACGGTTTCTTAAGTCAGTGACGTATGTGTAAGTTGTTTTAACTTCGTCATCTGTCTTTTCATCAGTCCAAAGTGCCTTCAAAATCATCATCGGTCCGCGTACAGTACGTCCGTAAAGTAGCTCAAATGGTGAAAATCCAGTGGAAGATTGTGGCACTTCCCTATATGCAAATAGTAGGGCAGGGATGTATCTGTCCCAGTCTTTCGGTTTATCAGTGGCGAGCTTTTTAAGTGCTGTTTTTAATGTCCCATTGTATTTTTCAATCAGACCATTTGCCTGGGGGTGGTATGGTGTGCAAGTAAGATGTTTGATGGAAAGTAAGCGATTTACTTCCTTCATTACGTTGCCTATGAATTGACTCCCCTGATCTGTCAAAATCTCAGTAGGAATTCCAACACGACTCCATAATCCGAAAAGGGCTTCGGCGACAGTTTCAGTATCAATGTTTTTCAATGGCACTGCGTCGGCGAATCCTGTTGCGTAATCAATAGTGGTCAGCACGTATCGATTACCTCTCGTTGATGTGGGTATTATAGGCCCAATCAAATCCATTGCTACGCGTTTGTAGGGCTCACTGATCAGTTCAGGCTCTCCTAACGGTGCGGGTCTGATTGAATTTTTAGACTGTGTTCTCTGGCATGTGTCGCAACTTAACACGAATCTACGGATATCGGCAGTGATGTCCGGCCAATAAAACTCACTTGTAATACGACTAGTTGTTTTTTGTACACCCATGTGTGCACCAAAAAGACTCTCATGACCTAATCGTAATACGTCATTTCGTTTGGTTTGTGGAACGACTAATTGTTTCCGAAATTCGTCTCCCACTTTCGAATAGCGGTACAATAAACCCTTTTTCAGAATAATGCACGCTCTCTTATTCGAATCGTCAGTGTTGACGTCACTAACAGGTACAGCTTGCTTGCGTAACCGGTCTAGTGTTTCGTCTTCAGCTTGTAATAATTTAATCTCGCTAACTGTTGCTTCATCTACGGCTGGTGCGGCAGACATCGGTGCAGTCACAGATTTGTCTTTACTACTCGCTGCTCTGGTTACAGTGTTAACCAGTGGTGGTTCGGTTGAAGTTTGTTTTTTGCACGGCAAAACATACTTGCAACCAAGGATCACGTCATGCGGTGAGTTTTCCATAACGGCCGCTTTGACTGTTCCTTCTACAAAGTCTGAAACAATCGAGACTTCAGCTACTGGTAAAATGTCTTGTTCTCCGTTCGCAAAGGTGACAGAGATTGTCTCCCCTGTGTAGTCGGTACGGTTAACTAATGATGCATTTACAATAGCGTCTAGCTCACACCCTGTATCAAGCAAAGCGATTGTATCGTGACCGTTTGCCTGTACTGGTGTTCGATTCGATTTTTCCGTTTTAGGTGTATGACTTTCTACTGCGTAAACCTTAGCTGTTTTCTTTTCAGGACAAGTTCGTGAAAAATGGCCACTATCGCCACAAGTGTAACATGCAAGATTCTTTTTATCTTTCTGTTTGTCAGACTTGTTTTTAGTGTCGGGTTTGGATGTTTTATCATCGCGTTCACTATGTGTTTTTCCGTCATTTTTCTTATCCTTTCGAGTCGGCGGTTCATTCGGTCGAGACTTGTTGTTCGCGTGTGCGTTCGAGAATTGAGAATGTGCGTCATCAAAGCGATCGGCGGCGTTGCCTATCTCCTCTAGCGTAGATTTTTCCCTTATTGCTAAGTGAATCAGTAGATCTGATTTGTATGACCCGAGAATATGGTCTTTTACCATTTCATCCCTAAGACCTGCGTACGTCTGTGGAGTTTCAGCTAGATCTATCCATCTTTGGAACAAGTCAGTGACGCGGCGTATGTACTGTGCGTGCGTCTCTGAACTGGCTTTCGTGGCCTGTTTAAATTTACGGCGGTATGTATCTGCTGTGAGTTTGTAACGTTTCAATAATGCGGCCTTGACTGTGTCGTAATTATCTGACTCAGAATCGCTAAGCTTATTGAATTCGTTTTTCGCAGTGCCCTGCAGTAACCCCGATAAATTTATCGCCCAATGTTCCGCTGGAATGCTTGTTGCTCTGGCTAATTTTTCAAACGTTTTTAAATACGCGTCTATTTGATCTTTGTTCTCATCAAATGGGACCATATTTATCTTTGGAATGATATTTTCAATTCTACTGTGATTATTTCCATCGCTAGAATGCGAATCACCACTGCTTCTGCGATCACGGTTTGGATTGGTAACTTCTAGTTTCTTCACCTCCCATTCTAACCGTTTTATTTCCGCGTCTGCTGCGATGCGTTTAGCTTCTGTGTCCGCTGCGATACGTTTTGTTTCAATGTCGGCTAATCTGTCAGCTTCTTGCTTTTTAGCTTCTGCGTCAGCTGCGATGCGTTTAGCTTCAGTTTCGGCTAGTTTTTCAGCTTCTAACTTCTTCAGTTCGCGATTAGCAACCCGTTCTTCTCTTTCTATCTCTTGCCTCTCTTTTTCCGCTTTCTCTAGCTCAGTTCTAGTGTAGCTAGTCAGTTCATCACCCTGATATCCTAGCATGATACCTTTCTTTTTCAGATTTTCGAAAATCTGCTCTAGATCCATTTTACTGTCTTAGCGCGCTGGCTACAATAAGAATGTATCTCGTGAATTGTGTGTTTTTAACCGTCGGCGATAACTCCGCTTATCCCGAAAATAACTTTTAGGCTACAACCTTACAAAAATTATTTAATTTACTCAGAACACCTTCCGAAATAAATTACGCGTTAACTCTTACACGTTTCACCTGCTTGTCACAGTGTCCGCTGTTCCAAGACTTTCGTAATGTCACGGCTCCTACCATACAACATTACACATTATATCTAGCACCCTAAATATAATAGTCCGAAGTCTGTTACTACCGATAACTCTCCTAGCTGGCGGTATAACCTTCGACTCCTCACAATGAAGTACTCAGTAACACAATACTAAATAAATCATTCAACTTAATCAATGCAATGCTTAACTACGCTTAAACATACATTAATTAAAAATGTACACTACTCTGCAAAAGAATACATGCACATGTCACAACAAAAGCAAAGAAAATCAGTGATACAAAAATCAAAAGAACAATTGGCAATTCTTTGTTCGTTCGTTCGTTTCTAGGTTTATGATACGCCCTATGTATAAAAAATGTTACAAGTTACAATTTAATACATATCAATCCCGGACGAGCCCCCACTTGTTACGTTTCCAGTATTTATTTAAAGACCCTGTTTAGAATAATTAAAGACTTTAAATATAATTAATTCTTCCCTCATATTCTACACAGACTGGTTGCTCAATTTATTATCTGACTAATTAAAAGTGTGTCTTGTAGTTCAGACGACAAATTTACAGACTAACAAACTGCGAACTTTAGCTAGATTAAAAACCGTTAAATCCCTCTAAATTAATATGCATTCATTTCAACATCCTGCTCATCCGCCCCCATTTAATCTAAGAAGAAATCTATTGGTCTATCATGCATATAAATCAACTACTAAGAGGTATTAACAAAGAAAATAAGATTTAATAAAGTTAACAAATCAACAATGATCAAAATGCGAACGCAAATAGTCTATCACTCTGTCTTTACGCGCATATGCCTGATTTTTGTCAATCTAAATTGCCAGAAAAATGTTCCTTTGAGATCTGTACACGTGGTTTGCACTTAGCTTTATTCTTGTATCAGCCTGGTCTCAACACTCAGTCATGCCGGTCCGTTCTCACAGTTCACCTTTAGCGACGCACGTGGTGCATGAGGAATAGTGTCCCCCTGTTAGTGGCTAGGAACTGGAATTTTAGTGGCTTGACCCTCAGAGTGGAATTCCTCCATAGAATTCGACCAGCTTACCAATAAGCTAAAGCAGGTGAGGCATGGGTAACACGAACCACGAACCGACCTGTGGATGCAACGTGCTTGGATATAATTCTCAACCTAACACGTCCTACCTAGGCATGGTTCAGTTAAATGCGCTGAATAAGGAGTTTTCGACCTCGCGTCGCTACAATTAGATTTAGAAAAAATATAATCGTCTCACATGTGTTCCATTTAACAATCATGACGTATGAAGCAATAAAATAGGTACAATGTTAAATTAACGTTCATACAAAGAGTAATTCAAACCAACAGAGCGCTTCACAATTTACAATTAAAATTACACGCAATAATTGAATTACATGAAGAATTCATATCGAGCGCAGCATTCTGGCTCTTAGTGAATTAAACAATATAAATTAAGGTACAAAAATGGAAAAAGGGTTACAATAAATTTATATCCCGTAACTTATAGGTTTTCAGCTATTTCTCTGAACCATGCTCAAGTATATATGGAAATCGTATAATACATAGCACAAATACATACTTAACAATACATAGGCAAATACTATTAAATAAAATGATACCTTTTGAGAGAGTCGAAGGGTACCTTGATTCTCTTATGGCTGTCGGCTGCCTCCACGACCCGAGTTTAGCTGATGGAAAAGCTAAAATGTGCTCGAAGTGAGGGAACGGAAGCGTGTAGGTACATATATAGAAAAGTATATTGCGTATCACGTGACTGTTCGCGAAGCATGTAGTTGGTTCGAGAACTGGACAATGGTCCTAAAGTTACATAACATCTTGACCTGTTCTAGAAGCGCTTCGAAAAGGGAAGGCTTGAACAAAGGAGTCAAGGGTTTCAAATATTCGAATTTGAAGTAAACAAGCTAAGTGGGTCATCAGGTCGGACATTTTTATCAGACTTGTGACATAGAGGGAGGTTGGTTTAATAGAAGTGTGTGATTATAAACTTTACGAGGTCATGATAGAGGGAGGTTGGTTTAATAGAAGTGTGTGATTATAAACTTTACGAGGTCATGGTAGAGGGAGGTTGGTTTAATAGAAGTGTGTGATTATAAACTTTACGAGGTCATGATAGAGGGAGGTTGGTTTAATAGAAGTGTGTGATTATAAATTTTACGAGGTCATGATAGAGGGAGGTTGGTTTAATAGAAGTGTGTGATTATAAACTTTACGAGGTCATGATAGAGGGAGGTTGGTTTAATAGAAGTGTGTGATTATAAACTTTGCGAGGTCATGATAGAAGAATATTTGTTTAAAGTAAACATACAAGTAATTATTATTGTGAAGAGGTTATGCTAGGATAAGTTTGATTATGGGTAAAATTAGGTTTGGAATAGGAAGAGGTTGGTTAAAATGTTAGAATTTTCACACATGATAATTGATTGGTTTGGTTGGCATAATTAATGACCCGCTTATAAACATTTGGGTGAACGATGTTGTTTTTTTGTTCTTTTAGGTGTCTGGATCATATAATATTTTAGTTTGGTTTGAAGTAAACATAACTGTTGTGTTTATTGAGTGTGGTTTGAAGGACGGGAGGTTGATTGGTTAGATAAATGTGACTTTTACGGTTGACGAGTGGTTGGCTTGAAATAAACTTGACAAGTATAACATATCACTAGCAAAGGTGCATGAAATATTTCTAAGTCCATTCTCTCTCAGTCAGTTAACTCACCTTAAGCTAATGGCCACCTTTCAAAACCAGACTTCTTTGCTATTTCAAATTCAAATGATCAAACAATAGATTTCTCTACAGCAGGTAAACTTTTAGATCTCAGCCCATTGGTTGGTCTCATTCTTGTAAATCATAACCATTTGGTAAATAAAACTACTCACCCAGTTGAACTAATTTGCATTACATCAGCAATTTCTAACATATTCTCAACTCAGGTTCATTACTTCCAATTCTGACTCTTACAGAATATCATCATAAGGCGTGTCCAAGGTCGGGTCACTTTGACACTTTAACAATTTAATTAAATCTAGAAATAGGAATAGGCAAATTTACTCCACTATAGGTGCATTTGTCCAATCTTTTTTAGTTTTGACCGATGTTTCAGTTTCGTCATGGATTGCATTTTTACTCGTTAGGTTTGCTCTAGTTTTTTAGTTCTTGTCCTGAATTGTATTATTAACCCTTTGGATTTGATCTGCAGTTCAGCTTTTGCCATGAATTATACTGCTGACACTGTTTGTTTAGATATTACGTAAATTAGAGCTCGTGTTTATTATTTATATACACTTTTGAATTACTCGCGGTTTCTTTTATAATCTATTTATATAGTACCCTTGTGGGTTGCGCATGTTTTCTTAATGTTATCTATATACGCTTTTTAATTAAAAGCATTTTATTCGTTTAATTTTTATACACACTTTTTAATGATCTTTTCTTGTATACTTTTTTTTTAGTTTCTACTATAGAGAATTGATAGGAATGGCCTTATGAGGTTTGTAGTTTGTACTATACAGAATTGATAGGAATGGCCTAGTGAGGTTTTTGTGATGTAGAGACTTCATTTGAATGGTCTAGTGATGTTTGTTCTGTAGAGCATTGATAAGAATGGTCTTGTGAAGTTTGTGCTATACAGAATTGATAGGAATGGTCTTGAGGGGTTTGTGCTATACAGAATTGATAGGAATGGTCTTGTGAGGTTTGTGCTATACAGAATTGATAAGAATGGTCTTGTGAGGTTTGTGGTATGGAAGAAATGATAGAAAAGCGTGAGCTTTCACTGTAGAAGGGGAAACATTTATTTAGTGTGTGTGTGACTTATATTGTAATAGAGCCGAGTGAAAAATATCAGCCGTGTGAATCTGAGATGCGTAGTGTAATAAAAGCAGCCGACAACATCGCCTTCAAGCGGAAGAATACTTGCGAGAACCATAAGTGCAGTTTACGTCATGCCCGTCACGTGTCTTTGAAGGAACAGTCTGACGTGTATCTGGGGCTTTTGGCTGCATTACTCTAATAATCTTTCACAAACCTTTTCCGTACAAAAAGATTTTCACTGCAGGAAAAACTATAGGCGAAGTGTTGGCACGAAAAGGATAAGCAGATGTCTGTGGATCCCCTGGAGTTGTGGATAGTGTGTCGTGGAGTCTGTTTAAATGTAATAGGCGTCCTCATGGGGATTTCACTTAAAACAGTTCTTTCTTTCTTTCTTTCTTTCTTTCTTTCTTTCTTTCTTTCTTTCTTTCTTTCTTTCTTTCTTTCTTTCTTTCTTTCTTTCTTTCTTCAACTTACTGGATAAAACATTCCCAAGAAAAAAGTTGCATTGATTTATATTTTTTCCATTTATTATACGTTCTAAATCACGAGGGGTTTATTCCAAACTTGCTCTGTTAGTATATATTCCAGTATCGATGGTATTTATAAATCTCCAAGAAATTAGTGTATCACTTAAAAAAAAATATCCATTTAATAATGCGGCAAAACTAGTGACATTTTCTAAAACGTATATAACAATACTTACTTTGAAATTAAGAAGGCGAAGGCTGATTATGTTAGAACAAATCGTATGACAGACAAAAAGAAAGAATTAAGAAATAAAAAAGTTTTCCTTCCTCCTGCAGCGTGAAATTGAAATTGTTTAATCGCTGACTTTGCTCGATAGCTTATTCTATTCTTCTAATCAGAATTTCCCTGTTCCCTATTCTTGCCCTGTTACCTTTCACCTCGTTAGCTTACTCTAATCCTCGCTTCACCTTTTCCTCTAGCTTCCTGTGGCGTCACCTTTGACCTCCATAGCTTATTCTAATCCTCTCATCGGATTCTCTCCAACTTCCTGCCCCATCACCTTTGACCTCGTTAGCTTACTCTGATCCTTTCTTCAGATTCTCCTCTTGTTTTATTTTTGTACCACAATTTATGTCAGCAAAGTTCAGTGTTTGCTGGAGAGAACTTTGATTTTCTCTAGTGGTCGAAATAATACAAAGCTCGCAAAGTGGATTTTAAGGTGGTTAACAGCTGAGCACGATTTGTAGGTTTTATTTTGCTTTTTCTGTAGTTTTAAGAAGCTTGTTGTCAAGAGTTTTCCATATTTATGTTTTATATTTCATGTTGTCTTTATAAAGTAATTGTTTTAAAGGATGTCATTCTTCTGAAATATCTGTACCTTCTCTCTGTCTGGAGTTACATATAGTTCATACATTTACTTCTCATTAAGACATTTACAGACATATCTGTACCTTCTCTCTGTCTAGTTCATACATTTACTTCCCATTAAGACCTTTACAGAAATATCTGTACCTTCTCTCTGTCTAGTTCATACATTTACTTCCCATTAAGACATTTACAGAAATATCTGCACCTTCTCTCTTGTCTAGTTCATACATTTACTTCCCATTAAGACATTTACAGAAATGTCTGTACATTTTCCATTTATGTTTGAGTTACATATATGTTCAGTTCTTTTAAATACTATCATTTACAGATATATCTGTAACTTTTCCTTTCTCTCTGGAGTTACATAATAATATGTGTTCCCTTAAAAAACGTCATTTACAGGAGTATCTTAGATAATTTTGTTTTCTTTGACATATACATTGATAGGTGGATTGTCGGGAAAAAAGTCAAATGAAAAACGTGTATGAATCTGACGTGTTATTACTAAACAAGCACGCATTTACACATCTAAGCAAGTATGAGTATCATATAAATAAATTTAATTTAAAAAAATAATTTTGCGTTCTTTTCATATCACGAGAAAAAAATCACATAATAAACTCAAATTAGTTTAAATGTTTACTACATACATTAATTTGGGGCACTAAACAAAACATAAAATAAGACACCAATGCAATCACATGGTTATAGCATTCAATGCAATATAAACATTTTTAGATAGTTGTATGGTAGGTAAGCTTTATTAATATTGCATGCCACCGTTCAAATTTATAGTTTATTAGAACTTACAGATATGCCGACCGTTTTGATCAATTAATACCATATTTTAAATTTATAAACGCGACTAGTACAAGAACAATAGAACACTATTAATATTACAGCTAATACAGTTCACAGTTTTAATCACGATCGAGAAATAATTTCCAGAAGTGAAAAGAAACTGACGTATTGACATAAAATGAAACTAAATAGAAAGTCATCAATGAAATCATGTTTCAAGCAGTCACATCAAACTAAACATTTGTTGGTAATGTATGTTAGGTGATTTTTTAAGAACAGTCACGACGGTATGTACTTTAATAGTATAGTTCAAGTTTGCATACTTATCAACTATTGCTTGAAACATTTCTTTATAAGTCTTGTTAATAGTATAGTTCAAGTTTGCACACTTGTCAACTATTGCTTGAAACATTTCTTTATAAGTCTTGTTAATAGTATAGTTCAAGTTTGCACACTTGTCAACTATTGCTTGGAAACATTTCTTTATAAGTCTTGTTAATAGTATAGTTCAAGTTTGCATACTTATCAACTATTGCTTGAAACATTTCTTTATAAGTCTTGTTAATAGTATAGTTCAAGTTTGCATACTTATCAACTATTGCTTGAAACAATTCTTATTAAGTGGCTCGGGTCTTGTTTGGAAGAAGAGCATACAGAGAAGTAATGCTTGTCTCCTCAAAACGTACACGGATGACATAAAGTTGTTTGAAAATATTTGGAGCCATAGCAAAGTTGCCATCCATGAATACGTTTCTGAAACGGCAAACATTTTCACGCTTTGACTGGAACCAAAAACTAATTCTGTTGCTACAGTTTGGCCCGTTATCGTACAGTAGAAACTGTTCAGGATTTGGTCCTCCTGTCTGAGTGAACTCTTTAGGAAGTTCACCTAGATCTTGAAGTAGACGTGGTACAAGTGGAGTAGGCCGTTGGTTATGCAGAGTACGTTCACAGGTGTCAGCAGAAGGTATAAATGCATGAACATCATCATCACATTGGCTAACACCATGAGCATGGATCTGAGCTGGTTTGTCTTGAGTGCTTGCAGCATGGTCTTTCATTGCATTGCATACTTTGGCAAGACGAACTTGAGTCTCACTTGAAGCATGATTGTGAGATTGGCCTACTTCTGGATTTTCCTTCTCAAGATTTATCGTCAAACTGCCTCGACAATGACCACTTGATCTTTGTACAAATCTCTACACAGCTTGGTTTTGCGAGCTGCATGTTCGGTATACATAAATCCATTGAACACAGTTTTGAAACTCGCTTATTACTGTCAATAATCTTCATGGCTAAAATGGTTGTTTCTTTTACAAAACTCACTTATATAGATTGATGTTCCACAATAGTACGGTCGTGCTTCCACAGTTCAAATGAACTACCCCGTTTTCTTCCTCTACTAATCAAGTCATCGTCCTCCAAAAGATGGTCACTCACCTGAACTACTCATACGAGTTGAGGGCTGAGAGTTGTGGAACAATGCACGTCAGACTGAAGTTTCTAAAAAAAACAACATAGACCAAGGATATAACGCTGCTGGTTTGCAACGGCTTTTGTAATTGACTGCATTCATCCCATTGATGCTTTGTCTGAATAATGTTATCACTAAACGAGTACCAGAATGCAATGCGCCTTGCTTTCCTTTTAATCAAAATTATTTTAGCGTAGTTCTTTGGCGTTCCTTTGAATTACACTTGTAGCATTGGGTCACACGTAGCTATAGTTTAAATCTTATTTACTATGTGAGTTGTGTCGGAGAGATAAGAGGCGGATTCTTTTAAATTACAACTACACACACACATACACACACACACACACACACACACACACACACACACACACACACACAAACAAAAAAAATAAAAACATCTTTTATTTCAAGCGAGAATCGAACCACGATCCTAATGAGCCGTCGCTTACGTCCTTTACTGTTATTCACTCAATAATAAACATACATATGGACTTACAATTAAAATTAATTAAAACAGAACTAAATGTATGAATTACAATGCATTTATACGGATATAAAATACATTTGAACCTACATGCCTTTTCCTGCTTCACTTTATTATAACACATAAAAGCACTTTGACACTTAGGACTTAACATATATTGTGACTTTTTTTCCTATGAAAAGAAACTTTTCTTCCATGATTTTTTTCCCTGTGACTTTTTTCTTGTGACTTTATTTCCTATGACTTTTTTCGACAGGAGTCCTTTCGCCGCAGAAATGTGACGTACAGACAGGTTTTCACACAAAAGTATCTTGTTTTCCTTGACACATACAAGTCTTGCCCGTCGCACAAATTTGACATACATACTTGGCATGGACATTGCTAGTATTGTGTTTCACGTATACCACTGTTTTGGCTTTGTCATGTGATTGGCTACGGTTTTCATTATCTTATTCGTCCTTTGTTTGTCGTCACATGACTGACTGTGGTTTTTACTGTTTTAAAATTGTCCTTTGAGGCATACTCAATTCTGTATCATCATATGGCTGAATGTGGTTTTTACTGTTTTAAAATTGTCCTTTGAGGCATACTCAATTCTGTATCATCATATGGCTGAATGTTGGTTTTTACCGACTTGTTTATTCTACGAGACATACCCACCCGCAATACATTGGTCTTGAGTATTAAATCACTGAGTTATGATTCAGTAGTCATGTCCAACTTTCTTTACATCTCATATAGTGTTTTAAGATTCAGTCTGTAAATAACTACAATTGCATTTTTTTAAAATCATGGACACTCAAATCTGTAAGTGTAACCATGAGATGTGGTTTAATGTTCAGAATAATATTCAATATTCATGTCCAACTTTCTTACATCTCATTTTGTCTTCTAAGGTTCCAGTCTGTGAATGAGTACATTTGCATGTTTTGATCATGGATACTCAAGTCTGTAGCTCTCAGATGTGTAGATTTGCATGTTTTGATCATGGATACTCAAGTCTGTAGCTCCGAGATGTGTACATTTGCATGTTTTGTTCATGAATACTCAAGTCTGTAGCTCCGAGATATGTACATTTGCATGTTTTGATCATGGATACTCAAGTCTGTAGCTCCGAGATGTGATTTAATGTTCAGAATAATAAGTCTTGTTTAGTCGTGATTAAGTAATCATGCTTATTTTTCAATTCATATAATCTGACTTGTCTTTTGAGATATGATTAGTATGTTCTATTCATGTATCTGTACTTCTAATTTTGCCCTTTTAGATGCTATTAAAGAGTTGTGTTACCAGTGTGTACATACTGTTCTGTCGGCTGAGATACGGTTATGCACTGATGTTACTTATTCCACGCAACTAATCTGATAATTAGAACCAGCTATAAACTTACTAAGTACTTGTCATTTGAGCGTTGATATCTGTGTATTTTTAATATATTTGTACATCTTATTAACATTTTATACAACTTTGTGATTTATATGGCGTATGCTATGATTGTGTTTTATATAAACTTTATGCTTCATTATATATATATATGCTTTGTGTACCTTTTATTCTTACTAAAAATATCTTGTCTTATATGCACAATTATCTGTTTCACTCAGGCAATGTGTAAATTCACAACCTGCTGCCTGTTGCCTTCCCTGTCAGTAATGTACATTCATCCTGTCACATCACTCAAAAGCCGTTTTAGTCTGTCAAGGGATTTTTTTTTCCATTATCAATAGTGTACACTCATCTTGTCATATCAGCCAGTGTGTCAGTCAAAGCTGTTATAATCTGTCAGACGAAATCTTTATCACAAGTGACCTACATCACTTCTGTACCATTCACTGTTCATAAGTTTCTCAATGTTAATATTACAGACACCTTTGTTCACTAAATATTTGATTTGATTATTGTAACTTTCTCTTTTTTTTTGCTCTACCGCCCCACTGTATCTTATAAAGAAACTTCAAAGGATTAAAAACACTGTAGTTAGGATTATTGCACCAGTCATGTCACTCCAGTTCTCCATTGGCTGCCTAATCACAACAAACTACAGCGCAAGTTCTCTTCTCTGTGTTACGCTTCACTAGTTCCAGAAAAAAGTACCTGTATGATGTCATACATGTACATTACTGCTAGAAGCTTGCGCTCATTATATTATCAAACATTGTGACTATTACGGCAACAGAGTTACAAGTCAACGTTCAACGGTGCTTATCAGTTGCTTATGATCGACGTTCAGTTGCTTATCAGGCTCTATATGTCTATAAGTTTCTGCCTTTCGAGCTGGAATATAGACCATAATAATTTTAAAGATAACTCTCAAGAACGATCCCCCCCCCCCCCATTAGAATCTTTCTGTGCCATTTCTTGCTCAAATTAAGTTTATTTATGAGTTTCTTTTGTACATAGACTTTTAAAAATTGTATATTATCTTTTCGCATGTGAATTTATTGTTTTGTTATATTTGTTGTTATGTTTCTATGCGTTTAAGTTGTTTGTTTAAAGGCCTTGAATATTTTATGTATAATTATATATTATACAGAGCTTAAGAGATTTTTTTAAATTAAGCGCTTTATTTAAATCTGTTATTATTATTACCAGCAGTAGTAGTAATAATTTATAAAAAGAAATAAAAGTATTAATTGACTAATGACATAATGCTTAAGCTGGAATGACGTAAAATGTAGGCTGGTTTTGACCCAAATGTCTCTAGTGGGCAAAATGACGTAAATGTAGTCCGGTTGTTGTCCTAAATGTCTCTAGTGAGCAAAATGACGTAAATGTAGTCCGGTTGTTGTCCTAAATATCTCTAGTGAGCAAAATGACGTAAATGTAGTCCGGTTGTCCTAAATGTCTCTAGTAAGCAAAATGACCTAACTGTAGGAGGGCTGTTTTTCGACTGGTTGGAAAGATAGCCGATTCATTATCTTAATACAATTTATGGAGATGAAAATTGTTTGAACATTTAAACCCACAGAATATTTTTAAACATAACACTTTAAGTAATCTACTCTAACATAATTATAAATTTTATTCTTCAGATAAAATTAAATAAAACTTACAACAAGTTGTTTTTATCTACTCAGCTTGCATTTACACAGCTCTCATAGCTTTCACCTACACAACTCTTCATAGACTAGCTTTCACCTACATAACTCTTCATAGACTAGATTTCACCCACACAGCTCTTCATAGACTAGATTTCACCTACACAACTCTTCATAGACTAGCTTTCACCTACATAGCTCTTCATAGACTAGATTTCACCTACATAGCTCTTCATAGACTAGATTTCACCTACACAGCTCTTCATAGACTAGATTTCACCTAAACAGCTCTTCATAGACTAGATTTCACCTACACAACTCTTCATAGACTAGATTTCACCTACACAGCTCTTCATAGACTAGATTTCACCTACACAACTCTTCATAGACTAGATTTCACCTACACAGCTCTTCATAGACTAGATTTCACCTACATAGCTCTTCATAGACTAGATTTCACCTACACAGCTCTTCATAGACTAGATTTCACCTACACAGCTCTTCATAGACTAGATTTCACCTACACAGCTCTTCATAGACTAGATTTCACCTACGCAGCTCTCATAATTTTTTTAATTTCTTCGTATCTATAGACTTCTTTACGAAATACATTTGATCTTTATATGTCTAAATAGTTTACCAAGCACACTACAAGATTTTTGAAAAGGAGTGGGAATGGGAATTAGTCAAATCTTGTCACTTTATCAAAAAGTTGGGTGGAACAAGGAGTCGAAATACTGTGCCAGTTTAGTGCGCTATTCTAGGCGGGTATTGGGTCAATATCGTGATGAAATTGCACTAGGCCTGCAAGTTTGTTTTTGGACAAAATATGAAGGAAAAAATGTAAAACATTCTTTTCTTTCAATATTACTAAACGCTAATCAAGAAGTGAGTACCTATCAAGACAAAGGCTTTCACTGAACTGATAGATTAATTTTGAAATTAACTCTTTCCGCGATTTCATTTGTATTGTCAACAGGATTTATATTAAATCATGTCAATTTAGGATGTACGTTTTGCAAACCTTAATCGGAATAAAAGTAACTTTATATTTTTTAATTTAATACTCTTTCAACACTAATTGTCACTACTCTTAACAGTTCTGTTTTAATTTAATTGGGATTAAAATACTCTGGTAATTTTGTTCACGCCTGCTCGTTCTTAATATGACGAGGTACGAGTAGTGCTTTTTAATTATTTGACAGAATGTATAACCGACATTAATGTGATTGGCTGTTGTAATTAGTAGCGTCCTCACACGAGTTTGCTTGTGAGGTGACCGACATTCACGTGATCTGGTTACTGTAATTAGTAATTTTCACACGTGTCTTGCTCGTGAGGTGACTAACATTTAATAAGAGATCTGGGACTGTAGTTAATAGTGTCTTCACACGTCTTTTCTGACGTGATGCTTGGTACGTAGTAGTCACACGAGTCTTGTTTGTGAGGTGACCGACATTAACGTGATCTGGGTCTTGTAATTAGTAGCGTCCTCACACGAGTCTTGTTTGTGAGGTGACCGACATTAACGTGATCTGGGTATTGTAATTAGTAGCGTCCTCACACGAGTCTTGTTTGTGAGGTGACCGACATTAACGTGATCTGGGTCTTGTAATTAGTAGCGTCCTCACACGAGTCTTGTTTGTGAGGTGACCGACATTAACGTGATCTGGGTATTGTAATTAGTAGCGTCCTCACACGAGTCTTGTTTGTGAGGTGACCGACATTAACGTGATCTGGGTATTGTAATTAGTAGCGTCCTCACACGAGTCTTGTTTGTGAGGTGACCGACATTAACGTGATCTGGATTCTTAATAGTATCTTCACACACACTTTGTGAGGTGATCTGTATTTTTAGTGTCTTCACACGAGTTTGCTTGTTACTCACTTATTTGTGACTAAGAAAATCATAATGGAATCATAAATCAAGAAGTCATATGATTATACAACGGAGGTCCAATGGAAGGAGATTGTTGGAGACTGAAAATTGTAGGACAGTGCAGAATTTATTATCAACCCATTAGATAATAATGTAATATTGTACAATCGGTACATGTAGAACAAACAAACACACACACACACACACTCATTACGTCAATTTAGTTATAATATCTCCTAAGCGAACTGTCCGTGTGACATTGTGTAAGCCTGTTTTAGTCGTAATTCACTCTTAATCTCATCTCTGGTGGCAGCTACATACATTAATTATTCAGACCCAGCTTTTTCTATTGTTTCATGGTAATTAACTAATTAGATATGCTTGTGATTATTTAATGTGGCCTCTTGGAACATGGCTCTTAAAAACATTTTCTTCATGTAAATTACAGTACAAGTATACTTTTTTAGCACCACCTCATAGTACAAGTACTCTATTTAACACCACCTCGTAGTACAAGTACTCCTTTTAACACCACCTCGTAGTACAAGTACTCTTTTTAACACCACCTCGTAGTACAAGTACTCTTTTTAACACCTCCTCGTAGTACAAGTACTCTTTTTAACACCACCTCGTAGTACAAGTAGTCTTATTTAACACTACACTTGTAGTACAAGTAGTCTTATTTAACACTATACTTGTAGTACAAGTAGTCTTATTTAACACTACATTTGTAGTACAAGTACTCTTTTTAACACCACCTCGTAGTACAAGTAGTCTATTTAACACCACCTCGTAGTACAAGTATTTTTATTTAACTTTATGCCTTGTAGTATAAGTGCATTTATTTAACACTACCTAGTAGAACAAGTGCACTATTTAAAACTACCATATTAAGATCGTGCACTGCTTTATGGTTTTGACAACTATTGCCATAGACAAAAGCTTTTGTCATGATCAACCTTGTACAAGTATTTTTATAATTTTTTATAATTTTATGCCAGTAAAAATTAGAATAGTGTTGTGCTGGTGATAGTTGTGGTTCTTGTTGATAGTTAAATGCATATATATACTGTTTAAATGTGTAATGAGCAAACTCAGCGTATTTATTTTTATTTTGTATTACGGACATTAATTTTTTTAAAAATATTGAATAATGCATTAACAGAAACCAGAGAACAACTACTACCACTATTGTTATTTTGTTTTTTGCTGGGAAAATTGTATAAGACGTTAAACTAATGGTGAATGAAAGACCTTAACATCTACAACAACAGCAACTGTTATTTTGTTGTTGCTAACTGTAGTATAAGACCATAAACACATGGTGAATTAAAGTCATTACAAACACATTACTTATAAAGACTAAACCAGTCACACACACACACACACACACACACACACACACACACACACACACACACACACACACACACACAGGGTAAATGTTCTTTTTAGAGATTTGCTTCATTGATAAATGGAAATAATAAAACGTGCTTATTTAGAGATTTTATACTAGTGAAACATTAAATTAGAGTGACGTAATGAGACTTTTAATAAGTAGTGATTGAGTAGTTAACACTGCATCTTTAAAGCAAGCTTTTAGTAACTTCAAATCATTTAATGCCACATTTAATAATTTCAACACTAGGACAATTAGTTTAGTTTAACAATTTTGAAAAAAATGAGCTCATCGCCAGACAGAGCCTACCCACTTTGTATGACACAAGTCCACCCTAGTTATTGGTTATGATTATTATAATGATAATTACTATTAATCATCCATAACTAATTACAAGTGAAGAGAATATTGATTTATATTATTAAAAATTCCCCAGAAGACACCACTCATATCTCTCAACTGGCAGATATGTGGGCACTGTAAAGTTTTCTCTTCAAATCTTCAAATCATTTAATAATTTCAACACTAGGACAATTAGTTTAGTTTAACAATTTTGAAAAAAATGAGCTCATCGCCAGACAGAGCCTACCCACTTTGTATGACACAAGTCCACCCTAGTTATTGGTTATGATTATTATAATGATAATTACTATTAATCATCCATAACTAATTACAAGTGAAGAGAATATTGATTTATATTATTAAAAATTCCCCAGAAGACACCACTCATATCTCTCAACTGGCAGATATGTGGGCACTGTAAAGTTTTCTCTCTTCCACAACATCCATCTATCTATCCCTTAGTCTTGTCGACCGTTGGGGCACCACTGATGACCTGACAACCAGTTTCCTCCATTCCATTCTGTTCTCTGCTAATCTTACCATATTGCTCAGTTTCAGACCTGTCCACATTTTTTTAAATAATACATTTTCAGTAAATTTATTAAATCAAATATACATATAACAAATACAATCAAAAGAGTGTTGACATTTACATCACTTCACGACAATGGTCAATTAAAGCTAGTCAGTCATTCAGTTTATCCTAGCATAGACATCAGCAGCCAAATGGTTTATCCTAGCATAGACATCAAATAGTTTATCCTAGCATAGACATCAGCAGTCAAATGGTCGTGTGTATATATAATCAATTTCATAGGTATAATTTATCATAAACATGAGAGTGGAGTTTTAGAGAAATAATTAAAGTCAATGAAAATAAACTTTTCAAAGATGTCTCCTGTCAATAGCATGTGTTCACAATCATGCGGTTTGAACAAGTCATTGTCCTTCTTATTTAGATAATGATCTCATAAATCGACTTACAGCAACACTCTACTGATAAGTTTGACGATAATGCTGGATTCACACACCAACATGATCAGGTAGAGTACAGCATTCACTGTAACCTGAAACGAAAAAAGGCTCACCTTTCTCATAAGCTAACGATCACCTTTATGACCGAGTTCGAATTTCGTCAAAGTCAAAGTGGTTAGAATATAGACTTTCTTCACCAAAATAACTTTCCGTCCATCCCCATTGGATGAATTTGTTAAGAACAAGTGTGAAACTATTAGTCAGAAAAGGTATTCATCCAGTTGGAACTGGTTTAGATAACATCAGCAAATTCTCCCATATTCTTTATTTCTAACTTTGACGCTTAAAAATACAGAGTGCCAAAGGTCGGGTCACTTTGACATTTAACAATTTATACAACAAGTTAAGAAATAAGGATAGGCAAATTTCCTCCACCACACACACACACACACACATATATATATATATATAAAAGCTATGCGTGTCCTAATTACCTATGATTTGTATGAACATGTGTGGTAAATACTTTGGATATTCCAGATATTCAAATGTACATCTGATTTCAGCATTATTTAGCATCTTGTCACTCTAATTATAACTGTATTGCATTTAGAACTTTTTTCTTTTCTCAAAGGATGACGGTTAATGATGTGAATAAATTAAACGAAGGTCTCCAATAGACAGTATCATTCATTATATATATATATATATATATGTTTCCAGCTTGGGTCATTCAGCTGACACCTTGTGAAGCGATGCATAGACAAAACGTTTGGTATTTGACATGCATATTGTAAATATTGCAGCCACTTCGATCGAGTTTTACATGTCATTAAATATAAGAAAGGGATCTACCTAATCAATAGTACGCTTTCTGTCCGTCGCTGCCGAGATCTGCTCGAGAATCTGCTTTTTAGTTTTCATCATGAATGTTTCTTGTTCAGCGTTTTGTTGCTGGTGCAGATAATTGAAGTGTACAGACAATTGTAATGTTGTCATCAGATTTCTCCTAGTTTCATCAAGGACTTGATTTGTTAAAGGAGGGTTCAGAGCGTGCAGTAGCGTCAGTGTCATGTACACCACGTCAGCAGTTATCAGTCCGTGCAGCCTGGCAAACTAATGGCTGATTGGTCGATTTACAACTGAACCGGTTACCTCAACTTTAGATAACAAATATTTGTTTGCTTTTTACTTTAAGAAATTAGGCCAGACACGAAGATGTCAAATTAATTTTATACAGATACACGACTGAGACAAAATCACGATTATAAATAGGTATAGTCTAAGTAATCGGTGAAGTGGTGCTTGCTTGCTTGCTTGTTAGTTTATATCACAGTGGAGTTTGGTGATGTGTATTGTCTGTCAATACTTGTGAATTCTAGACCTCACTACCATCTCCGCACGGTCACCTGTAGAGCATTGACAAGCGTCTGGCATTCATTATCGGTGCACGTGGAGAAACACGTTCTACGTACACAGAATGAGATGCGCGCGCGTTGTTGAAGGCATTGCTACCAAAGGCTACATGGCTCCTTGATTTAAGATTGTACATACAGTGGCCTAAATGAATACTGGGGAGTTCTATTCTTTCGATGGTGTACCCACCCCAAAAAACTTTTTTTTTGCGGGGGAGGGGCACCACAATTAAACCAATAAAAATAGTTCAGTTTTTAGGCAGTTTTGTTATTGGCGTATGCAGTCTTTACAAATGGGCTACTAATTATGACTAGAAATCACTAGATGTTTGTTTTTGATGCATGATGTCTATAGAGAAATGGGCTACTAATTATGACTAGACCAGGTATGTCAAACTGAGGGCCACATGTTCATCACACGTGTTGTCATGAAGACCACACAGACAACTAATTGCGCACATTACAACTAATAATAAATTTATAAATTTAATAAAATTTATTGCAGAATATTTTTGTTACTTAAATTTAGAAACATACAATGTGCATACAAATGTTTTAGCAGCATTCATGAATACAAAGTAATGAAATAGTTTGACAAAAATAAATATAATATAAAAAAAAATTTAAAAATAAATATAAAATAATTTAAAAATAAATATAAATATAATTTTAAACTGCAACTTTTCCCTCTGCCATAGTAAGACCTTGCTGGCATAAATGTCTTTCCTCAACTCTGTATAGTTTAGCTATTCTGGATAGGCTATAAACTAATGATTACACTGAATACAGTGTACACAATAAAAAATATTTTAAAGTGTCTAGTGTAAATGCAGCTGTTTGAATAAGAACATTTTTAGTTTAATTATTGAATTAATATTCTTGTTCAGTAAAATTTTTAAATTGCTTGTCAAATCCATATGACATGCATGTGTGCATGCATATACACACTAATTTTATTTAATTTATTATTGCTTGTATTCGATTTTCATAATTTGTGGATTTTAGTTAGATATTTTTTAATTTGGCAGTTTTTTTTAATTATACAATCTTGTTTTAAAATTGTACAATCATTTTTTTTAAATTGAACAGTCATTTGATAAAGATTTCTTAGCTGTTTTTTTAAAAATCCTCTCTACATATCTAAGTAAATTGTATCAGTGGGTTGATGGTGGTTACTTTTATCTGATGTCCAATATAGAACAAGGAAATGTTTGTGAATTGAAAGTGATCAATTGTAGAAGATAGTGAGAGTTTGGAGGACTTTGACCAAGATCCTGAATGATATGTTTTTATCTTGATCATTTCAGTATTATCTAAAAGCAAGTCATGCTTTTTTTTTTTTTTAACCTGGATGTTAACTGTAAACAAAACTGATGAAGATTGAAATTATCACCCAAGAAGATATTCTGTACCAGTCTATCACTTTGAAATACATACTTCAATCATGGATTTTGGGTATTGATATAAATTCTGTCCTTGGAAAAATCATTTCTCTCTCCTGTGTTAAATTTATCATAGATTGGTTACTACTGTTCAGGGTTAATTATAATTAAAATCTAGTGTCTTATATTTCATTAACTTCTACTGCTATTATGTCTAAAATTTAATATCTCTTCCTAAGAGACCCTGTTATAGATCTTTACTAAAGTTTACTATAGTTAAATTTTAAACAGAATTTGTTCTTTTAAAAAATTGTAGGAGAAAATGTTACTTTAGTATTCATCAGTCCAAAGGAAAAAAAAAGTACAACTTAGTTTGGGTTGGTTTTCATCATTGGTGTAATTCGTTGAAACAGTTCAAGAGGGCAAAAATTATGTCGACCTTTTCATATTTTTGAATGCATATATAAAGTGGGTGAATATGTTATGTTTCCAATACTTTTTGAGTGTTTTTTGTTTTTTTGATGTTCATGTGCTTAATTAAAAGTAAAGTGTATTACCTAGCTGTCATCTTGCAATGGGTCTGTTTTACTCTGAGTTTGTTTAATTTAAATTAATTAAAAATACATTCAAGTTTACAGTGTGTGTGTGTATGTACAGTAACCTTAAGATTAAATTGTTGAATAACAGCACAAATAGTTTATAAATATCCTTAGGTGTGGTTCTGTTTTGAAATGCCAGTTTTCTGAGTGGATTAGAGTTTACACCAGAATGACTGTTTTCTTGCTTTGAGAGTACTTAGCACACCTGATTACTGATAACTGCATTTGCACAGATTTAAATACCTGAGTGTTTTCTTTTAGAATATTTTGACATTTTATCTTTTGATTAAGCAATTGTACCAATTTAATCCTGCCCTGTAGTGTTATTTTATATAATAACATAAGATACAAAACACATGTAGACATAAAATACAAAACACATTTAGACAAACCATGACGGCATGCACATGTTTTGTTATATTACTTTACAGTACTTTTCCTTTATTTTCTTCTCTTTATTGAAATGAGAAAATCATATAATCTAATCACAGTGAAGTCTCATTCAATTAATTGTTAGTGCTGTACATTTGCCAAAGTCCTTTATTCTGTATTTAAAAATAGCAATCAGCTGTCATGTGAGAAAAGTGGAAAGTGATGTTATTTAAGAAAATCTTTTGTTTGTTACATATACATTAACAGTTACTTTAAAACAATCTGTTTATAATATACATTTTTAATGAGAAAATTGTTTCATTTTAATTGTTTCAGGTAATACTGACATTGCTACAAAATGGCTGTGATAAAGATATCACAGATAATCAAGGGCTGACGGCAGCTGAGCTTGCTGAAAAGTGTGATAACAAAACAGCAGTTGATATCTTGAGAGGGGAATTAACTGATTTGGTAAGAATACACGATACTAAGAGTGATTAAAATTACAAAATAAATGTTAATAGTAGTAAGAAAAGATTATAAGTTGATGCATACATTTCTTATCATATTACAAATATAATTATTGAATGATTTAATTCAACTTAGAAGTTAAATTGAATGGCAATTACAGCATTATGAGTGAATGAAACAAACACTAATTGTCTAAATTAATGAAATTACTGAATGTACTGATTAGCAAATGTATGATGTGAAATGTAGCAATGAAAAATAAATCATCATTGTCAAATTCTTGTAATGAGTGGGTAAGTAGGGTGCAGAATCAACATTGAAGTTCCCAAGTCTAGCAACATGACTTCTGTGAAAACACTCATCAACAGATAATGAAAAACACTTTAGCGACTTTGTCATTGCTCTTCACTGCATTAAACACAGCCATTCTTGGACACACTAACGATTCTAAACAAGCTCTTTATTTCATTAAATGTAGCTATACTTGAACACAACACCAGTTCAACACAAACTCTTTATTTCATCAAACACATTCATACTCATACACACTACCAATTTTAACCCAAGCTCTTTATTTCATCATATGCAGTCATACTCCCGAACATTCCAATTTTAACACAAGGTCTTTATTTCATTAAAACAGCTATACTCCTGCACATTACTAATTCTAACACAACTCTTTATTTCATCAATCATGGCCTGCACATTACCAATTCTAACACAACTCTTTATTTCATCAATCATGGCCTGCACATTACCAATTCTAACACAACTCTTTATTTCATCAATCATGGCCTGCACATTACCAATTCTAACACAACTCTTTATTTCATCAAACAGCCTGCACATTACCAATTCTAACACAAGCTTTTTATTTCATCAGATACAGCCCTACTCCTTCACATTCACACTACCAATTCTGTCACAAACTCAAGTCTCACTCTGCCCTACATTTCCTAGCATACTAATAAGTAGTATATAACAGAAGTACTTATGTCTGCCTCACATTTCCTAGCATACTAATAAGTAGTATATAACAGAAGTACTTATGTCTGCCTCACATTTCCTAGCATATTAATAAGTAGTATATAACAGAAGTACTTACGTCTGCCTCACATTTCCTAGCATATCAATATATATTACAGAAATGTTCATGTCTGCTCCATATTTCCTAGTATACCAGTATATAACAGACATATGGGCCAAGAAAGCTTCACATTTTCAGGCATGCCAATATATTCCAGAAATATGAGCCAAGAAAGCCTCAGCATGAAGGTTAAGCAATAGTTACTAAAATTGGCACATTTGGTCTTAGCTGTTTTTATTATATTATTTAATTACGATTAAAGCCTAGTAGTAGTATTTTGATTTAAGTTTAGGTTTAAATTATATATGCAATGGGTCGGTTCAACACCGACAGGCAGCAACAATAACAGAACACTTCTAACAGCTTTTTATTTCTTTATTTGGCTCATGTAGAGCACTGATCTGCCAGACACACAAAGACTCTCTTCTCCTCTTAGCTACATAGCTCTCTCTTCTTCTCTATGCATACAATGACACTTGAAGACTTTTACAAAGAATAATAGAATCCCTCACACACTCTCTACTCTGCCTTATATGTCAAACACTCAGGCTCTAAGTAAGCCTCTCCTGCTGATCCTAAGAAAGCATAAGCACATTCTTATGATCTGAACTGTGCTTTCCTACTTACATATTTATAATTGACGCCTAAACTACTTAGAGTTATATAATGCTTCTAGTATCTAAAGAAACTACATTAAATGCTCTTTAAATACAACTCTTTCCTAATGTTTAATTTACAAGATAAGTTACAAAATAAAATAAATAACTATGTTTGTGTGCTATGTAAAAACCTTTCTCACATGAATAAGTCATAATTTGCACAAAGAAAATAATATAAACCATCATACAAAAATACATAAATACAAACTACAATCTATTTCCTCTCTAAATATATAAACCTCTACTACTATTAATAAATGCATAAAACAATAAACAATGATTAAAGTGTGTACACTAATACAGCTTAATACACGGCATAACACAAATTTCCTAAACCAGTGATTGCTGACCGATGCATGTGGAAACAAAGCACTGTAACATGGTGGGCAGCAATATTAAACCCTATACACAAACTGTAGTAGCCTTCCACATTCCTGGCTAGTAGCAAAAAGTGTCAGCGTTCTTGCTGATAAAAAATACTAACAAACAACTATCAATCTGCCTACAGGATACATTCTACTAACCAACATTATTAAAACATCATGCATCTGTCTAAGCACATACAACACTCATGTCCATAAACAAGTACACAAATGGGTAAAGTGACTTAAGCGGTCAGCTCGGCACATGCCAAAACTTGCCTGAGAGTACACAATGGGGTCAGTAGACATCTAACGCATAGCCGTAATAAGATCTGACTTATTATTTCCCTAGCCACTAAAATCCTACCAGCCCCTATGCTGATAGATGGCATCTCACCCAGTGACTATCCAAACACACTCAGATCTCCTTTACATACACTTAATGTTAATAACACTGCCCCTAAAACAATGAAAAAGATCAAATTAGTCTGATGTGTAGAGAAATTGGATGCATTTAAGTAGGACTGTTTCTAGGTCTATCAACCACTACCAGTCTTAATTTTATCATGCACCTCTCTATGCTATCAAAACAAGAGCAATATACCCATATCAAACAAAGAAAATAACAATATAGATTACAACAATAAAAATTTTATCATGCACCTCTCTATGCTATCACAACAAGAGCAATATACCCATATCAAACAAAGAAAATACAATATAGATTACAACAACAAAAACAGGATGAACACTGCAAAACAGCCACACTACAAGGAAGTAAAAAAGTTAGTTCTTTAGATTTATCCACCCTGCTTATAAAATTCACTAGTTAATTACTATAATAACCAAACTGAAATGAAATTTTTTCTGCTCAATGTTGGGCAACAAATTTATGCTACACACATAATCAGATAAGACAATATGTAAAGAGAAATGCTTGCCACCAGTCAGATTCCAAAGTGACCTGACTAAATTAGCAACTACCCAGCCCACCCACTAGGTACAAACTATCTTATGCCAAACCTCAAATGATGAAAGGAATTCCAAATTCTTCAACCTGCCTTGTTATTTGTCTCAGCCAACTAGTACACAAGCAGAACACTTCAAAACTCTCAAACAAAAGTACAGAAATGAGACTATACACTTTATTGCACACGGAACAGAAGTTTTCTTACTTATAATAAGTATTGGTATTGCCTCAAAACCTAGATTCCAGTACCTATGTATTAACATCACATATCAAAATAATTGTACCCCCAAGTTTAGCATAATGCAAACAAACATTTCTAAACATTTAAATAATATTGCTTTTTTAAAAAATAACATCAAATCCCTAAATTTTCAACAATATCATCAACTCCTTAATGCTGCATTTTATCATAAATCATTTTATCCTAGAAAAAGTTACAACTGAAATAATCAACTTGATATTGTAATTCTCTTCTTTCTTACATTGAGACTTCTGAAGAAACTTCAGGACACTGCAGCTAGGTTTATTCTGAGAGCATCAAAAACCTGAACGTTACTTCACTTTCTCTAGGTCTTCACTGGCTGCCTGTTCACTTCTCCTCAATCTTCACTGGTTGCCTGTTCACAGCATAACTGCATTTTTTTCAGTTTCTCTTGCTGCCTTTCACAACAAAACAGAAAAGCTCTTCTCTTCTATCTTTTACCAGCCCAAAATATGTCTGATCTCAAACAAGGGAATATTTTAGCTAGAAAATTTTATTCATCATAGACACATGTTTTCAATAGTTTTAAAGCAAAGTATTATTTTAAGTAATCTGGAACTTACCTTCCTCACATCAGTAGTCTCAGCTTTAAGTTAACTAATTACCTGGAATTTACTCTCCTCATAACATTAGTCCCGGCATTAAGTTTTTTCAGTAATCTAATTTATCATGAGCATTCCCTCATATTCATTAAATGCAACATTAAAAAAATAATTAGAAATTACATTTCTGTTTATCTTTTATATTTTCCAGAAAAATGCGTTTGCTGTAAATTTTAAGTATAGTTATCATTTAAGTTTAAGAAAAATGTTGTATTGCTGGTTGAATGTTCCTCTTAATTAGTAATGATTTTTTCTGTTTACAGCCTGACCATTCAACTGACAAAAGGACTCATTTTGTTCCTCAGTACCCTAATCTGGCAGATTTGCTGACATCTACTGGACACAGTCCAGCACTCACACACTATAACAGAATACAAAGTACAAAGAGTACAGAAAACATCCCACAAAATAATTCTTGGTACCAAGCTACAGAAATAGGTGATTTTTACTATTTTTATCTGTTCATATATAGAATGTATATTCTTTCAAAATTTGTATGGTGAGAGTTTGTTCTAGTATTGTTTTACTTCCAGAAAACTATGAAAAACATTTAGTTTTTAGCTACCTTACACCAGCTGTTTGGCTTGTTTACATTTTATTCTTTTTATCCTTTGAAAATGAAACTGACTTAGACTAATGCAACCTAGTCATAAACGTGTTGTCCCCAAACCTTAAATAGTTTAATGCTTCGCTATACAGATATTGCATAAATTGTACCAATTTAATTTATGTGTTTCTAAATCAGAATTAAAGTTTTATTACTGTAATACTAAAATCAAAATATTTTATAAAGATTATTAAAATCATGGCATAATTTTGAATGCTGGGTCCCTCCTGCAACGATTCTAAAATCCTCTCCTCCCCATTTTCTAAACACACGTGCACGCTCGTGCTCAATCTCTCTCTCTGCTCTATCCACAGAGAATTGTTTTGTCTAGGCCTGAGTTGAGTCTTGCCTTGACTTGAGAATTTTTATTTTTTTAAAATCAAGTACATTTTTGTAGGGAAGGAGCAAAAATTGGGCCCCTTCTGTTGAAAGGCCTTCAGGCCACTGCAGGAGCTACAGGGGTAGTAGTTATGCCACTGATGTTTCCCATAGAGCTATTTGTGTTTCTGATGACATTACCTGTCATATGTGAACTTATTAATGTTTCTTACACTTTACAGGAAGGAACAATCTTTGATTTCTTTCAGCTTCAGAAAGTAAACTATTCTTTGCACACAAAATTACATTCGACTAACCATGTCTAAGTACACATTTGTCCTAATTACAATAGCTAATTAATAATGTATGGCTGCTAATATTTTGTAACAGAAAATTAACATTTCTTCTGTAATTTACTTAAAATAATATGTCTATTCTAATTGAAAGTCATAAAAATTGTTGTGACTGAAATTGTACTTGAGGATAATAATTATTGCTGAAGTGAATTTTCTTAAGAGAGAGTATATATCATTTTATTCACTCATTTTCAGTAGCTTTCTATACACCATTTTAAATTAAAAGCAATTATAAGTATGAAATTAATAGTTCTATGTGAAGTTATATTTTGAAAATATAGTTGTTGTTTTTTTAAAATGAAAAAGATCAAAATTTTCCTTAAAACATTTCACACATGTTGAACTCATTGATAGTTTGTATGCATTCCTATCTGTATTGCAAATAAATAAAAAAAAATAATGAAATTTCAGTAGATTGTTGATTATCCAAACATCAGTTATCAGAACCAATGCCATCCAGTCATCTTGATGCCCTCCTCATGACCTTGGTGTGTCATTGTTGTACTATTGTTATTTTATTAAAACAAACTTTCCCAATATTCATTGTAGTCTTATTTTTCTGCAATTACTTGCTGTTTAATTATTAAAAAAAAAAGTGATTTATAGTTGAAATCATGAACACAATTACAATAAGTTAAAAATAAATATAGCATACATTGTTTCTTCAGAAACGTTTTTGGTTATTATTTACAAACAATTTTTTGAATCAATTATTGTTTTAATAATACTTCATATTTCAAAACACTTAAGTAATAACTTTGCATTCTATATTTTAAGTGTAGTTCTAATTACTTTGTTTCATATAAACTGGATATATTCTCATATATGTTTGATTTTTAAAATAAATTTTTGAAATAACCAAACCTACATTGGTCCCAATTAATTCAGATAATTAACATTCTTTTACTGTAGTGACAATTTAGGAGAGGATTTAGTACCATATAATAGAGATGTCACAATTAATGGAAAAGCAATGATAATTGATGAGAGGATTTAGTACCATATAATAGAGATGTCACAATTAATGGAAAAGCAATGATAATTGATGAGAGGATTTAGTACCACATAATAGAGATGTCACAATTAATGAAAAAGCAATGATAAATATAATTGATGAGAGAATTTAGTACCATATAATAAAGGTGTCACAATTAATGGAAAAGCAATGATAATTAATTGATGAGAGGATTTAATAAGATATGGCTGAAATTGGAGATGTCACAATCAATAGAAAATATTAAAACTGATCTGTGTGTGAAAATTGTTAGCCAATCCATATAGATTACTGGCACAAATGCTTTTGATTAGGCCCAGTATGAACATTAATAATTCTTGTCAGCATTTGGATTTAACTTGCTGTTCGTGATTAGCTTGCTGTTTGTCACTTGTGTTTAAAGATAACAGTATCATTTAAATTATCACATGCTGTATTATAGCATTAGCATAGTGAGATATGAAGGTTAAGTGCATAGTGCACCAGCTGTTATGCATCTCTTGTAAATCAGTGTCAGTGAGCTACTGAGGGGTACTTGCCATAATAATATAGAGGAGTTAATAAAGATAGCATTTCTCTACTTCAGACTGCAGCCTCAGTTAGTATAAATTTGACATTTATTTGTTATTGTAAATATATTTGTACTAACATTGTGTTTTAGTCTCTCTATTATATATCCACAGTTATTAATAAAATAATCAGATTTAATTTTTAAAGCATTTGTGAGCATTTTTATTTTTGTTGTAAAAAAATTTCTTAGTAGACATTATCTGAAAAAGTATTTATTGTCACTAAAAGCAATGATATTTGAAACTACATTGTGATTATAGCAGTAATTGATCTAAGTGCATTATGTAAATGATTACATTATTGATATTATATTAGTAATATTTTAAACTACATTTTATAAAACAGTATGTAATTGTGATTGTAGTAGTAATTGATCTAACTACATTATTGTGATATAGTAGTAATTGATCTAACTACATTATTGTGATATAGTAGTAATTGATCTAACTACATTATTCAAAAGAGTATATTATTATGATTAGAGTAATTTTTTTGTTTTTAAATGTAATGCTGTCTTATAGAGCTAATTCAAATGTAAGAAATAATTATAATGTTAATTTTGAGTGCAAAAATTAAAACTATTCACAGATATCCGCCATTTTGTATGTAATCTGGTTGATATAAGGAGTGATGTTATAACGGAAAATGAGCACTGGTGAATGATATTAGGCAGTAGACAGATAGGCCTTGCTACATTTTAAATTCTGTGTAGAAATAATATGAAAGTAAATAAATAGAAGAAAAATAGTGGATAGCAAGTTGATAGTTCATGTTCTCCTAGAATTTATCAGAAAATATAAGGCTGTTTGTGGTCTCCAAAGACTTTCTGACAACTGTTGATTTTGAACTTGGGACCATTATTTTTAACTCAAATTTGATTATTTCATTTGATTATTTTATTATTTCCATCATAAGTGAATGTCCACAGTAATATATTCATGAATAAGTCCAAAACAAAACAAATGTTCATATGCTTAGTAGCACTGTCAGGTTTAAAAATGTAGTGTCTTGCCAGATAAATATATTTTGAATATTAGTATTAATTTCAATGAATATTTTTTTATGATGAATGGGTCCAAAACATATATTTAAAAAAAGAACCCAACCCCACCAATCCCAGCTATCCAAAATACACTACAACAGAGCAATCTATAGACTATGGTACAACTCCACAAGATTCACACACAAACCAAAACCATTTACTACCTGTAGGGCAGACAACATAATTAATAGATCACTTTCAGCTACAATGTACCGGTACACAGAAGAAAGAAAAATCATTAGAAAAACAACAAACCTACTACAACAACCATTCATCACCCAAACACTACTATATCCTAAAGAACATAAACAAAAACACATACACCAAGCACTCATCACATTCCTCACACAAACACACTCCACCCCGTATAATAAAATAATTATGAAAAATTAATAAACATTTTTTCTTTATTAATAAGTATCTATTTTAAAAATACAAATAATATATATATTATTAAATTACCCCACACCCAACCTACAACTCACCAACACATACTACAACACATAGATTATGATACATCACCAAAAGATTCACACACACATGAAACCATCAACCAAAATCACACACGATAAGACAAACAACACAAAAAAATCACTATTGGCCACAATGTAACCAACACACAGAGGAAAGAAAAAACACTACAGCCACCATTCACTCCCCAAACACTATTATACACGAAAGGACATAATCAAAATCTCACACTCCTACCATTCTCATACAAACACACTCCAACTCCTCTAACAATCCAACTATCCACAGCCACAAACAGAAAAATTAATTAAAAAGCACTCATCAATTTCTTTACAGAAACAGACACAATACACCTCCTTTAAAACTTTTAGGTAGTGACTTAAAGAAACAACAAAACAAATAAACTAATAAAACCACGGTAACCACCTTCACATGAACAATAACAAGTAGAATGCACTCTTCAAAAAGTTGAGAAGAGGAAATCCTCACATGAACCAACCAAGACAGAGAACATCAAAAGATGAAAAGTCTGTTGCAGTTTCTGTGAGGTAAAGAAGTTATCAAAAAACAAAATTTTTTTTAAAAAAACAACTTTAGTTCATAGCAGTGATTTTTCAGTTTTGTTGTTGTACACTTTTGAATGAAAGGTTTGATTTAAAAAAAAACACTATGTTATTTTGAAACTCTTTATTTTGTTTTTAGGATTATAGATTATACAAGTTAAAAAGGACTCAGAAATGTAGTTGTTAAATATTTTTACTAAATGTATTATTGGTAATGTTTGAAAATTTACTTGTCAGTAAATTTAGTATTTTAAAATTAAGGTACACTCAAGATAATATTTTAGGCGTGCAATCTATTATTTTGCATTATTTATGCATGGAATAAGTTATGGCCTTTCATAAATTAACATTAACATTAGTATCATTGGTACATGAGTTCATTTGCATTTGTTTCTTATGTTCAGAAAATATAGTTCTTATCATAAAAGAAATTTTCTTACATTGTGAAGAAACTATTTAGGTTGTAATTTAAATTAATTAGATGCATATATTAGTAAAGCATTTTATAAATGAAATAAAATGTACAAAATATCTGATCCATTAGGTTGTTTGCATACGTGTTCAGTTTCCATGGAATTTCATGATGAAACAAAAATTTATGATTCGAAAGTGCACTATCACTAACCATTAAGACTGTAAGCATAAATATTGAAATAAATCATGCCTAAATCTCAAGAACTCTTTAATTATTTTTAAATATTTTAAATTTTCTTTTTCAAGATGGACTTGTGAGAATAAAAGTGCTCAGAACAATAGTAGTTTAGTGAAATGTGGTGAACACAAAGCAAAGACTTCCAGGAAGTAAAACTTAACCTAAATGCAGTGCTCTCAACAGAGCCATTTGTTTTGTCACCAGATTATGTCACAATCAGCTTAAGATGTCAGTAAGTTGAAAGGTTGATAATCGTTTGTTTTGTCACCAATAGATGTAGCAATCAGGATAAGATGTCTGCATGTTGAAAAGGTAGATAATCAGAAAAGTTTGAAAATCTCTAGATTTACTTTCAGATACCAGTCTAAAACAAGTAAATAAATTTCAATTTATTAAATTTGTAAAGAATAATTCAAATCATGTAAGTCACAGTAAAATTCTTTGTCAGAAAACTATTTAATGTTTAATAACACTATAAATGTATATATTTATAAGATTGGTAGTTTTTATTTCAAAACAATATGTGTATAAACCATTGATTGAAATATTTTTTCCTTTTACTAAATCAAACTTGAATTTAAAAATCTTTCCTATCTTTATGTTTAAAGAATTTACAATAAAAACAAACTAACAGTCAGATTTTGTGCATTTAATAGATAAGTAGACAATATTTTGTTATTTAATGTTTATTGACTATTCTCCAGATAGAGCAAATTTTTTTTCCCCCCAATTTGTCCATCAGACATATCATAAATTACATAGTTCATATATTTATTGGGGTCTGTCTAGTCCACATATTATGTAAGCAACCTATGACCAAAACATTAAGAAAGACACAAAAAACTAAAATGTTAGTCACAACAGTGCAGGTGACTTTTCTCTGTATAAAACTGTAAACTGGAAGTTGATATCTTAGAATGAGGTCATCTGCTGCTATATGCAATGCTGACTGCAAATTCATCATTGTTGTGGCCATTTAAATTGATCATTGAAACACATTAATTAATTCATTTATTTAACCTTTTATTTTTTTACTCTCAGAAATTTAGACAGTTCGTTTCATAGTTTACATGTCTCTATCTCTTGTATCTAAATCTCTTTCAAACACCAAAGAGAAGTTTTTAGATTTGTTTAATCTCATATGTGAAAATATTGTTTATTTACAGAAAAAGAATCTTCAGAGGTGTTGCGTAGTAATAAACAAGATAAAGAAGTCAGAAAAATAACCTCTCCATCAGAACCAGAAGTTAGCATATCAAGAAAAAATATTTCCCGTGTTCAAGTTGGACAATCTAGAAATTTTGGGCTGAAATCAGATATGGAAGACACAGAATCTGGTTCTGTAACAATGAATGGTGATGGGCCAGTATCTCTTTCTTCAGAGGATTCACAGAGCAACAATGGTCTGGCCAAGTCTGTTATTACAATCAACAACAAAGATGTAACTATTGTATCTACAAGAAGCAGCAGAAGATCTTCCGCAAAAATTGTTACAACACCCTTACGCATGAAAGAAGACCACTTAGTGACAGGCTCGGTGGTATCTTCACGTAAAAAAGATGCAGAATTTATTTCTACACTGTCACAACGATTTAGCACAAATGGAACCAGCAGCAAACTTCAGCTGGGGACCTCATCTGTTTCTTCAGTTTCCAGTAAACTCAGTTCTGGATCGGCATCTTCTAGCAGCACACCACCATTGTCACAGCCAAAGCAAATTACTTCTGAAGCACAAAAGAAGCAACAAGTACCAGATGATGTTGTTTTACCAATACAGCCTTCAGTTATGTCCATGAATGGACATGTTGAACACTCGAAGCCAGAAATAGTAATTGAAAATAACCACTCTAATCTACCTATTCCCATGCCGCCTCCTCCCCCACCACCTCCTCCACCAGATTTTACAACCAGCAATGGGTACAAAGTGGCTGATGCAAAATATTCAAGGTAAACTGAAAGAGGTACTGATGAGTAGCTTGAGATGTAATTCAATCCGACTTAAGAATTTAGGAAAGTAGTACATTCATTGCAACTTGCTTAATAAGGGCTGCCTGTAAATGGGCTCAATAAGGGAAATAATATTGCTAATACTATAATAGTGCAGACTGATAGGTTTGCACAGTACTTAAATAAGCCAGATATTTTAGCATTGCAGTACATAGCTTTGCACAGTACTTGAATAAGCCAGATATTATAGCACTTCAATAAATAAGATTTGCACAGTACTTGAATAAGCCTGATATTATAGCACTTCAAAACATGATAGGTTTGTGCAGTACTTGTACAGGCCTGACATTATAGCACTTCAATACAAGACAGGTATGCACAATACTTGAATAAGCCAGGTATTATAGCACTTCATTAAACCAAGTCAGTTTACATTATGTGATGGAAGATTTACATTTTAAATTTCATTTCCTATTGCAAAATGTGGTATCTCTTCAGATTCTTTCAGCTGTAAAGAATTTAAAATTTTAAGTCTAATTAAATCCTCACGATAAAATATCATTCCAGATTCCACTTTGGGTCATGGCCAGATGATGCAATGATTCTTTGCAAATTATCACTCACAGGATGCTTAAGATTTGTTCAGAAGCAAAGAGTCATAAAAGTAAATAGACATTTTGCAGGATGGGAATGATGATTGTCTTTGTGATACCTCTCTGGGCACCCTTCACTCGTTATGATTATTATTTATTAATTAATGATAGATAACTAATTACAAGTGATCATAAATCTTAATTTATAATTATTAATAGTTCTCCTACAAGAACAACATGTGTCTCACTTATAAAGTGTCGTAAAACTCTACTCTTACACAATAAAAATATAGTTGTTTTACTGTCTCATAATGTTCTGCAGGTGGAAACTTCTTAATAAAGGAGTAATAACAATCCATCTTTTATTAATATTTAATGAGTCCCCCATCCACCCACTATTACTCCAATATAAGGTTCAAGGATGTCATTTCCTGGCACTGAATCCAGCGAAGAGTTGTGTGGCAAACTCATAACGAAAATGAAGACAAGAGAAATATTTGCGTTGATGGGTTGCATTTCAAGTGTGATCATTAAGTATGGAGCTTTTGTGATGACAGAATTTAAGAGAAACAAAAAAAAAAATGTATTTCCAGGCCTTTTGCAATTCTCCCCAGTCATACTTCATCCTCCTCTGGTCATGAATGTCCACCCCATTCATGGGAGTATTGTAGAGGGTTTGTGGCTGCAAAACAACTTGATAAGCACCATTGGATCCAATGAGTCAGTAAGCTTGTTGCATGGAGGTTGAGTCACTGAAGGTTGACAGGATGACCTCTTGCTTTTTATCCTGTTGTGGTCTATCTATCTAATTTATCCCTTAGTCTTGCCGACCGTTGGGGCACCACTATTGACCTGACAACCAACTTCAGTCCTGTCCACTCTGAGATATTATCCTCCCACCTTTTCCTCTCCTTCGCCCTTCTTGCCCAGTACCTTGCATGGTTGTCTTGGCAAGCCTTGTTATTGTGTGACATGCCCATACCATTTCATTTTGCATTTTTTCATGATGGCCAATAGCTCTTCACATGAACTGTCAAGCAACCTTTGAAAGCATCTCATTTCAGTAGCTTGTATCCTTTTGAGATCCACTGTGAGGGTCCATGACCCATATGCATATAAGAACTCAGATACAACCAAGGAGTTCATTGGTCTGATCTTTGAGCTGACTTAGGTGTTTCTGTCTTTCCAAACTGTCTTCAGCCTTGCCATTGCTGTTATTGTCAGTACAATCCTGGACAGTATTTCTGGTTTTCTGGTTTTGATCCCTCATCTATCATGATGGCTCCTAAGTACTTAAATTTATTAACTATTTCCAGTTTCTGATCACCAATCATGATGTCAGTGCTGATGCCACTGATGTTGTTGGTCATTGATTTAGTCTCCACTGCACTGATTTCCATACACAAAGCAGTAGCTGTCCTGTCCAGTTTTTCCACCAAATGAGCTAGCTCCTCATTTCCTGCAAGGCCATTGATGTAATCAACAAAGCTTAAGTTCATTATTGTTCTGCCTTCAGTCTGACAGTTCCTTCATGGTCTTCCAGAACATCTGTCATGATTCTTTCAAGGAAGATGTTGAAGAGAGTAGGTGAAAACAAACAGCCTTGTCTGACTCCCACTGTTGTCTTGAACCCATCTCCTATTTGGCCATTAAAGCAGCTGCACTTGTGGCCTTGCTGTAAAGGTTTCTGTTGACTTTGATCAGGTTGGCATTGATGTTGTACAGTTTCATGGTGGACCAAGGGCTGCATGCCACCCCCTGTCAAATGCCTTCTTAAAATCTACAAAGACATGATAGAGGTTTTGTTGGTGCTGGAGGTACTTCTCACATGGTAATCTCAGGTTAAAGATCTGTTCAGTTGTGCTCCGCCCAAAGGCTAGGATGCTGAATCAGTACCTGATTGGGCATATGAACTTCCCCACTGAGGTCACCACCCAGGGCAGAGGAGTCCCAAGAAGGATAAAATTATTCTTTTAGACAATCCTGTAATTCAGGTTTGACATACAGTAAAGTCATTAGCTTAGCTTAGCTTATCTCCTTGGGTTCCCCATGGAACAAAGGGCCTCAACAACAGTTCTCCATCTCAATCTATTCTGGGCATCCTTTTTCAGTTCACCCCATGACAGGTTGCAGCTCTTCATTCCCTCTTCGCAGGATCGTCTCCAGGTAGTCTTAGGGCGACCGACCCATCTCTTTCCCTGGGGGTTCCACTGCAAAGCCTGCCGAGTGATGTCCTGCGGGGGGTTCCGCAGGGTGTGTCCTATCCATCGCCATTTACGCCCGGTAATCTGCTGATTGATGGGATCTTGGTTTGTCCACTGCCACAAATCAGTTTTCTTTAGTTTGTCTGTCCACCTGATCTTCACTATACAGTAAAGTCATAATAGTAAAAATCATTATCCTTTAGTTAAAATTATACTAAGTCAGGTTGTAATATTAGACAATCCTGCAATTCAGGTTTGATTTATATAAAAGTTAAACTAAAAGATACCCTGTAATTGAAAATGTATTTATTGTTCTTGAAATATCTGGCACTAAATGTTTTGAATATTTTCTTTAAGTGTTGGTTCTTCATAGTGTTATGATTGTTCACCTTTGCCCAAATGACACTCACAATAGTAAACCTATTAATCTCATAATTATGTACTTTTCTCATAAAATAACACTCATGATAGTTAGCCTGATAATCTCATAATTATGTACTTTTCTAATAAACTAACACTGACAATAGTCAGTCTGATAATCTTATAATTATGTACTTTTCTAAAAAAAAATAACACAATAGTGAGTCTCATAATTAAGTACTTTTCTCATAAAATAACACTCGCACTAGTCAACCTGTTAATCTCGTAATTATTTACTTTTCTCATAAAATAACACAATAGTCAGACTGTTAATCTCATAATTATGTACTTTTCTCATAAAATAACATCACAATAGTTGATCTATTAATCTCATAATTTTGTATTTTTCTTATAAAATAACACTAATCTAATAATCCCATAATTATGTATCTTTGTCATAAAATAACTTTATAATCAAACTATAACTTCATTGTTTCTACAACACAAAGTATGATCAGTAAAAGTCTGGGGTCCCCCAGTACACTTTTATTCTTTATTTTTTTAAATTTATTTTATTATTGTGTATTAGAACTGATGTCTATACTGATTCAGCAAAAGTACTTTTTTACCATCACATAACATCTTTTAAGTACCATGTACATCATTCAACATAAAGTAACACATTTCAGCACAAAGTAACACATTTCAGTATAAAGTAACACATTTCAGCACGAAGTAACACATTTCAGCACAAAGTAACACATTTCAGCACAAAGTAACACATTTCAGCATAAAGTAACACATTTCAGCATAAAGTATCACATTTCAGCATAAAGTAACACATTTCAGCACAAAGTAACACATTTCAGCATAAAGTAACACATTTCAGCACAAAGTAACATATTTCAGCATAAAGTAACACATTTCAGCACAAAGTAACATCATTCAATACAAAGTAGCATCTTTCATCATCATAAATGCTTGCAGACTTCTTTTTTACTTGGTAGCAATTTTGTATGTTATTAAAATATTAATATATTAACAACTTTCAGTAATCTGCTGTTTCCTTTTAATGGCACAGTAACTGCACATTCACCTAGCATTGAAATCTTCAGCTGTTCAGGATACTCAGTACACTAGAGTGGCTTTGTATACCAGTATTTGCTTTTTGAGTCAAGCTTTGTTTATGCTAAAGTAACTTTGTTTACAAATATCTGCTTTTTTAGTTCAGATACTCATAATGCTATAGTAGCTTTGTTTACAAGTATCTGCTTTCTAGTCCAGTTAGTCATAATGCTAGAGTAGCTTTGTGAATCAGTAGTGTCTGTTTATGAGTCCAAATACTCATAAGGCTTTGTTTACCAATATCTGCTTTTGAGTCCAGATAGTTATAATGCTAGAATAGCATTGTTTATCAGTATCTGGTTTTGTGTCCAGTTACTCATAAGGCTGAACTGGCTTTATGTACCAGCATCTGGGTCATATGCATCAACCAGCTTTATTTTGCTGTTAACATGGGTAATAAACAATGCTGTTAACAGGGGTAATAAACAATGCTGTTAACATGGGTAATAAACAATGCTGTTAACATGGTAATAAACAATGCTATTAACATGGGTAATAAACTGTTAACAGGGATAATAAACATTGCTGTTAACAAGGGTAATAAACATTGCTGTTAACAGGGATAATAAACATTGCTGTTAACAGGGGTAATAAATATTGCTGTTAACGGGGGTAATAAACATTGCTGTTGATGTTAAAGTTGTACTGACAAGAATAGTTATTATGACTTGTATTAACAAACACATGTATGTATTCTTATTTTCATTTACATTTACTGGGTTTTATGTTCAGTAGTAGATCAAAATCTTTCATGTCTTCAAATAGCTCAGTACAAAATAGCTCAGTACAAAATGGTTCAGGAAGCACTCCAGAGCTCTATAAGCATAACTTGATGGCAGCCATTCATGCAGCTGTCACTTCTGGAACTCCATCATCTAATTTGCGAAAGACACCAGGACCAAATTCAGGGGGGTTGAAGGAGGTGCAAGTTGCAAAGAAGAGTGCCAGTTCTCTTCAGAGCTCTGCAGAATCACAGAAATTGGTATGGTATCAAATTTAATAGATTTTAATTAGTATTATCTCAATCCAAATTCTGAGAAACAGATATATTTATTTCTCAACACTAGAGGTTGAAATTTGTAAGAAGGAGTGGCATGGTTGGTTTTGAGATTTCACTTGATTTGGAAACTTCAACATCTATTCCATAAGAATTTCTAATATTTTGACTATATTTGACATCTAAATATTAAAATAAAAGCATTTTGAATGGCACAACTGTGTTTTTAGCTCATGAACGTGGTCAATTTTCCACATTATATCTCCTTTGTGTAATGGGGTATGTATTGATGTGGACTGGTAGATGATTAGTACAGTAGATGTCGGTGATGCCATCCTGTCAGCAATGTCAAATGTTAAGGATGGCTATGATGATGCAGTGTTCTTGTCTTCTGCATACAGCATCATTTGTACACATTCACCAAATGAGACATAGGTTCTATACAATAGCAATCATTTTAATTTTATAAAACCTAACAGGGACCACAGCAGCCAAACAAGTAAATGATAAATAGCATCAACAAACAGAGCTACAACTGCTCAAATGTCCATGGCATGATACACATTACATTGAATGTATACTTTTAATAATGCACAAGTCCATCATTTACACTAGTATAATACAAATATCATCTCTTCCTCTATCTTCTAGTTAATAAAAGTTCACCTGTTTTGTGCAAATCTCTTTCTTCTTCTGCTAGTACACAATCCTAACTATCGTAAACTATCCATCCTAACTATTGGCCCTAAGACCCAGGACTCAGAGGTTTACCCTATACACCTATCCTCTCATCTTGTTGCAGAGTTCTGTCACCCTATTTAAAGGTATACAGCCTGGAGAAAATGTCAGAAATTGCATGTAGATAAAAACTTAGGGCAGATCTCCCAGCCCTGCTGATGGGGCACCCACACCCAATCAACACTTGTCACTCATACTCTAAGGGTGATAGCTGATGTGTAGTATTATTCATAGCTAAGTAATGCTGGGAGAACCAAACACATGTTGCCTCAATGGTCAGTCATGCTGGTCTGGTGTACATTTGTGTGCAGTTGATCTGACATTGACATAAAATGAAAAATTTTCACTACTATATATCTAATTTTTTTAAAATGGGAGAAAAACTTAAAACATATTTTGAATGATTCTGCATAAGTAAAAATTCATGAATTAATATTTTCAAATTCAAAGATGTCTGCAGTTTGCTGTTATTGTAATTTTCAGTCAGTCCTCTTCTCAATCCTTTATTTCAGCCTGTTCCAACATTTACATGTGCTGCAGATGATTTTGACCCAAAGAACTTTTTGGACAAAGTTCCAAAAGTGGACAGCACTGGCAAAATGATTCCAGACTGGAAACGCCAAATGTTGGCAAAAGGCTTGTCACAGAAAGCACAAGCAGAGTATTTAGAAAGGAAAAAGGTGAGTTCTGATTTCAGAAAGGCATTGACTATTGAAGTAAGAGGTGAGATCTGGTAACAGGTACAAATTAATTAGATAAGAGGTGAAACCTGATAACAGACATACATTAATTAGGTAAGAGGTGAAATCTCATAACAGGCATAGATTAATTAGGAAAGAGGCAAGATTTGGTAATTGTATAAATTTAGACATGAGATCTTGTAACAGGCATAGATTAATATGGTGAGAGGTGAGAAATAGTAATATCATAGATTAATTAGGTAAGAGGTGAGATCTGGTAAAAGGCTGGATTAATAGGTAAGTAGTGAGATCTAGATCTGGTAAAGGCATATGCTAACTAGGTAGGAAGTGAGATCTGGTAAATACCTAGATTAATTAGGTAAGAGGTGAGATATAATAAAGGCATAAATTAAAAGCTGGCAGACAATTGAAAGAAGTATCTAAATTGCTTGTTTCTCACTAATGAAAAGATGGTTAATAATGCATTGATCTGAATAAACTTGGTATCAAAAGAAAGATAAAGTCTTTGTCTTTTCTGCTGCCTGTTTGTTTTGTGTTTATAATTTATCAAACATCATTGGGGCAGGGGGGGGGGGGGGAGAAAATCTACACACTCAAACCATGTATGTTGTCCACTCACACACTCAAATTAAAAATGACCTTCATATCTCGTGTCTGGTGCTTTGGGGTCCGAAAACTTCATTTTTGCCAACTGATTCATGTCATGGAAATCTAAAAATAGACCTCTTTGAAAGAGGAAACCTTACAGAGCACTTTCGTATAATTTTTTTCTAAATATTCAGCTTGCACAAAAATGTGTGACCTTGGTAAAATATAGGTCTACTTTGGGACCTTTTATCTCAGGAACTCCTTAACCAAACTATAATAACCTTAGGTGAGCCATAAAACTGACTTTATGCAGAATCGAATAGTGTATGAAACTGTGTAATAGGAGCTATGCAGAGGATGTGCCAAGTGGTAATTGAGAGGAGACACACACACACATGCTCTACTAATTTGTAAATACAAAATGGCATCCAGTCGGCCTATTGCAGAGCATATTGGTGACAGTAAAAATTGGCCAAGACTTTGAGGGACCATGTTCCAGAATATATAATACTACTGTTTTTATTTCAACCTGCCACTAGGTTTCAATCAGCCCTCTACCCTTATTTTTAAATAATCAAAAATTTTAAAACATAAGACAATAAGTGCATTTTAACTACAAATGTCAGATAATTTTAAATTGTTAGTTCATTATAATTACTTAAGTGAAATGGAACTAAAAATAAGCAAAAAAGCATTAATATCATTCATTTTCAGTGTTGGCTCAAAGTGCCATTGCTCAATTTGAGTTTTTCTCATTTTTGAGAATCAATAACTAAAAAATTAAAAAAGCTCTTGCATCAGAAAAAAATCAGGCTTCATGTCAGCATTGGATACACGAGTTATGCAAAAATTTAACTTTGTCAGATAATCAGTTTTTACTTTAGGGTGATGCAAAAATGGCAAAAAAAAAAAAAAAAAGCATTTTTTCCCATTTTTAAAAATTGCATTAAAAAAAAGTAAGAAAGATTAAGCAACCATTTTTTGTAAACTGACTTCTTTCACCATGATAGTTATATGGTGTAAATTTCATTCATTTCCAAAGACTTTGAAAAAAATAGCTGATTTGTCTTCTTTAGTTTTCCAGTCATGGAAACATTATATGACTGTAAACATTGTTTTATGTTGTGAAATAGAGAAAATGTTTACAGCGCCAAATATCTGCCAAGTGAGAGAGAGACTAGTGGTGTCTGCTAGAGGATCATTAATAAAATAAATTAAGATTCTTATCACTTACAATTAGTTATGGAAGATTAATTAATAAAAATAATCCTTTTCATTAACTAAGTGGCATGCCTGTCACAAAATGTTGTCAGCATGTACAGTTTCAAAATAGTATTAAATGTTGTTTCAAACAGGTTTGAAAGATTACTATTTTTTAAAGAGTTTTAAAATTGTTAAAGAAGAATTTTCATTAGTGCTGTGCTATACTAAACAATTTTCATCAACATATATTCTCTACTAAAGTGTCATTTATATGGCATAAGTTTTGAACATATGTATGTGATGTACACCTTTGTCAGTAATAATATTTGTTGCTTATTTCATGTAAACTAAGTTTTCGTTCCCAGAATACTTATTAGATGTTCACAAACAGTAGTAGTTTCATGCTGTTCCTAGATAGATCTTTGGGAGAGCCACAAAAGCTCAAGAGGAGACAAACAACCTATGAAAGTATTTACCATGAGTGAAGCCCCTTTGCCTTGCAAAGCATTCAGTAGCCTAAGTAAAGGTCCCCAACGTACAGCTGAGTTCTGTTGTTTTTTCCCCCCAGCTTAAATCAATTTTCATCTCAAGTCAGATTTTTGCCTCTGCCGATGTCTTTAGTGGCATGTAGAGGCAGTCGTGCTAACGTCTATCACATATTTACCCATTCTCCTTGAGCCTATCACCATGATGCAAGACTTTACTCTTGAAGTGCTCACAAAAGTAATTGATGTCAAACCAAGCACCATAACTTCGAATTTCGCACTGTAAGGCAATTTTAAATATATGGACAGAGCACCGTAACCTTGAATCCATTGTGAGTCAATCTGCCATTAACTTGGGGATCACCTGTAAATGACAATAAGATTTGCAAATAAAATAATAAGTGAGAAGATTACAGAGTTGTTCTGCTGCAGTTATTTTTTGAAAAAAGTAAACATTCAGTTAATATATATATATATCAGAAATGAGAAGAGAATCAGATAAGTGATCTGGCTGTGATTGAGATGCTTTATTTTCTTACAAAGAAAGTTTCTTTTCAATACTTATTTCATCAGCTCATCAACACAAAAAATTCACAGAAAAGCATGAGTCTTACTAACTCTGCAGGTCTTGTCAGTGCAATGACTTATTAAACTATCCAATAAAGAAAATCTAAAGACTAGTTGCCTCCAAAAGTTCAAAATTCTCATAAATTAGAAAATTCTTCAACAATCCAGTCCCTTGACGAAAGGATAAAAATGGTTCTTAGTCCTTTTCTTCCAGATGATAAATGTGTGCTCTCTTTACTTCCAAACAGCAGGTAGCATGGATCTACATCTTGCGGTGTTTACTTCTCAACAAATATTAGGGATCTACATTTTGCTCTGGTTTACTTCTATAGTTATAAACAACAGATAGCATGGATCCACATTTTGCTCTGGTTTACTTCTAAACAACAGATAGCATGGATCTACATCTTGCTGTGTTTACTTCTCAACAAATATTAGGGATCTACATTTTGCTCTGGTTTACTTCTATAGTTATAAACAACAGATAGCATGGATCCACATTTTGCTCTGGTTTACTTCTAAACAACAGATAGCATGGATCTACATCTTGCTGTGTTTACTTCTAAACAACAGATAGCATGGATCTACATCTTGCTGTGTTTACTTCTAAACAACAGATAGCATGGATCTACATCTTGCTGTGTTTACTTCTAAACAACAGATAGCATGGATCTGCATCTTGCTCAGTTTCATGAGCAAATATGAGGTAGCATATATGACATCCCTTTATAATATTAATAGTAGGGACTGCCAACCGTCTTGTTTCAAACAATCTCATAAAAATATCCACTTTAGATGCAATAAAAATAGCCAAGGATTAATTTTTTGGTAATGCACCAACAATAATAAATATTTTATTTAGTTTTAAAACTTTTAAAAATTCATGGCCATGAATTACTAAATGATTTTTTTATGCAGAGCTGTCTGTCCATCTCCAGGCATGAAGTTAAAAGTAAATCTGACACTGAAAATCCAATTTGCATGGCTTTCTGAGTCAATTTGATCTTTATGGCACTTGCCAGAAATTTGATTGGTACCTGCCTGAAATTTCATTGGTACTTATAGGATGTATCTCAGCAACTTGTTAATTTAAAACTTTTCCATAAGAATAATAATGATGTGTTGTGATGTTGGGGTATGTTGTTGTTTGAATAACAGGCGGGAGAAGGGTATGTGAAACATTGTTCTAGGAATCTAAGTCATTAGTAATGTTTTCTATGTCAACACATTGGTTCTAAGAATGTTATATGTGATACAAATTATTAAAGCATGTATTCTGTCTGATTGCAAACAATTTAATCAATGATTAGAGCAAATAGACTGAAGTGTCAGTGAATGTAGACTTCGCTGATGGGAAAAATTTCTGCTGTTACATCTAATTTATTTGAAATATGTCAGACTCTGATAATGACACGCACATATGCACACACAATGCACACACTCACGCTCTCTTACTCACATTCAGGCAAGTCAGTTATTATCAGTTGTCTTAATTTTAAACATGAAATATATGAAAATTGTGATTTTATTTTAGGCATATGTAAAGCTAGTTAATATATTTTTTATGATAAAGAGAGAAAATTTCAAAATACAGTTTGTTTGTGTGGATGCACTTTAGCTGACTGAGAATGATTATTGTTGTTTTAAAATAACAAATTCATATATCTGCAGGTGGAAGAATACGAGGCAAGATTCAAGAATGTACCAGCTTGGAAACGTGCAATTATTGAAAAAAAAGAAGCTAGTTTCAAGTGAAACTTCCAAATATTGAATTAACCAGGTCTGTGTTAACTATGGTTTTAATTGCTATTGGTTATCTGGTTGTTAGACAAAACCTGTGCAGAATAACTTATTCTTACTTGCAACCAGTACTGTATAGCTGGTTCTATGAAACCCGAGACTTAAGACTGTAAAGCATTATAGTTTGTAAGAAAAGTAAATTAACATGTCAAATCTGTAACACTGAAAGCTATCAATGGTCTGTCACCTGATAGAACAAAGTTGATAAATCTATGCAATATAGTCTCATGACTGATGACTTTTAGGTTGTAGATCATTTCATTATAGCAAAGACTGCTAAGTACCATGCTGTTTCTCACTGCATTATAGCAGTGAATGTTTTTAGTGCAATGTGTATTAACAAAGGATGGTTGTGAAACAAATTATATATATTTGTTGATCATACACTATACTTTTATTCTATATATAATTTTTCTTTTGTTGTTTAAAAAACCCAAACTGATTGTGAATAGGATTGTCAGCTGAGTTAGACTAAGTGTAACAGTAAATAAGATGGTGTGACTGTGTAAGACTATATAATTATATTAAGTGTGTAAATGAGATTGTGACTTTGTGAATAATATTTTGTGATTATGTACCAAAATAGATCATTCTGTTATTGAAACACATTTTTATATTAGAACATTGTGATAAATGGCAATGACTTTGCATTGCTGAAATATTTTTTTAATGTTATTTAACTTATGAATTGCTTTCTACACAAGACTTGATGGTATCAAAATGCTCTGAGAAACAAGTTGTCTCTCATTTAACTGCATATAGATCACAGCAAAAGTTAAAACTTAAGTTGATGTCTCTGATTAAAGATCATATGCTCTTTAAGATCATATGACGGCAGAAGCTAAAGCTTAAGTTTTCTCATGACAACCAGACACCCAACATCACATAAGCATGCACACACCAAAGAGAAATTCTTGTTATCTGTGCTGATTTTGTAACAAAATATGTTAGCATAGAAAATTGAGCATTCAGAGTTTAGCCTTACTGTAAAGATACCAGAAGACACTAATATCAGGGAATATAATTGTAATTTTGCCCTTAATTTTATTTTGTGAAAAAGTCATTTTGTAAATGCTTATTCCATTTAACAGAAAGTTAATAATTCAAATGATACATGAATGAGGATTTGATTGATATTTATGGTCTCAGATATTTTAAAAATCTAATGCATGATAGTCAATGTGTGTATTTGAAATAAACAGATTATATTTTGCATATAAGCAAGATGTATTGAAAAGTTATTCATAATTAAAGGAAATGTTGCAATCTTAAACAAGAATATAACAGAGTATCCATAATTGTTAATGAAGAATTTGTTAATCTTAATTCGAATTGTCTGCATTTAAATGTTATTGATTTAAAATTACTTAATAAGTAATATTAATTTCTTATTTATTAGCACCATACTCATCATGGTTATTATATACTGAATCTTTGAATGAGGTTGAAGTAATGTTAATTCTTTATTTCTTTTCACTGTACTAAGTGATACTTATATGTATCTTTGAATATAACTATATCTTATTTTGGACTTAATTTGAATTTATTTTATTATTTTCTCTTTCATTAAGTTTATTTTTAGAAGAAAAGTTAATTTTATAGAAAATTGATTCAATAGTTAAATTTAAAAATTAAAAATTGATAAGAAAAACTTTTTTGCCAATCATTGTAATTGATAAGCAACTTTATTTGCCTTTCACTTAAATTAATAAACGGTACTGTTGTTAATCATTTTAACATTTGTTTTTCAATTGATAAGCAGAACTTGTTCACCAGCCATTATAAATTAGTAAGCAACATTTGTTTGCCTTCACAATAATTGATAAGCAACTCTTGCATGCCGGTTACTTCAATTTGATGAGCAATGCTTGCCAATCACTTTAAATGATAAGCACTACTTGTTTACCAATTACATGTACTTTACTGATCACATGCTTTGGTATAATTCCTTTTTTTTTTCACTATGTATTTTATTTTAGCACAGTTTTTATATTAGCTCTGTGCAGTACTTTTCCTATCTATGAGCACTGACTTACTGTTTTTTTGACAATACAAAAGACTTTATTAAAACATTGTATTGGTTAATACAAGCATTTTGTTATCATTTACTTTATTAAAAATGTAAATGCTGCCTTAATTTTCACAAATGTAGCTGTAAGTATATATCATATATTTTTTAAAAATAACTTTACATTCTAATTGTAATAATATATACTAAAAAAAACCTACATATATAATTGTAATTTTTAATTTTAAAATGTGCTGTTTAAAGTTTTCAAATTATGCCCCCCAAAACATAATTTTAAATAACCAATTATAGTTAACATACCCAAATACTGTGAAGATTGATCATGTACAATCAAAAGATGTAACTTTTCTGTTATATTTATTTTTAAAATCATAGCCTTCAAAATATGTTCTAAGTTTTTTTCTTAAAATTATCCTCACATAAATATACAGATATTACTTTAATTATCACAATTGACTTTATGACATATCAAAAATGAAAAGTTTTGTGTGTGTGTGCTGAATGATTGGTTGATTGTCTGGTTGTGCAATTGCATGAAATTAGAACTGCAGAGATGATGGGAACCATCTGAGTTCAGTTGTTAATTGTTAGTCTTGTTATGATACTAATACTCATAGCAAGTCATTTGCATTCTATTGTGTGTCTTCTACATATGGCAGAAAACAAGTAATTTCTTTTCTGGTGTGTGTCTTATACAAATGACAGAAAGCAAGTCATTTGCTTTCTATAGTGTGTCTTATACAAATGGCAGAAAACAGGTATTTGCTTTCTATACTGTATATAATACAATTGATAGAAAACATCATTTGAAACCATGTCATTTCTTTGTTGCTGTCTGTCTTGTACAGATGATGGGAAATTGTTCTTTTGTAAGACAGGAGAGAAATCATTTGTTTTTTAAGAGTTTCTCTCATAAAGATGATGGGAACTTGTTCTTTTGTAAGACAGGAGAGAAATCATTTGTTTTCTAGAGTTTCTCTCATAAAGATGATGGGAACTTGTTCTTTTGTATGACAGGAAAGAAATCATTTGTTTTCTAGAGTTTCTCTCATAAAGATGATAGGAAACAAATAATTTATTTCTAGAGTTTGTCATATATATCATGGGAAGCAAATCATTTGTCTTAAACTGAGCAGACATTTTGTTTGGCTTTTTTTTAAGATACAGTTTGGAAAGTAAGTCGTGTGGTTTCATTTGTGTATGGTTGATTTTGAAATATATTGTTACACAGAATAAACTGAAGGTTTATTGCCTAGATGTCTACACACACACACACACACAGGCATCAGAAGACTATTATTAAAAAAATCTGTACTGTAGGTACCCATAATCATTTATAGCTTCTAGCAAGTTTTAATATAATTCACCTACCAGTACAGTACATTTTCAAGTTTTCTTTATACAGTTAATTGTCAAGAAATATTTTTAATTCCTTTTCAACTCATCCATGATAAATAATAGATTTTGTATTTAGGTTATAAATTAATCACTTTTTCGTGTCTTTTACTCATTTTGCTTTGTATTAATTTAACTTATTAATTTTATGTGTCATTTCATGTACATGAGCGCAGGCATATTTATTTTTTAAACTATTTTGTGAATCACACTAAAGTCTGTTAGGTTTCTTTGTCTGAGGTGTATCATGCTAAGTACAGTAGATTCCTTGAGGTTACTTTACATATAAGAAATTACACTAAAAGTGTACAGTACATTCCTTGAGGTTTCTTTATGCATTTTAATTACTCTAAATGTATACATTCCTTGAGGTTTCTTTGTGTATTTGAATTACACCTAAAATGTAAGGTATATTTCTAGTGGTTTCTTTGATCATTTGAATTATATTAAATGCATTCTTTGAAGTTTCTTTATGTATTTGGATTATACTAAATGTATACAATACATTCCTTGAGGTTTTTGTGTGCTTTGAATTACATTTAAAGTGTATAGTTCATTCCTAGAATTTGTGAGTGTCTATCAAATCAATAATTACATGATTAATCATGTCATATAACATTAATATTATAGCCTCATCCATTAGTGTCAGTTTTTAAGAAGAATTTCAGGATTAAGTTGAGAAGAATGGATTGAATATACATAGACAGAGTTTCCACTAGAACTATTTTTTGCTGAACATAAAATTTATCATGCATTCTATATAGTGCTTAGAGTTAGGTACAAATAGAAATCCACTCCAAGTATTACAGCTGCCATTTTTTTGTCTAATGGTAGCAGTGGACTTGTTTAACTAATTTTAGATTGAAAGATGTTGAGGTGACATTATTTCAGTTGAGGTCACAGTCAGCATCATTATAAAGCAAGTTAGATCAGTGTATTAATTATACTTATTCAATTTAGCAAACATTTGTGAATTTATATGAAATTAGTAATATTTTAATTTAAAAATGTGTTACTCTCTAAAACTGTGATTTGCCAGGAAACTGAAAATAAAGATTGTCTGAAATGTTTGTTGATATTTATAAGCCTCAACCTGGTGATAATCATTAGCCCCACTTGGTGTCCCAGTGCATAAGATTTTACAATATGAAATTTATTATTATTATTAATAACATCTGAGATCCCTGACTTATGGCTAGCCATACTTTTAGGGGAGAAATATCTTCTTCCTTTGCCTCTCTCTCAATCACTTGTGGCTCAGCCCCCCCCCCCCACCACCACCACCACCCTATATTAATTAAGCAACACTACAAAGAAGAATAAGAATAATTACTAAACATTAATTTTAGCAAACAAAATGTTACTGGACACAACAACCACAAAGTCAAAATCATGTGACAGAACAGTGAAAGATTACAAATTCATTTATTTAATTTATTACAAGAAAAGAATAAATAGTGGAACTAAATGAAAGAAGAAATAGTTGCAAAATGTTAATTACAAAATATAAACAGTAATCTATTTGTTCTAGCCAGAGTTTTGGAAACATATTTGCAAACGTCACATTATCACTCCAGCCACACACATTAAGCTTATAGACAACAAGAGAAGTGAACACTTCTAAAACTATCTCAGATGTTATATAATAAAATGACACAAGAAGGCTTCATTCACTGTTCCAACATTCATAAACATTAAACATATACAAATACAATATATATTTAATTAACATGCAATCCCTTTGGGAAGCATATAATTTATTTTCATGTCAACAAATAGAAAAACAAAGAAAAATGAATTCTGAAACACTGTCTTGTGTGAATGTAAATAGGTATTAGCAACTCTTACTTAACACTTATAACTAATAACTAAATGAGTAATACTAACTACTGACACAGAATATATAACTGACATTATTGCTCACCTGTGCTCTGACCTTACACAGTGACTTGAATCACCACATACTATTCCAATGAGAATTTTTAACAAAATCACCTCCAGAGGTATTTGTATGCCTAGGTACTGACCAGCAGGGATTCGTTTGACTTTCTGAGTCTGACAAAAATCATACAAAAAATTGGGGTTTATATACACTTTTGGCTCGTATGGCGATTTTGGATCATGTTACTACAGGCTCATGAGCACTTTGGTGGACCGGGGTTCAAACCTACCAGTCTGATGTCTCAGGTTTACTGCAAAGGCATGCTTCAGTGGATCTTTTCCTGACAAAAAGGCCTGGGTTGATACTAGCCAAGTGATTTCTCAAGGACAGGTTTGCCCAACATGACACTGGTGTCTGTTATAATTCTAATCCATGGCCACTGAGACAAAACATCTTCTAGCCTAACTATTGCCAAAAATATATTTTAGTGATGCTCACATCTTACCATAACATTGGTATAAAAATTAATCCTCAGAATCAACCAAATCAAAGCATGCTCAAAGTCACACACAGTCTTCAGTCAAGGTTCAAATAAATGTTACAAAGAAGAATTATGCTGTATAATGAATTACATTGCTAACATCGGCAGCTTGATTAAAGATAGTAATTAGTTAGAATGATGGAATTTTTAATCTCAACAATGTTAAAATCAAATCAAATAGTAATATATATTATGAAAGCTGGAGTTTTGTGTGTAATTTGTAACAAGAATATGTGATTGCATGCAAATTTTGGAAATAAAGATTTGCTGAAATGTATGTTGATATTAATAAAATAGTATGATTTGTATGAGTAATTTATAGCAAGACTATGTGATTTCAAACAAATTTTGAAGATTATAATTTTCTGCTGTATTATTATACTGAAAGACTAAAATTTTATTACAAAACAAAATATTTATTAATTTAAGTACAAACACCTGGCCATTTTCTAAACTTGCTTCACAACTCTTCACATTTTTTCCTAATTGCTTTAGGGTATCTTTTACTTAATCATAATTATTCTTTAATTCTTCAAGAATTTAGTGAGTTGGGTGGCTAGGTCTGTAAATGGGTGATCCATGGATTTGAGGCCTACTATGACCAACATTAAATGATAACTGGGTTTAAGGCCCACAAAAATGAACATTAGATGACTGGTGGTTTCAAGGCCCACCATGATGAACTGTGATTGGTGGTTTTAAGGCCCACCATGATGAGCATTAAGAGATTAATGGTTTGAGGGCCACCATTAACATTGTACCTGTAGGTTTCTATCCAATTCATGACATTGTAGGTGCTTAGAGATTTATATTAAGTTCTGAAGTTCTAATAAAAAATCCAGTCTATTTTTGTTTTATTTAATCACAATTGTAATATATGTATATAGATATAGTATCAGGGTAAGGAAAATCTTATTTATATGAAACATATGGATATATAAAGAAAGTCATCTATTACTGTCTGTTATGCACACTTACGCTAAGTAAGCCACTCAGTGTGAAGGAGGTTATGCTTTTCTTATATATTAATGTAATCATCCATTTCCATTGTAAGTTAGCCATTTTGTAATCAGGAATACATAAGGGAAATCATCCATTATTGTCAGTTATATAATATTATACTTGCAACCCAGTCAATGGGGAATGGATTACTGTAAAGCTTAATAATTATGATTGACCATTTTACACCAAGTCATGACTATGTCAAGTAATAATCATATTTAGCACCATGATATAAAATAAATAGCAATAAATAACCTAACTGATTGTGTAACACAAGTATATGACATTAAGTGCCAAGTAGTAATTATGATTAATCATTTAATAGCTGGTTATGACATATACCAGATAATACAATGACCATGATTGACTTTTAACAATAGAACTTGACTTTAAATACCAAATACAATAATCACAACTTAACTAGGGCATGGCATTCACAGTAAACAAATAATAATTTAACTAGGGGATGACCTGCTGTTCTAAATAATAACTACTAGGGAATGATTTGCTGTTGTAAATAATACACATGAACAATCAGTTAAGTAAGACATGTCTTGTCATTATAAATGCAAGTGTTTTATCAACACAGAGTATGATAAAACAGTAATTCTGATTGATCATTCATCTAGTATGTGAATTAAATTGGTGAATAATAATTCAGCATGTAACACCAGGATAAGAGAAGTACCAAGTAATAAGCATGACTGACCAGTTAACACATGGAAATGTGTAGTTCCAAAAAATGTTTGCTCAAACAAAACAATGCTTTTTAATAAAGCAAATTGATCATGTATATGGACCAAAAGTCATTGATAATTGTTAATGATTTTTTGTATATATATTATTATGTTTGTTTATTTACTTTCATGTTTGCTCCACTAAAGCATAGAGTTCAGAATTTTAGGATTGTTCTTGTGTGCAGAACTCTGGGTCAGTAAATAAACCATTTAAATGCTGGGTTGTTGTTTTTTTGTTGGTAAAGTGAGAAGCACATATAAGCACATACAAGTTTACATTCAATCTGGATAAAGATACATTCTTTTAATATCTGATTTTCTCTCTCTCTCTCTCCTCCCTACCCAACCCCCCACCTTCATCACCCACTCTATCCCATCAATGATGATTTTTCTGTATCCTCTTGTATATATCCTCTTATATATTGTTTTCCTCCTTATAGAAGAAATTTAGTCTGAGAATTGGGGAGGATTAATTTGTCTGAGAATGGTGAGGCCTTGGAATACAATATACTGACACTTTGAGAGGAATTAATAAAGTGAGAATATAAACAGAAACAGACTGACAGATGACAATAATGAATAGATTGAAAGCATGAAAGTATTGAATAGAATGAATAGAATACTGACCTTGGGAGGAATAAATAGAATAGACTGAGGCCTTGAGAGGAATAAAATGAACAGGCTAAGATCTTGAGAGAATGAATGAATAGACTGAGAGTATGAGAAAACTGAGACTGATATCTTGACAAGAGCACTAAGGTATTGAACAGATCAGGGTTTCTCAACCATGGTTCCACAGTTCTCCAAGAGATAGTGACTGGAAAAAAAATAATAATATCATACATTTTCATACATAATCGTTTTTATTTACGGTTCCCCGAGGCTTCCTCCAGGGTAAACAGACTAAAAGCTTGAAAGTATTGTATAGCTGAGAGAATGATAGTAATGAATAGAATGAGAGTATGAATGAATAGACTGAAAGCATTGAATATAGAGCTTAAAAGTATTGATTAGACTGAGAGCATGAAAGTATTGAATTGACTAAAAGCATTAAAGTTTTGAGAGGCCTGACACCTTGAAATTATAGGACTGAGAGCATGATAAAAATGAACAGACTAAGAACATAATGAAGAATAGACTGAGAATCTGAAAGCATTCAATAGATGAAGAACTTGAAATTATATGGAAAAGACAGAACAAAGTAATGAATAGATTGAAAGTTCTTAAAAAGACTAAAAATATGAAAGTATTGAATAAACAGAACACAAGAGGAATAAACAATATATACTGAGACCTTGAGAGGAATTCATATACTGAGACTTTGAGAGGAATTCAAATACTGAGAGTTTGAGAAAACTGAGATTATGACAAGAATGCATGGGCTGAGAGGGTGAAAATACTAGTGATGAGGTGATTTTCAGATTGATCTGGTCATGTAAACATGTAGCTCTGGCTTGGGCTTGACATCTATTTGCATCTGTCAAAGACAGAGACTGTCTATTCAGTTGCTCGTTGAGGTGCAAGATGGGGCAAATACTGGTGTGCCAATAGCATGCCAAGAGTGTAGACTAAATAGAGTAGTATGGCAGATAGAGTGCCAATTCTTGCACATATCAAATCAAGTCCTAAATTTCTAGTGAACACTGGAGTGATGGCTGGCGCACCTCATTCATACACAGAAAACAAGAAAGGACAGATGGACAAAAAAAAAAAAATAGAAAAGAGTGGATTAAAATGGCAAATATATACATAAGTGAACATGCATAATATGTACTAGCATAATTTTATAATACGTACTAGCATAATTATAATATGTACTAGCACAATTATAATACTTATATATAATTCAAATCACAAGTTTCAACTGACTGACCTATGCAAAAAATAAATACCTTTCTAATTTTATTTATAGTATACTTATTTATAGTTAGTTATAAGCCTGGCTTCTGAAAATCAATAAATAATGCAATCCTAATTTGATATATCTCAAAACAGTCTTGCATGATCCAAACTTATATGCCTTGGGCAGCAATGTGTGAATGATCATAAATATAATTCAAGATCCAGCTAAACAAGGAGCCCTTTCTGCTTCTCTTGTCAGCAAGGCACAAATGTCAGCATCTCAACTTTCTCCATTCAACAAGGCACAAACTGTCAGCATCTCAACTTTCTCCATTCAACATGGCACAAACTGTCATCATCTCAACTTTCTCCATTCAACATGGCACAAACTGTCATCATCTCAACTTTCTCCATTCAACAAGGCACAAACTGTCATCATCTCAACTTTCTCCATTCAACATGGCACAAACAGTCATCATCTCAACTTTCTCCATTCAACATGGCATAAACTGTCAGCATCTCAACTTTCTCCATCATCAACTTGGTACAAGCCATCAATGTCTCAGCTTTCTCTTGTTACAGACAAGGCACAAACTACCAGCAACTCATCTTGTTCTTGTCATCGACATATTTCAACTCTTCTTTGTCGTCAATATGACGCAAACTATCAGCATCACGATGAGAGACGCTTCTCTCCCGGAACACAAACCACTCCTTTCAACTGGCGCCAATGCACACGTGACTGATTCGTGTTGTCAACACCCCAGAAAGACGATGCTTTGCATATTTTCAAACTGAAATTACTTATAACAATAAGAACAACAAAAAGAGAGGTACCACGTGACATGTTAATAGTTACTACTGCTGCTTGTTCTGCTCAGTAACCTCGGGTTCAGTCTACCGGCTTTGTATCACGTGATCTGTATGTCGCACGCCAGGTACAATGTGCAAGGACAAGTGCAGCACTTCTTACACATTCACGCGTTCTACAATAATGTATGGACAAATACAACAATACATACACATACACACATTCTAAAAATAGTCTACATTCGCACACTGACAAATACAATACATACACATACACACATTCAAATAATAGTCTACATTCGCACACTGACAATACAATACATACATATACGCGCGTTTAAATCTACGCTCGCACACTGACAAATACGTGTACAATACATATAAATTCCCGCGTTTAAGTCTACGATCATGCTTGGACATACAGCAATACGCGTTCAAGTTTATATTCATGCAAACGAAAATAATCGATTACTGTTATATTCAGTTTATGTATTGTAGCAATGCTGCACTAATTTTAGCTATATTTTCATTTAAATATAAATGTATGCAACAGAAGGCCAAGCCACATTAATTGCTGTGTCGTATATTTACATTTGATTGTACTTATTATCATCTAACATTGATCTCAAAATGATGTTGGCAACCTATGATAGAAGAAGATGCAACTGACGTACAAAGTACACCCACATATTTCTAATACGCTCCACCCAACTCAAAGACTCAACCTTAACACTAATTCACTTCACATAACCTGAAGACATTTCACTGAGCTCTAATATATATCACCTAACCTGAGGTCATTTAGCGAAACCTAACTCCACCTGAGGACTTTCGGTAAGCCTTAATACACTTCACCTAACCTGAGGTCATTTAGCGAAACCTAACTCCACCTGAGGACTTTCGGTAAGCCTTAATACACTTCACCTAACCTGAGGTCATTTAGCGAAACCTAACTCCACCGGAGGACTTTCGGTAAGCCTTAATACACTTCACCTAACCTGAGGTCATTTAGCGAAACCTAACTCCACCGGAGGACTTTCGGTAAGCCTTAATACACTTCACCTAACCTGAAGAACTGACTGCCAGAAAAATTGTAGAAAAAAAACAAAAGTTACAGACACCCACTTCCCTTCCAAGTGCACATTTAAATTAAAATGTTACAACTTAAAGGTGAATAGACTATGTTGAGTTTTATTACACATTTGAATGCAGAAGTTTACAACTTATATTGAATATCTGTGTTATGTTAAATTATATATCTCAACCTCTAAAGCTGATTAATGACTTAGCTATTCCATCTCTTTAGACATTTTATAAAACTGGCTAATGTCTTACCCTCCACCCCCATACATAATTACTAAAACATCTACAAAAATAAAGATCAAGTAACCGTATCTCTATATTTTGTTGCTGATTCAACCACCACATCACTAAAAGTAGCAATGACTTAGCTCAAGCTCTTACGTTTGCCACCCTATTGTTAAAAGCATCTAGTGATGTAGTTGCACAATCTCTAAAACTAATTACCATAGTGACTTTCGCAGCATCCATCTCTAAAACTTGCCACAGATTCTCCCCAAACCATCAACATCCTAAAACTAGCTACCAATTTAGCAGCCCCAATATCCATCTATAAAACTTGCTACAGATTTACCCCACCAAAACAATCACTCCCCCCACCCAATCCATCTCTAAAACTCACTAACAATAAGAGTATATGACAATCCCATCCATTGCTAAAACTTGTTAATAATTTAGCCACACCAGAATCTGTCTTCAAAACTTGATGCAGATTTGGTCATCCCACCTCTAAAACTTACTACCAATTTGACCACCCCATCTTTAAAAGTATCTAATTATTAAACCAGCCCATCCCTAAAAATTTTTAAAGTTACTTATTGATTTAACCATTCTCCTTTCTTTAGCTCATTTAGGCTATTTATAGATTGAGTCATTCCCCCATTCTATAATTTTGTTAGGCTACTTAATTTAGCCAGTGCTGTTTCTAAAGCTTTATTTGTAGGCTACTTAGGTCCAGTTCTAACTCTAAACCTTTATTTTTAGAGAATCTATGACCAGTGCTATCTACAAAGCTTTAATTTTAGACTATTTATGACCAGTGTTGTCTCTAAACTTTATTTTTAGACTACTTATGACCAGTACTATAGCTAAAGCTTCTTTTTAAAACTACTTAAGGCCAGTGCTGTAGCTAAAGCTTTATTTTTAAATTACTTACGACCAGTACGACTCTCAAGCGTCGAAGTGGACAGGTAGCGACTGTAAATTATGCAAATCTTATTAAATATGACAAAAAATATTAAAGGCAGAAGGCATACAGTGTTTCCAACACAATCCTCCTATTTTTCTAACTCTTCACAAAACCATTTGTGATTAAGTGATTAACTGACGTCCCGCCGTTAACTGATTGTCAAAGCAACCAAATGTCAAGCCAGGTTGAGATACTAATCATACTCCTCCATAGCTGTTGACTTCTTCGACTATCACATCCGACCTCCACTAGAATTCAGTCAGCAAACTCCTAATTAAATTAATTTATATTTAATATAACCTTTTGCCAATATGGTGATTGTATCACTTATACGACACACGATAGATATAAGCCGTTGTCTGCTTTGTCTGCATTCCTCAGGTATTGATTTCTAGCAGCTGCGTACAGCTCTTTCATTGTTCTAACTTAAAACAGGCAACAGCTAGACAGTGGGCATTGTGGGATATATACCGTATCTAAGTGTAGGCGACTGCTTGATGAGTAAGAAGCCGCGTTCACCGTGTCACGCTCTATTGCACATTGCAAATGCACCCGGGAACCCGCGAAGCGACGCATTTTATAGTGTAGAGGATTTTTTTCATACAGCTCTGGTGTGAATAACAGTTCGTTTTGGAATTTTTTTGAAGCCGGTGGTCTATGAACAACTGAAGTGCAATTTTCAATATTGAAAAACGACTAGACATTCACTGGTCATTGACTGGTCGTAAGATCTTGACCGCAAGCAAACAGCAGAATATAAACGAAATCCAGTCGTCTGATCTACCGGAAACAGCGACAACAGGACAGAGGAAAGTAAGTTTTTATAATTGTAAATGAATATATTTTTAAAGCATGAATATATTTTTTGTTTGTTTGGTTATAATAAGGGTTCTAATCAATTCGAGAGTGCGGCATGTTTTGCGACAATGAATGAGTGAATCAGCACTACCTTGATGTTGACTGTCGGAATATGAGAACGTGTTTTATCAACCATGACAATATTTTTTTCTTTGCGGCCTTAGCTGTCGACTTATTCAATCCTGGTTGGACCTATGCAGTCTTGTTTACTCTAGATTGGGCTTAGTGTTGTCTTGTTTAGTCCAGAGCAGACCTAGTGTTGCCTTATTTACTCTAGGTTGGGCCTAGTGTAGTTTTGTTTAGTCTAGATTAGTGTCATTTTATTCAATTTTGATAGGGCCCAGTGCAGACTTATTTACCTTAGATTGGGCCTAGTGTCATCTTGTTTACTCTAGATTGGGCCTAGTGTCGCCTTGTTTACTTTAAATTGGGCCTAGTGTCGTCTTGTTTACTCTAGATTGGGTCTGTGTCGTCATATTCAGTCTTGATATGGTCTAGTATCAATGTAATTAGTTTAGAGAGGGTCTATTGTGGTTTTATTTAATTTACCTGTTTTATTTTATTAACCTGTTTAGTCTAGGTAGGATATACTGTCTTCTCATTTAGAAATAGATTGGGTCAGTATTCCCACCAACTTTCTTCTTCAATATAAGTTTATCAATATGTGTAAGAAGGTCAATAAATTTATTAAATCAACAATCAAATATACATAGAATAAATAAAATGAAAAGATTACTTGACATCTGTTACGTTTCCAGTATTTATTTAGAGACCCTGCTTAGGAAATTATAGAACTTTAATTTACTATTTAAATTAATTCCCTCTCGTTTAACCTAAACAGACTGGTTGCTCAAATCATCATTCGACTAAATTAAAAATGCATCTTTGTAGTCTAGATAACAGATTTACGAACTGATAATTTGCGTACATTAGCTAGATTGGAAATCGTTAAAAACTCTCTTAGATTCATATGCATTCATTACGTCATTCGCTTAGCTCAAACAGCCCCCATCCAATCCACATTTTTTGGTCTATATGCATACAAATTACTACAAAAAGAGGTTCTTAACAAGATGAAATAAGATTTAATAAGTTTAACAATTAACAGCAACAATTAATCACGAGCACGAAGTCTAGATTCAATACAAATGTTATTTCTTGCTCTATCGTCTTTGTTTTTTGTTTTAACGAGAATTTCTGCCAAAATATTCACTTGATCCTGGACCATAGTAGATATACTTAACTACACTCTTGGTTGCATGTGGGGTTCAACTGGTTAGAACTTGTCCACATCACTTTGGCTCATCGTCAGTACTGCATAGCATAACAGTCAATCGTCCACTCAATTACTGCATCGCTAATGTACTTGTGACGATCGTTAACCATAGTTAACACAATGTACTTCTACGTAGTTCACGTATGGGTCATGAAGATACCCGAGTCGGCGTCGATTCAAGAAGTACGAAGGTAGAGAGGAATAACATAAGAACCCGGCTGAAACAAAGGATTTGGGCTCTGTAACTATTTGCGTCTATATTCGCAAAACCCAAGCACATGTTTCTTTGTTTAAAGGTTCTGAATTTAGAATCTTTGACTATCGTGTCGTTTACAATTCAAATATGGTTATATTTAAATATACATTGTGGTTCACGTGTGTGTTACAGGTAACGTTACATGAACGTATGAATTCCCAAATATTTACTGCATTAAAAATTAGAATTCACACAAAGGATTAATTCAAAATGAAGCATGAATGCTTTACAATTTTACATGAAAAATTATATGCAAGAACAATTTGAATTACAAAGAAGAATTCACAACGTGCACAGACATCCTGGCGGCACTATGGAATTTAAGATTTATATAAATTAAAGATAAGAAAAGAGTTACAATAATTTATATACAATAACTTTTAGATTTGTCCCTTTTACATCGAAACAGGTGCTTTGGCTAAAATAGCGATAAGCTGCACAATTACATACATCAATTCAATTACAAAATACAATCAATAAATGCAATAAATATTAGTAAGAAGTAGACGTGTTATTGTTACCTCTTAAAAGTAGATTTACTGCTTTAGCGGGTTCTTTCTTTCGACTCTCTCATACGACTCTGGTATGCGGCGGGACGGAGCTAATGCAGCTGTCTTGTGCGTCTGCCGATCTGGGAAGCGAGTACGGATTTCACGCGCGTTATCATATTTTATAAAACTGCATTGAACGCATCACGTGACCGCTCACGTGGTATGTTGTTGATCTCGAAGGTGCTGGACAATGGCCTAAAGTTATGCAACAATCTGACCTTGCTAGAAGCTTCTCGATACTGATGTATCACGGGTGAATTCCAACAAAGGTCCCTTCAAAATTTTAATTTTGAAAACGAGCAATTGGGTCACGAGGTCATGACACAGAATTTGTCACACTCGTCACAACATCAGTATTTCTTTTATATCTATACAGTCTTATATCTTAAATACAATTCAACAATAGTGTCAATACAAATCACAGGACAGTTCTTATCAGAGAATAGAAATGGAGTTATTAGAGATAAGTGATAATAGTCTTTACATAACCTGAATTAGGTGCTGTCTCATTAGTAATTCCTGCACTTATTTGCAACAAAACAAGCAAGTTATTGTTCACTTATTACAACCAATTCCATCTGTCTCAGTAGTAATTCCTGCACTTATTTGCAACAAAACAAACAAGTTATTGTTCACTTATTACAATCAGTTCCATGTGATTCACTCCTCACACTCTAGAATACTGGTTCGATGTTATTTCCCTTGAGGCTTAACCCGGGTGTTCCTTCACCATGTTTAGCTCCCCCAAGTAGAACAACAATTGTAGCAATTTCCAGTAACTTTCTTGTACCAGAAATTGTTTGATGTAGTTAGCATACCATGTAACCATACATCTTACACAAAATGGTAGATGATTTCCGTGTCTACTTCGGTCGTAGCGGCTTATAGTCAGTAAATCAAAAGTCTCAGATAATACAAGGGAAGGCTACTTTATCCTTGTAAATATATAATCAGGGAACAATCACTGAGTTTCCAGTTTATCCCTTTTAAACTCCATTCATTCTTACATTCAAGTCTCAACTTAACAGTTTCCTGCAAAAGTATACACTTACACAGTATAATAAATACAACATATCAGTTTTATGGACAGGTTCACTAGAAACAATGTCAAGTGTTTAGCATACTATATACGAGCATCTTAGTTCAAACATTTGTAGAAATAATAGTCTACTATGTAATACGTCTCTGCGTAAAATGCAAGTATAACAAATCAATAGCAAAAATACACGAACTGTTTCTAGTTTATCCTCTCTCTCGATCAGTCAGTTAACTCGTCATTAAAGCTAACACCACCTTTCATTACTGGGGTTCTTCCCTCACCAAATTCAAGTGAATATACAATAGAATAGTGTACAACACGTACACTTTTTTTTATCTCAGCCCATTGGTTGGTCTCGTTCTCATAAATCTTAACTATTGGATAATAAACCTACTCATCCAGTTGGAACTGGTTTACCCTGCATCAGCAATTTCTAGCATATTCTCAACTCGAGTGTTTACTCCAACTCTGAAACTTACATAAGGAGTACCCAAGGTGGGGGTCACTTCGACATTTTAACAATTTATAAAACAATTAAGTTTAGAAATAGGGTAGACACATCTACTCCGCTTATTTAGTTTAGATACTAGTATTCTATTTTCTTATTGACCTTGACACGGTCCTGGTCAACTTATTTAGTTTAGACAGGAGCCTACTGTCATTTAGGATTAGACTTACCATCATCTTCACATTGATAGGAGTCCTATTGTCGTCATTTTAATCCCAAATTGACAGGAGCCTACTGTCATTTAGGATTATACTTACTATCATCTTCACATTGATAGGAGTCCTATTGTCGTCATTTTAATCCTAAATTGAACCTATTGTCGTCAAATCATGTTCAGCCTAGATAGAACTTTTCTGTTGTTATATCAAGCTTACCTAGACAATGTCATCATGTTCAGCCTGGATAGAACTTTTCTGTTGTTATATCAAGCTTATCTAGACACTGTCATCATGTTCAGCTGTCGTTAACCTCCGTCTAGATTTTTGGCCTACTATCGTTATATTCTAATTAGGTCAACTGTCATCATATTCAATTTATATAGGGATCTTCTGTGGACACACTCACCTTAGATAGAGACTAACTGTAGTATTTAATTTACGGGCCTCCTATATTCATCTTAGAGATCCGCCCTCGTTTGTCATAGTTCAGGCACAGGGTTTTATGAGAGTCTTGTGTTATAGGATTTTGTTCAAATACATTATTTTCTGTTCATTCAAACATTTTTCATTCGAAAAGTGGAAAACATTTATATTAGTTAAAAAAAATGTATTCATATTTCATAAATCTTTTAATTTAGAAATAAATAAGTTTAGCACTGGCATTTCTAGATGTAATTGTCCACTTACTTTGCCTTTTGAAGTCTAATTTCATTATTAGTGTAGCATAATTAGTATGTGAAATTTGATAACTCACGACATGAAATTACGGCAAATTATTCTGAACTTTGGTATATGCACGATTAGGTTGGAAGTACTTGAACGGCTGTGCTTAGCCGGCCACGCTGTACAGACGAATGAGTTGTGAGTGAGCTGGACACATTGTAGAGACGAGAGATGTGTTGTAAGCCGGCCACGCTGTAAAGACGAATGAGTTGTGAGTGAGCTGGACACATTGTAGAGACGAGAGATGTGTTGTAAGCCGGCCACGCTGTAAAGACGAATGAGATAGATGTAAGTAGCCAGCAGTGTCTAGATACGAATGAATTGTTACAGTCGTTACACCATAAAAATGAGTTGGCCATATTGCATAGATAAGTGAGCTGGCTGTGCTGTAAACGAGTTGGTCATATTGTAGAGATACGTGAGTTGGCTTTATTGTAGAAATGAGTAGAAAGGCACAATATACTATAGTGGTGAGTTAGTAGACCACAATATAGAATGAATAGAACAGATGATTACGTCACAGTGTAGAGGTAAGTAACCTGAAAACAGGGTAGTGAAAGATTAATTCACTGCCAGCCCCACACATCTCATGTCACCGTTCAAAGATCTGCATATCTCTGTCTCTCTATAAATGGCACTATGCCAAAAACAGCTCATGTCACCGTTTCAAGACTTGTTTATCTATATATGTAGATATAACAGTTCATGTCTACATTCAAAGTTTTGCATATCTATAGCTCTCTCTATAGGTCATTGGGCCATACAACAGCTCAAAGTTTTGCATATCTATAGCTCTCTATATAGGTCATTGGGCCATACAACAGCTCATGTCAATGGTGGAAGATTTGCGTATCTATATTTCATATACATGGCACTGGGCAACACAATAGCTCATGTCAACATCTTGCATACCTCCACACATGCTTTAGCTTCAGCTTCCTGTGCTGCAGCTTGCCTACATGTGAGTATGCACACATTGTTGAGTGAATCTGGGATGTCCTCACCAATGAGAGCATATTTACATCCCATGACAGCGCTCTCAAAGGAAGTTTACCAGACATAACATCCTGAATGCATCCGCATGCATACTTGCTGTTTATGTCTACCATCACAAAGGATACTTTATCTTTTACACCATTGGCTAGAGTGATTGTTTGAAACTCTCCAGTGACGTCATTTTCATTCACTAGGTTAGGGTGTACTACTAACCCTACTCCACAGTCAGTGTCACAGAGGTCTGGAACACAATGTCCATTTATGTTTGCATTAAAACTTGTTTCTGTGACATTTATGTTATCTGGTCAATAACGTTTGATATAGCCTGGTTTGCCACAGCTAATGCACACTACTGGTTTGCCACAGCTAATGCACACCACTGGTTTGTCTTTACTGTTGGGGTGAGGTGTGGGTATTCTATCTTTCATTTTATTAAATGGAGGAGGTGCGAGAGAGGATTTAGATTTAGATTTATATATGGGGATTCTCAGTTTGAGAGAGAAATCATTTAAACAGACACCTTCATATACACACATACACACACACACACACACACACACACACACACACACACACACACACACACACACACACACACACAGTGAGAGATCAGTGGCACGCAATATAGATAGTGGTTTCACATTTACAAAACTTTGCATGTGAGTGTACCATAGTGTTGAACAGAACTTCAAGTGTTGTCTGTTATCATCAAAAATACTAATTAAGTTTGTTTAACAGAGCACATTATGTTGGCTGTCACTGACAGTAAAACTAATTTAGGAAGGTTATATTGCTTTACCTGCTAATGTCATTCACTTATACACTTTAAAAAAATTAATATTCTAAAATATTTAATATTTGTAAGCCATTTCAAATGCTTGACAAAAATATCTTTCTATTGAAGGCAAGATTATGTGAATCGTAAACACAATAGAAAACAGCAAGTCTTTTTGTGTTCTGATTGTAAATTTATATATAAAACAAAACAAAACATCATACTACAACCGTCAAACCTGTGTCAAATTCATTTACATCAAGTTTTGTGCATGATTATTTATATGACTGTAAAAAGTATTGTCTTAGATATTTACAGTAAAGAAGCTCAACAAATGCATACATAGTCACTAATATACACCTCAAAACACACACACACACACACACACACACACACACACATCGTACGAGCGTGTACACATGCATACACATACATGTACATTTCGCACATAGTGATAATGTTCACATAGATTACAGCTTACTTGATCAAGTGACTTATCAATACAGAATTCAGTCCAATTCGGGCTGATGTCGAAAAGTTTATCACCCCATCATGCCATCTGAAAATTATTAAAAGGTCACTTAATTAACTCCTAATTAGATCTTTAGAAAATGAGCAGTGAAAATGTATTTGTTGAGTTAATTATAAGTGACACAGAAGCAGGTAGCAAATAATACTACTAATTAATGAAAATTAGCCTCTAGTGCCAATTATTCTGCCTAGTGTTAATTTGATATTTTACTTGCAGTGATGCTTAGCATTTATAAATTGTAGATTTTGTTTAGTGAGCTTTCTTTTGCAAGATCCAGTAAATCAGTTATACGGAGCTATTAATGCCACATGATTAAACCGAGTTGAAGTAATTATGAAAAGTTTGGGACCAGGAATAACAAATGCAATAAAGTGAATTGTTTATGAGTTTCATTCCCTGTCTGTGGAGCCATATCCATGTATTCAAGCAATGAAATCCGCTAAGCACAAAACGCATAGAATGTTCATGTAATGTGAATACAACATTGACCAGAACTTGTTTGAAAAATCTTTTCTTTTTAGGTTGAAGCTGTGCAAGGGCTTACAGGCGTGCTGAAGCAAGCAGGTGTGCAAGGGTTTGCATTTGTGCTGGGACAAGCAGGTGTGAATGATGGAGAAGAACGTGATAAATGGAGAAGATGTACATCTGGAGAACTATGGGTCCATATCTACACACAAATCTGAAGACAAGGTCAAATTCATACAACAGGATGTGTTGCAGGTAAAGAGAGACAAGAAACCTGAAAACATCAATCTTCTGCTATTAGTTATAGCAAGCTCTACTCCTTGTTTCGTTCTGCAATCTTCTGCTATTAGTTATAGCAAGCTCTACTCCTTGTTTCGTTCTGCAATCTTCTGCTATTAGTATTAGTTATAACAAGCTCTACTCCTTGTTTCGTTCTGCAATCTTCTGCTATTAGTTATAGCAAGCTCTACTCCTTGTTTCGTTCTGCAATCTTCTGCTATTAGTTATAGCAAGCTCTACTCCTTGTTTCGTTCTGCAATCTTCTGCTATTAGTATTAGTTATAACAAGCTCTACTCCTTGTTTCGTTCTGCGATTACAAAATGAAATTGGTGCACACAATGGCCTTGGTGTACACAGTGTTCTTGGTGTACTTAATGGTGTTCATTGTTTTTTATGTACACAATGGTCCATTCGTTCTTTCAGCTTAGCAGTTTTAGTCCTTGCCGTACTCCTAAACTGGTATAATGAAATCTAAAATTGCCGAACTCTTTAAACCGTAAGACAGAATCTAACAACTTGCCGTACTCCTATACTGGTAAGATGAAATCTACCAAATTACCGAACTCTTTAAACTTGTAAGACAAAATCTAACAACTTGACGTACTCATTAATCCGGTAAGACAAAATCTAACAACTTGACGTACTCATTAATCCGGTAAGACAAATTCTAACAACTTGACGTACTCATTAAACCGGTAAGACAAAATCTAACAACTTCCCGTGCTCATTAAACCGGTAAGACAATATCTAACAATTTGACCTACTCATTAAATCGGTAAGACAAAATATAATAAATTGACGTACTCATTAAACCGGTAAGACAAAATATACTAACTTGACGTACTCATTAAATCGGTAAGACAAAATATACTAACTTGACGTACTCATTAAACCGGTAAGACAAAATGTACCAACTTGCCCTACTCCTTGGCTTACATGAATAAGACAAAATCTACCATTTTGACGTTTTCTTTCTACCAGCACGACAAAATCTACCATTTTGACGTTTTCTTTCTACCAGCACGACAAAATCTACCATTTTGACGTATTCTTTCTACCAGCACGACAAAATCTACCAACTTACCATACTCTTTAAACTGGTAAGAGAAATTCTACCAACCTGCCGTATTCTTCACACCAGTATGACAAAATGTGCAGTAATATTTTAATATAACTCCTTTCCTATTCTCCTTCCGTTTTTCTTTCTCGTTTACAAAAGACAGTTAACAGAAATAGATAGCTACTTATTCACTCTTACTTGTATGAAGTATGCATTGGATTTATTTATTCACTTAAGATATGCATTTATGGACTCAGTGAATGATCCAGTCAGTTATGTAATCTAGTTTTAAGCAGGCATTGTAAAGGAAAAGGAGTAACTGATGTACTAAAGAGTGAATGAATCTTTAGTAAGGTCATGACTGTTGTTCAGAGCTGCGACTGAGGCATATATATATATAAAAACAAAGCATGAAGCATGAACAAAAACCCCACAGTCCATATTCACTAAAATAGATCAGTGACATACATGTTGGCTAAAATAGTTTCCTGATAGCCAATATTGACTAAAATAGTTCACTGACAGTCCATGTTGCCTAAAATAGTTTAATGTCAAAACATGTTGACTAAAAAAGTTCACTCACAGTTTATTTTGACTAAAATAGTTCATTAACAGTCATGTTAGTTCAATCACAGTCCAATTTGACTAAAATAGTTCACCTCAGCCCATACAGTACATATTGACTAAAATATTTCACTGACAGTCCATTTTCACTAAAAAGATTAATTAACAGTCATGTTTTAATTAGTTCAATCACAGATCATTTTGACTAAAATAATTCACCTCAGTCTATATTGACCAAAATAGTTCACACACTGCCCATGTTGACTAAAATAGTTCATTAACATTCCATGTTGGTTAAAATAATTATTTTTACCAATTATATACCCTGTGGGGATGGTAGACCTCTCGCTTGGACTGTGACTGATGACTTGGACTGCTGCTGACTGGGATTATGACTGGCTGGATGCATAGCAGTTTGGAGCAGGCCTAGCAGTGGCTGATTACTAACTAAAACGTAATAGCTAAAGCGTTAGTGAAGAAATTAACAGTTCGTGATGGAAGGTAGCGTTCAGAGACGACTGTGTTGAAAAGATCGCAGCTGTGAACGCGATACATTTTGTGTTAGCTTTTCGCCAGCAATGGATGGAGGTGTCTGTGCTAAATCTTTTGAACTAATCGGAAAGAAAACTATTGAGCTGTCACCGAATGAGGTACGGTTTTATGGTCTGCGTGAATTAATACATATATTTTAATTTAACACATATCTACAAAATACTGGCAATTTTCTCACGTTTTGTTTGTTTAATTTCATGTTCGCAACTGTACGAAAAGGTTAAATTTAATTGTTTTTCTTTCTTGTTTCATTCCTTTAGGCAGTTTATTCACTCAATGGCTCATTAGACCTATATGTATGCCTACATTTATTTTATTATTATATCAAGACTTAAATTATTGTGATTATACTGTGGGGTAGCATATATATCTTTCACTAGCTACATTTATTTTATTATTATATCAAGACTTAAATTATTGTGATTATACTGTGGGGTAGCATATATATCTTTCACTAGCTACTGTTTTTATTTCATGTTTCTCATTAGGCCCCTCTTTACAGATTAAAGGAAGCAATCAATGAGTACTGAATTAAATACGCATTGTATAGCTCAGTGCCATATAAAATACTTGCCTGCATAATAATAACTCAAGGCACGCACGCACGCACACGCACGCACGCACGCACATACACACAACACACACACACACACACACACACACACACACACACACACACACACACACACACACACACACGGTACTGAAATAAAATACTGTCTATAGTTCTTGAATATGACATTGTGGATTACATTCACGTGTTTCACGTGCTATTACTACTACTGTTCACAGGAAATTACAACAATGTACACTTGCAGATGGAGGCCGATTGTTACGACTACTACTAGTCATAACGTGTCTCAACAATGTATATTATAGCAAACGGGGTTAAATTGTTATTTATACTACTAGTATGTTACAGCAATGTATAAAAATGTATATTGTAGCAAACGGGGTTAAATTGTTATTTATACTACTAGTATGTTACAGCAATGTATAAAAATGTATAGTAGCAAACGCGATTGTTACTAGTACTACTAATCACAATATTTTACAGCAATGTACAAAAAAAAAAAAATGTATAGTAGCAGACGAGGCCAGTTTGCTACCAGTACTACTGTAATGATTATACTGTGAAGTAACATGCAGGCACAGATACTTTAGATACCAATGGTGTAAGCATTTGCTACAAAATGACAAATAAAAGTCATCTAATTATCAAAGCAGGTGTTACGTTGACAGACTTACATTGTTAATGTGCTGTACTGGAAATATTGTTTGGACATTCAGTATTTGTACGTTAACATCAAACTGTTGAGTATTAAATCCTCATTACTTTCATTCTCCTATCAAACTGTTGCGTATTAAATCCTCATTACTTTCATTCTCCTATACATCTCATGCCTTTTATTTCATCTACAGGTCTAAAATTTAAAATTAATTAAATGTATCAAGGTCATGACAGCCGGTTTGTGAATTTTTTATTCACAAACCGGCTGTCATGACCTTGATACATGTAGACATGCTCCTATAATATAAAACCGTTTTATTTCATACATAATTTGAGGTTCACTGCTATAATCACAGTAATTCCCTTTGCTATACATAAGTTTTCTGTAATACCAGCAGCTCCCTTTATTATAAATTAAAGAGGTTCAGTAATATTATAGTAACCTGTTTTGCTTTTAAACTCAATATGAGGCTCACTGCTGTAATACCAATTTCATCTTGTATTTATTACGAGGCTCACTGCTGTATACCAATTTCATCTTGTATTTAGTATGAGGCTCACTGCTGTAATACCAATTTCATCTTGTATTTAGTATGAGGCTCACTGCTGTAATACCAACAATTTCATCTTGTATTTAGAATGAGGCTCACTGCTGTAATACCAACAATTTCATCTTGTATTAAGTATGAGGCTCACTGCTGTAATACCAATTTCATCTTGTATTTAGTATGAGGCTCACTGATGTAATCGACTCGTTCTGTGTGATACACATTATAATGTTGACTACAGTCATTCTCTCTTGTAATACAACACGTTCCCGTTGATACACATTATAATGCTGACTACAGTCATTCTCTCTTGTAATACAACACGTTCCCGTTGATACACATTATAATGTTGACTACTGTAATTCAATGTTGTAATACACGTTCCCGTTGATACACATTATAATGTTGACTACTGTAATTCTCTCTTGTAATACAACACGTTCCCGTTGATACACATTATAATGTTGACTTCTGTAATTCAATGTTGTAATACATGTTCCTGTTGATACACTATCCAATAGTTCGTTCCATGTTGTTACACGAAACAGTCCCTTTGATACACATTTTATGCATACTGCTGTAATACAAACACGTTCCATTGATTACACAGTACATGTTCACTGTTGTAATACTAAACACGTTCCATTTGATATGATATTCACCCTATAATACATATACGTTCCATTTGATACACATTAGGGTGTTCACTGCTGTAATACAGGTATGTTCCATTTGTAGGAATTGTGATATTTATTGCTATCATAAGTACATGCAGTGACAAAATGCAAGTTTAGTTTCTTTACTCAAGCTACCTTTGTAACTTCTTTGGTTACTATGGCCACTATTCGAACTATGTTCACTCTGGCCACCATTGCTATGTTCACTGTGGCCACCTTTTAAACTATGTTTAAACTGAGCGACATAATGACATTGAATAGTAAAGTTTGATATAACATAACATAACATACATAGTCAATAATAGTGGTGATATAAAATAATGACGTCACTGCATGATGTTATTCCATAGTTGTGCAGTGTTCTTTATGTCAAAATCCTCAGTACTTTGTTTCTTGTAAGGAAATAGGGATTATGTCAAAATCCTCGGTACTTTCTTTCTTGTAAGGAAATAGGGATTATGTCAAAATCCTCGGTACTTTGTTTCTTGTAAGGAAATAGGGATTATGTCAAAATCCTCGGTACTTTCTTTCTTGTAAGGAAATAGGGATTATGTCAAAATCCTCGGTACTTTGTTTCTTGTAAGGAAATAGGGATTACGTCAAAATCCTCAGTACTTTCTTTCTTGTAATGAAATAAGGATTATGTCAAAATCCTCAGTACTTTGTTTCTTGTAAGGAAATAGGGATTATGTCAAAATCCTCGGTACTTTCTTTCTTGTAATGAAATAAGGCTTATGTCAAAATCCTCAGTACTTTGTTTCTTGTAAGGAAATAGGGATTATGTCAAAATCCTCGGTACTTTGTTTCTTGTAAGGAAATAGGGATTATGTCGAGGCCAATGTTTCCTCATATTTTACACAATTTCTAATGTTTCCTCCTATTTTACACAATTTCCAATGTTTCCTCCTATTTTACACAATTTCCAATGTTTCCTCATATTTTACACAATTTCTGTGTGCAAATATAATCTGTTGTGCAGTGTTTTCACCAGTAAAAGAAAAATGTACACCCCATAACAATTTTAAGGTTTTTAGCCAAGATGTTGTCATATGTGATATTTCATGTCGAAATTAAGTTACTGTCTCATTTTAAAACTAGTTGTTGTTTTTGAACATTGTTAGTTTGTTACTTTATAATGGTGTTTGACATAAATATTCTTTTTGTTGTTTGGTTGAAATAAATTATGCCAACAAAATTAGGTTTGATTTGGTTTCTAAGTGATTGTGATGGAGTGGTTGACAGCTTTACATGCTGATTGACTGCAAATCTGCAATACAGGAGCATTTTATTGATCTAAAAAGCATTAGAACACTGTACGCTGAGTGTGAGAACAGAAATATTTACACATCCTAGCATTTCCGGAATTAGCGCATAATAGTCTGACCTTAGCATGTCATAAAATATTATAGCTAACTATCAAGGCATTATTTTTTCTTTCCTGTCTTTAGCTTTCGCCCACTCTGAGCAGACTTTATCAAAACTGACCCACCCTCCATCTAGTTGATAGCTTTTGACTCACATTAACATGTCCAAGTGAAATTGCTCAAGCCTTTCTCAATTTATTTTGCTGACATTTCATCAAGTTTAAAGTCTGCACTGGATGCCAAGAGTGTGGCACCTATATTCATTAGCTTGGCAAGATCACCAAATTGCTCTTTCGGAAGGGCAAATGTAACAAGATCAGCAAATTTGTTATTAGTTTGCCGTTAATTTTCTCTTGCACAGGTTATTTAAAGTCATTATACTGGTTAACAAAGGCAGCACTGTTAGTAGGTCTATTACCTAGTGCTAAAAGGTCAAAGTATTTTGAACACAATGCTTTAACTTCTTCGCAACCAAAAACTGAGGTCACTTTCAACAAGTTTTTTCACAATGAAATGCTATCCATTTTTTAAACTTCCCCCTCTAAGTGCTGATAAATAAGCTTTATAAAAGTTATATAGACTGTGTATTCACTTCATTATTTTTTCCATGGCATTCACTAATCACTACCGAAACATTGTCACTCCGGCAAACTTGACCCTCAAATATTGCTGCCTTTTGAATTTTGCCCCTAGATAAAGGTAGTGCATCAACTGGTGTAAAGCAACTCTTTTGTAAGTTTTTGGGACAAGGTTGCCAATTCATTCATCACATCGTAACTTCCAATGGCAATGGGATGATTTTTTTTGCCTTCATTGAAAGATTTAATAAATGCTTCATTTTGGCACCGTTTTGTTGTTCAAGAGCGAGAGAACATTGTGTAAATTGTTCGAATCAAAGTTTCAATGTCCGTGTCAGCTGTACATCTTTCCAGGCATAACTGATTCCCAATTCCTTACGATGCGCAAAACAATATTGCTGAACCAAATAGGGTATAGCTTGCTACAGTTGAGCCTTGACCCCATTAAATCTGCCCAACATTCTGATGCACCGTCAATTGTGAACATAATTATTTTATGTAGATTAAATTTATGCTTTTCATAAAACTGCTTGAATTTAGAAACAATGTATGCACACATGCTTGAAACTGAATTATTCCTTCAAATGAGGACTTTATTTCAATGGAATTATTAGGCTGAAATGTAGAGTATGAGACCATTAAATGTAATGATATTAAAGTAGAGCATGAGACCATTAAATTTAATGATATTAAAATAGAGTATGACATTAAATTTAATGATATTAGATAGCATGAGACCCTCGCTGACACTGATATTTGGGTTCCATCAACTGTTGGTGTATGAAATTCTGCCGAGTTTATTTCATCAATCATATTATTTTCAACAGCATTATTCATAACTTCTAAAAGTTCAAATGCATAATTCTCATTTCTCCACCTCTCTGGAATAACAAAATATTTAGCCATGTGCTCATGAATGGTTTGCACTTATGACATTGGGATCTCCATGTTAATAAAATAACAACGTGTTTGTCCACGTGTTCATGAATGGTTTGCACTGAAGGCATTGAGTTCTCCATGTTAACAACAAGTAGAACAGAATCCAATGAGAATATTCACCTTATCTGATCTTGCATGCCTTCGTTCCTGACGCTCTAATTTTTGCTCCCATTTCTCTGCAATCTCAGGCAACATACAAAGGAGTTCAATGGAAGATAATGGTGCATCTTTGCTTCTTAGGTTTTTGTCAAACATCTGTGTGAGGCTTGCACGTCGGCTATTTCAAAAGTCGAGATTCCACACGCCTTCTCACACTTTTTCCTGTGGCAAGTTCATTTCAAGCTTTTGCATCCTTACATTCTACACCATGTAGCAGTCATGCTGAAAGATTTCTCCAAGCTGGATGCAAATATTACGACGGCTTTTGGGGCGTAGCGGATTTCTTCAACCATTTAGGTTTCAATGAACTTGTAGTTCTTTTACTCTTCGGATTTTCAGACATTGTAAAGTCACTTAAAAAAAATAAAACTCACTAATAAAAATAAAAACTGAAAAGACCATGCCACACTTTGGTATTGCACCTTGTACAACTGGCAAATACAATAAGCACTTTAAAAAAAGAAACAATCGTGTTCCGGAATAGGAAGTTTAAATGTTAGAGAGTCCGTTTTTATAATTGCACATTGCAAAATCGTAACTAAAGCGGAATGAGCACGTTTAAAAAATCACCGAGGACTATAATATCAACACGTCACAACCCCACTGGCCTAAAATCGGGTAGTTCTGAAAGTGAAGCTCGCTGCTTGTGGGGTTAAAAGAAAAAACTGCTACGGCACCGAAAAACAACAGAAGCTGGCATGGATGGCTGGGGGGGGGGGGGGGGGAGGAGAGACAGCCGCAGCTCAGCTCCACCAGTACACAAGACCTTTCTTCATCCTGCAAAACCCAGAGTCCTGCCTTCCTCAGAGTCAAGCGAGAGGAGGAAGTCCTCGCAGGAGCCATCCAAGACCGAGAACATCAATCGAAGATGAAAAGTCTAGTTTAGATGTATATATAGTTGTGTTGGTTTTTTTTTATTTTTAAACAGAAGGATTTGAGTATATTTTTGCGTGCTGCGGTTACCTGTTTGGATTTGCTGTTTGTATTCACTGTTGCTGCCCCGAATCATTCTGAAAATAGACGGATTTTATAATACGATAAATGATCGCTTAAAAAAAAAAATCTGTATATCATCATTAATCCATCCATCACATCGACCATCTAGAAATACCATATCCAGCTTTTACAGTCATAATATATTGTTTAAAACTTTAAAACTATTACCTTATTCTAATTTTAATTCCCATTGTATTCAACTGACTTAGTTTTCAAACTTGGGCCATTATTCCATTCACAATTCACACTTAATTAAGTTATTATCCTATCCTATTTTCAAGTCTAATTTATTATTGCAGGCTATATTTTAATTTTTAACATCAAATTAGACCTTATATCCTTGTAGTTTTATTTGGTCTAATTTTAAAAGCAGATTAGACCTTATATATGTGCAATGTTACTTTCTTTAAGTTTAATTTATTAGTACAGGTCTATTTTAGCTTTTAAGAATAAGTTAGCATCCTAATGTTTTATATTTAGCCTAATGTGTTATTGTATGTATATTTTAGTTTTACTGACAAAGTTATTATCCTACATAGTAGAACTTTACATTCTACATGCTTTGTTTGTGATACTCAGACGTCAAGTTGAGTGACGCCATATCTCTGATGCGTTTGTAATGCAGTACGATGAGATAAGGCATGATGTGTGCGACACTTGAAGTTTCACGGAAAAATATGTTTCTTAATCTTCTGCCTATCGTGCCCGGCTGAAGCTGTTCTGATACATTTACTCAGATGTCATGATTAATACATATTGTCAGAATCACCTCAGTACACGATGTTATACAAATATACTGTAAAATTGTTATTGTTCATCTAATTCACTGCGAAGACGGCAATACAATCGAAAATGGCGGCTGGGTCCGCTGTATGCAGTAACTGAACAGGGAACGAACAGAACGCGAAATGTGGGACTTTTCGCGCCTAGTGGGTTAATTTGAATTGATTACCCTTTAGAAATTGCATAAAAATCACCTACTTATTAAGCAGGATACAAGTAATTTCTTGCGCCTTATGGGTTCATTTGAATTGATTATTCTTAAAAAATTTGTGTGGGCCTACAAATTGGTTCATTTGAAATGATTATTAGAAATTTGTTAAATATTCTGTACTGATTGAGTATAAGTGGCATGGAATAAAGAAGTGTTCTTGTTTATTATTTCAGGATCGCACACCGTCAGAAACTGGAATCAAAGGTTTCACTCATTCTCACTATTACAACAAGAACACTTTCTTTGGTGATGGAGAACGCCAAATTGGTAAGCGGTCCTTCAGTATAGCAGAGTTACACTTACAGAAGTATTTGTATCGTTAACTTTGTACTTTAGTTCTATTCTCTTTGTATGTTGATAGTAATTTTCTCTGTGCAAGGAAATTCTCCCCCTTAGCTGATAATAGGCATTCTCTTTCTATCTAATGGTGTACGTGGTTTTTTTCTGTAAGATGGTAGTAATGTTCTCATTGTTTGGTAGTAATGTTCTCACTGTTTGGTAGTAATGTTCTCACTGTTTGGTAGTAATGTTCTCATTGTTTGGTAGTAGTGCTCTCTCTGTATGATGTTAGCAGTATTCCGTCAGTGTGATAAAAGCAGTGTTCTCTCTGCATATAGATAGCAGTGTTCTTTCTGTATGATGTTAGCAGTATTCCGTCAGTGTGATAAAAGTAGTGTTCTCTCTGTATATAGATAGCAGTGTTCTCTCTGTATATAGATAGCAGTGTTCTCTCTGTATGATGTTAGCAGTATTCCGTCAGTGTGATAAAAGTAGTGTTTTCTCTGTATATAGATAGCAGTGTTCTCTCTGTATGATGTTAGCAGTATTCCGTCAGTGTGATAAAAGTAGTGTTTTCTCTGTATATAGATAGCAGTGTTCTCTCTGTATGATGTTAGCAGTATCTCTGATGATAGTATTGTTCTCTCTGTCGATAGCAATGTCGTCTCTGGTAGGATCACAGTAGTGTTTTCTCTGTATGATGATAAAAGTGTTCTCTCTGTATGATGATAAAAGCGTTCTCTCTGTATGATGATAAAAGTGTTCTCTCTGTATGATGATAAAAGTGTCCTCTCTGTCTGATGATAAAAGTGTTCTCTCTGTATGATGATAAAAGTGTTCTCTCTGTATGATGATAAAAGTGTCCTCTCTGTATGATGATAAAAGCGTTCTCTCTGTATGATGATAAAAGCGTTCTCTCTGTATGATGATAAAAGTGTTCTCTCTGTATGATGATAAAAGTGTTCTCTCTGTATGATGATAAAAGTGTCCTCTCTGTATGATGATAAAAGCGTTCTCTCTGTATGATGATAAAAGCGTTCTCTCTGTATGATGATAAAAGTGTTCTCTCTGTATGATGATTAAAGTGTTCTCTCTGTATGATAGTAATGTTTCTCATATATATGATAGAAGTATTATCTTTGTATGATAGTAGTTTTCGTTCTGTATGATGATAGTGGTTTTCTGTCTGTATGAGAATAGTGTTCTTTCTGTATGAAAGTAGTGCTCTCTTTAATATGATGATGATGAGTATGATGATAGTAGTGTTCATCTGTATGATAGTAGTTTTCGTTCTGTATGATGATAGTGGTTTTCTGTCTGTATGAGAATAGTGTTCTTTCTGTATGAAAGTAGTGCTCTCTTTAGGATGATGATGATGAGTATGATGATAGTAGTGTTCATCTGTATGATAGTGTATTCCATCTGTAGAATAGTGTGATGGGCGGTGTAATAGATTATGCTACACAACCCTAATCTACTTAATCCCGCCTGTACAGGTCTTCATGATTGCAGACAGAGAACACGGTCAGGCCTCGGAGACATTATCCATTAATTAATTTTATCTCCACCTTGACTCTGAGCATTACTGGTTCAGAATTCCTATCCCTCTTGTGAGCTCAACTGCCTCTTGATTGTATATAAATTATGGCCCCCACATAATTTGTCTATCAGCTTGGAGAGACACTTCTTAAGATATGTATTTGTCTGACTTTTAAGAATGATCAAAATTACACACACACCCCAAGTATGCCTTTATCTTCTTTGTTTAAATATAGAAGTGAAAGTGTAACAAATAACAAAATTTTATTCAGCAAAATAAAAGTTAAACAAAAAACGCATTGATGCATACTAAGTAGTAGACACAAAGGCAAAGGCCAATTATGAAGTACTGTTCTTGTCTCATAAGTTAGTAATTAAATTAAAAAATTATGTTACTGAAATCTGGAACAGAAATAGGCCACTATTAGGTGACAGTTCATGGTCTTTTAAGAATGTTTATCACTTGATTATAGTCTTCTGGCACAAAATCTTGGCTTTTTGAAGAGCGCTAATGACACTTTTATCATGTAATCTAATTCTTTACAAAACACTTGTTATCATGTACTACTAAGAGTCAGAAAGTGGAAAGTTACATCATAGAGTGATTTTTAGGACGTGTAAATTTAATCTTTTTTTTTTAATGTAGACATTTGTGTTCCTTGCTAATGACTCCTGGTTGTATTTTTATAGGCCAGTGTGTTCCCTGCTATATGGCTCTCACTTTTGCTTTTTGTAGGTCAAAGTTTTCACTTTTCTCACTTCTGTTTGTTGATTTTTTTTAAAGGTTCTGTATGGAATGCTATACAGCTCCCAACTTCTTTCTTTGTTTTAATAGGTATCTGTGTTCACTCCTGTAGGGCTCAATTGTTCACTGTTATAGTACTTCTTTTTTTTAAAAAAATGTTTCAGTAATATGTGTACTCTGCTATACAGATGCCAATTTTGCTTTTTATGTAGGCCTTTGCATTCACTCTTTGAGGTACTAATTTTGCTTTTTGATAGTCCTGTATTCACTAAAGGATGGTTTATGTTTTTTTGTTTGTGATACTGTAGACCTATATGTGCACTGAATAAATGGCTCCCACTTTTTCATTTTTGTAGGTTATGGTACAGCTCTCACTTTTGTCTAATATTAAAAGATGTATACATTTTTGTGTGAACAGACTTTATCCTAGTATACTCAGAAGAGGCAACTGGCCTTAAGAAAGCAAAAGTAGAGACCAGTAAGCACGCAAAATGGCGAGTCAAATACATGAGAAATCTCCAGAAGACTGGACTTGAAATGGAAGAGGTTAGAGTTACATTATTTAAATAATGATAATTCATAATTATTTTAATTTGTATGCATGTGTCTTAAAATAAAACAGCATATATATGTGTGAGAGAGACAGAGAGCAAGCATGCAAATCTGCTGTGTTGGGTAATGTCATTATAGCAACTGTACAGTATAGCAAGTGAGTTCACACATTGACAGGGCATGACATAATGTGAGACTAAATGTTTAGGGCAGTTTCTATGCTGGAACTATTTTTTTTACTGAAACACATCCTAATCAAGTATACACAGACTTTTGATTTTTGCTTGGCCCATTTCTGGTTCAAGACCTACACTACTGTTTATCTTACTACAATTCTTCCTTATCCTTAAACTGTCACTTACCTAACCTCAGTCAGCAAACCTTCCTGGGAGGATGTGTTGTGGAAAACTACAGCTGTTCTAGAATCATCCTCCCTAGTGCAATAGCACACTGTAAATTAATTTGGAGAGTGCAGACTGACTTTGACTACCTGGCAGAGAGTATGTAATAAGTAGGAAAGGAAATCTTGCTGCTGGTTCTTCTTGTCAACTATTGGATGTTGAATTACTGTTGATTTTGCAGGAAGTGTTGGAAAGTGGCAGAAAACTCATCACATTTGTTAAACTGCATGCACCATGGGATGTCTGTTGCATTGTTGCTGAAGACCTGTGTCTGAGAGCTCCCTTGCAGGTAGGAACTGATCAGTGTGTCTATCAAAGCAAGACATTTTAATGTAAACTAGTTATAATGTGTAGTTGTAACTAGAAACAAGAAATGTGTGTAGATAGATATAAGTAGGGATTTCCCATTATGACTATCAAAACAGGAAATTTGAATATGTTAATTAGTGTTTGTTTAAATAGGGAGGGACTGACCATAATGTCTTTCAGTTTATGTATATTAACTGTTAACATGTAGATGTAGTTAAAGACTGGTCATTATGTCTGTCAAAACAATCAACTTGATTTTATTAAATATTAATGTGTAGACATATGTAGGTATTGGTCATTATGTTATTCAACATAAGGAATTTGAGTATATTAAAACCTATGAAAACAAGCAATTTGAGTATATTAAGTATTAGATGTAGGTAAGGATTAGTCATTATGTCTGTCAAAACAGTTTGAATATATTGACTCTTAGTGTATAGATACAGTTAAGGACAAGTCATCAGGCACAACAACCATCAGTTCAAATAAATTAACTATGTGTGTGTGTGTGTGTGTTTGTGTGTGTGTGTGTGAGAGAGAGAGAGAGAGAGAGAGAGAGAGAGAGAGAGAGAGAGAGAGAGAGAGAGAGAGAATACATGTAGATGCAGATAAGAATAGGTCCTTATGTCTATTAAACAAGCTTTCAAGTATATTACATGTATATTAATTATGTGAGTGTGTTTGCACATAGGAATTTGTCATTATATGCATATAATAGTAAAATTACATTAACTACTTGTTTGTGTGTGTATGAGAAGAGAATGATCATTATGTATATCAAAAAGCTATCAAAAAACCCATAAAACCTCAGGCGTAAAAATTATTTTTTTGTTGTAAAAGTTATGAAATTAATTTTTAAAAGAATATTTTATTTATAGTGTTAGTTATTTTAGCATTTCTTTTGTCAGAAGACAATGGCTAAGACAATGTTAAACATGAAATCCCCTCTTCTCCCAAAGTTGGGGTGTATTATATGTAGGATAATAGATGTTTTTATTTATAATAAAATTAAAATCTCAGGATGCACAATATAATCAATATTCTTTATAGGTTTATAAAATATTTTATTACTGTCAGTGCAGTGTGTCTTTCTGCGCTTATGTGCATTTATACAAAAGTCAACTTTTCATGCTAGGTCTTGTTATTTGTTCGTTGAATTTTTCCCACTCCTTTTTCCATTTCTTTACTCCTTGTTTTCCCATTTTTTTACTCAATCCTCTTTTCCCAATACTTCCATTTGTATACTCCTTTCTCTTTTTCCATTTCTTTACCCCTTACCTTGTTTTCCCATTTTTATACTCCTTTCTCTTTTTCCATTTCTTTACTCCTTACCTTGTTTTCCCATTTTTATAATTCCTTTCTCTTTTTCCATTTCTTTACTCCTTACCTTGTTTTCCCATTTTTATATTCCTTTCTCTTTTCCCATTTCTTTACTCCTTACCTTGTTTTCCCATTTTTATATTCTTTTCCCTTTTTCCATTTCTTTACTCCTTACCTTGTTTTCCCATTTTTATATTCCTCCTCTTACCATTTCTTTACTCCTTGTTTTCCCTTTTTTTATACTCTTTCTTCTTTTCCCAAATTTTTAGTTCTTATCTTTTTTCCTTGCTTACTGTTTTCCAAATTTAAGTCCTAGTTTATGTTGCCTTAAGAATTTATTCACAGACATTTATTTGCCTTTTTTCATTTATCACATATTCCAGTTTGCTTCTAGATAACATAATACATACATGGAAGAATTAGTATTTCACAATTATTTAATCTTGCACGCTAATATAGACCGACAAACAGACAAATTCACCATTTTCTGTGAGTTGTAATCTTTGTAACCTTTTATAGTCTGTCATTGAATTAATTTAGTTATTGTCTTCAGAATCAGATAAATTTATAAAACTTTTAAAACCATCTTGAGCATCAATAATCTAAGCTAAGGCTTCTGTGAATAAGCATTAATTATGATTGTTAAAGTGTCATGTTATTGTATTGCTAGCAGCAATATTTCCATTGATTATAATTATTTTTATTTAAAGAAATAGTGAAAAAGAGACTGAATATATTTAAAAGAAATACACATATTAGTTGAAAAATAAACAGGTGTGGAATTAATTAGTAATAATAATAAGATATATAACTGATTATATAAATCAGTACAATTAATATTTCTTTACTGTTTTCATTGTAGTATTTGTTTAATTAATGATATATATAATAATTTCTTTTTTCCCTCTATATTAACAATTTATTTGCAGTATTGAATTTTGCTTTGGATTAAAATTATTTCCTGTTGGCAACAGTAGTTGGTTAAGTACATAGATTAACATGAAATAAGCTCCATTTCTTCTGTGTCATCTCTGCCAGGATATAAAATCATTTTCCCTACATCAGGAGGTGAGAAATTTTACAATGATAGTGCAATTATAAATTATGTTCTTGTTTGTTCAATCATTAACCAGCAATTATTTTAAAGTAGATTAATAACTAGTCATTATTTATATAAAAGTTGAATAACTGGGATTTTGTGAACACATAGAAAATATTATAATACTAATATTAATTATTTCTTCAAACATAACCAGTAATTGCCAAGAGTGAATTTTTAGTAACTAATCATTATTTACATAAAAGTTAATTAAGAACTGTTTAGTGAACACACAAAGAATTGCATAATAATAATGATATATATTTTATATATCTTTCTTGTTCAGTTATTTTTTTGATTTGGTTTTTTTACATTCAGTATCACTATCAGTGAGTGTGTCTAAATATTTTCTAAAATATCTGCTTTTATTAGCTGAAAGAATATGTTGTAATGATTGAAGTAGCATTTTAGTATTTTGACTGTTCATTATTTTGTTGTCATTAAGTTTGCATTGTGGAAAATTTTGTTACATGTAATTTTCTTAGATTAATTAAAAACCATTCACAGAGAGCAGCCAATAATGTTTGCTTTGCATTGGACTGTGTCAAGGAAAGTTTATAAAAATGAATTAATTAACAGCATGGTTATGATTTGATGTCTTCATTATTGTATGTTGACACATGACAATCTAGCTGTATAGTGACATATACCATTATGGCTGTACATATATGATAATGGCTGTATATTGACATATCATATGGCTGTGTATAATTATCAGTGATTAAAGTATTTGGGAATCTTAGAAAAACCCATAGTACTTTCTTAAAGAAAAGCTTAAGGGAAGACTATAAAAGTGATTGGTATCTGATAGTTTCATTTAAGAGATTTGAGAAGTGTTTGAAATTTTAGATAAATATGTACGACCTTGAAGACTGTTTGTATGACAGTATTCATTCTACTGTTCCTTAGGAATAATTTGTAATTATATTTTAAAATCCATTAAAACAAATACACTTCTAAACACAAAAAAGAGGTAAAAATAAAACATAAATTGAAAATGCATCACTTATCTCAAATCAATTTATGGTAATAATGATAATTAATAAAACAATTACAAATACAATTTTAAAACATGTTTACTCATTTTTCCTAGGCTCACCCTAACCCTGCAAACAACTGGTCAGGAAAAATGCTAAAATCTTTGCATATCCCAAATATAATGGAACAGAATGTTCCAAAGGAACCACTTGACTACTATACATGTCAATTCAAAACTTCAAAACTAAACAGGTATGTCTTCTTTGTTATTATTTTGTGGCATATAGAAATTTATTTGGTTTTACTTTATTACTGAATTGTCCACATATATATAAATATATACTTGGTCTTTTAATTTCTGGCATTGGCCAGTTGTCTTTATTAATCTGTGTTTTATTTTAATCTATTTCAGTGGTCATTATATGTTTTTATTGAGATATAGCAGTAGACAGTGAAATCTTTCTTTGTTCCCTATAAAAAGGAATTTATTTGTATCTTCATTTAGAAAAAACGAGTGTGAACAAATTATTTATTTTTTTAGGCATAACATCATCAAATGAGTGTCATCTATATTATCTATTCATAACATCATGAAATGAGTGTCATCTATATTATCTATTCATAACATGCATGGATCCTGGAGTAGCAAAATATACGTTTAATGCAAAAATAAAACACAAATAAATTAAAAAAGACAAATGTATATCACTATAATCTCTATAATTTCATTTCTGCTCTCTGATAAGAATTACAACTTGTGATTTATAGTGACACTTATCTATTGAATTATGTATTAGAATATAAGACTGTATAAACATTGAAACTATTTGAACATGGTTTCATGGAAATATTGATGTCAAGTAATCTTTTCATTGTATTTATTTTATGTATATTTGATTGTTGATTTAATAGATTTATTGACCTTCTTGCACATATTAATAACCATATGTTGGAGAGATAGTTGGTGGATTGGGGCTCACTAAATATAGATTAAAGTCAGATTTATTTTTTCTTTTGGTAAGAAGTTTTCCACCTTTGGAAATACTGTGTGACAGTGAATGTTGTCTTTAATATTGTGGAAGTGAGAAAACATTTACAGCACCTATATCTGCCAAGTGAGAGAGTTGTGTCTTTGGGGGAATTATTAATAACATAAATTAAGATTCTCATCACTTGTAATTAGTTATAGATGATTATTAATAATAATAATCAACTCTGCTTTCTTTTATAAATATAAATTTTAACCAGCATCAGATGTCCATTGAATTATTTTAAAAAATTCTTGCTGTATAATTTTACAGGTATCTGGGTAGTGAAGATCGCAAGAATTTTTTTACTCGTGTGCAACGTAACCAGATTGTGTACCACATTCTTTCAAGTGCAGTGTATGGCAAACGAAGAAAGGCAGAAATTGGCATTGACCGGCTAGTGGAAGAAAATGTATACAGTGCTGCCTTTCCTTTGCATGAGGT